>CM055122.1:70443951-70658951 GCA_029206835.1 Rana muscosa
AGGGTCAGGGGAGCTTGGCTTTATTTCGCCACGCCAGTGGCTCATGATTAGGGATGCATGCACTGTACTGTCACCATTTGAGGAGGCCACGAGGATGGTGAGCAGTGACAGTGCATGCATCAGTGATACTGTCCCTCTTGTCCACCTGTTGGAGCAAACGCTGCGTGAAATAATGGACAAAGCACTTAAGGCAGAACAGAGGGAGGAAGAGGAGGACTTTCTTACCTCTCAAGGCCCCCTTTATCCAGACAGTGTTCCTGCGGGCCCTCTGATCACACAGGAAGAGGAGGAGGATTGTGTCAGCATGGAGGTGGAGCCTAGCACTCAGCATCAGCAGCAGTCTTCAAGGGATCGTTTACAGTCCCCAGAAACCCATGGACTTGTACGTAGCTGGGAGGAGGTGGCTGCGGATCATGTCGTCCTTAGTGACCCAGAGGACTCTGGACCGAATGCTTCAGCAAACCTACGCTGCATGGCCTCCCTGATCCTGCGAAAGGACCCTCGGATTCGTGGTATCAAGGCGAGGTATCATTGCAGGCTGGCAACCCTCCTTGATCCACGTTACAAGGGTAAGGTTCAGGAACTTATCCAGCCAGAGCAGAGGATGAAACATCTTCTGGAGGCCTTGCAGAAAGGTTTGTGCAACACGTTTCCAGAGCCTGGGAGGTTACAAATTCCTGGTCCTGGACAACGTGTTGCTGAGGCTTCGTTCAGTCACAGAAGGAGCGGTGGAGAAGGTGGCCGTCTGACCGATGCGTTCAGACAATTTTTTAGTCCGCAGCCCCAAGGTATGATCGGTTCCAGCAACCATCGCCAGCGTCTGATTTACATGGTGCAGGAATACCTAGGGGCAAGATCAGACTTGGAGACCTTTCCAACCGACAATCCTCTGGGTTACTGGGTCTTGAGGATGGATCACTGGCCAGGGCTTGTACAGTATGAAATTGAGCTACTGGCCTGTCCTGCATCCAGCGTTCTTTCTCAACGCACATTCAGTGCTGCTGGAGGCTTTGTAACCGATCACAGGGTGCGCCTGTCCACTGACTCGGTCGATCGGCTCACCTTCATAAAAATGAATCAGTCTTGGATCACCAGCTTCCAAGCACCTGATGCTGATGTAACCGAATAATTTTTTTATGAATGTGAGATCCCTTCAAGACTGCCTATGCTGATGCTGAGTGACTATCCTGTTACGCTGACTATCCTCTTCCTCCTCAATGTTCATGTTGATAGCTTGTAAGAACATTTTTGGTTTTGGGCACCACCACCAGTGGCTAAGGCCCAATTTTTCTGCCCCTGTTTAACAGGGGCGTGTAATTACAATTTTTGCTGTAATATTTTGCAGCAGGGCTCATTCCTGCGTTCCAACTAGAGTATCTGTGAGAGGTTGCAGTGTTGTGGCACCAGCACCAGTGCCTAAGGCCCAATTTATCTGACCCTGTTCAACAGGGGCATGTAATTACAATTCTTGATCTAATATTTCACAGCAGGGCCCGTTCCTGTGCCCACCAAGAGTAACTGTGAGGGCTTACAGTGTTGTGGCAACACCAACACCTAAGGCCCAAATTTCTGCAGAGTATATAGGGCAGGCCCCTACTTTCAAACATCCGACTTACAAACGACTCCTACTTACAAACGGAGGGAGACAACAGGAAGTGAGAAGAAATCTACCCCTAGGTAGGGAAATTCTCTCCTGTAAGAGTTAATATGGGAAAAAGGTGTCTCCTCTCCACTAATGCTTTATCACCAATCCTTGTTTCCCTAAAAACCCCAAATTTTTAAAATCCAATTGTCATTGGGACAGAAAGTGAGGTGAAATCTTCTGAACAGGGGCACAGACAGCAAAACAAATGTTACAGGGGTGATAACCCTTCCCTATGTTTTCCAAAAAGCTTAAAAATTGATTTTTTGGCTGGAGCTACACTTAAAAAATTTACCTGTTCCAAATTACAAACAGATTCTACTTAAGAACAAACCTACAGTCCCTGTCTTGTTTACACCGCCTGTATACTGCTGTTCAGAGTATATAGGGCCTGGGGGCCCAACGCCTTTTCTTTTTTTAATTTGGGTGCAGGGTTCCCCTTAATATCCATACAAGACCCAAAGGGCCTGGTAATGGGCTGGGGGCGTTTTTTTTCAATGATTTTAATCCATATTGCCGGGACCAGACATTACATTAAAGCCGCAAGCAGTTTTAAATGACTTTTATTCCTTTAGAAATGTCATTTTGTGCAGGGACAGTTCTAAACACGCGCCACTTTACAGGCATACTGTAGACACCCCCCAGGCACGATATTTAAAGGAATATTTCATTTTTATTTTTCCACTTAAGCCCCGGACCTATATGCAGCATAAAGACCAGGCCCCTTTTTGCGATTCAGCACTGCGTCGCTTTAACTGACAGACAATTGCGCAGTCGTGCGACGTGGCTCACAAACAAAACTGGCGTCCTTTTTTTCCCACAAATAGAGATTTCTTTTGGTGGTATTTGATCACCTCTGCGGTTTGTATTTTTTGCGCTATAAACAAGAGTTTTGAAAAAAATTCAATATTTTTTACTATAATAAATATCCCCCAAAAATATCTAAAAAAAAATACATTTTTTTTTCCCCAGTTTAGGCCGATATGTATTCTTCTACATATTTTTGGTTAAAAAAAAAAAATCGCAATTGGCGTTTATTGATTGGTTTGCGCAAAAGGTATAGCGTTTACAAAATAGGGGGTAGTTTTATGGCATTTTTATAAAAAAATTTTTTTTTTTACTAGTTATGGCGGCGATCAGCGATTTTTTTTTTGGGACTGCGACATTATGGCGGACACATCGGACTCTTGACACATTTTTGGGACCATTGTCATTTTCACAGAGATCAGTGCTATAAAAATGCACTGGTTACTGTGAAAATGGCACTGGCAGTGAAGGGGTTAACCACTAGGTGGCGCTGTAGGGGTTAAGTGCACCCTAAGAAGTGATTCTTACTGTAGGGGGCGTGGCTACACGTAACACGTCACTGATCGTCTGTTCCGATGACAGGGAACAGACGATCATTGACATGCCACGGAGAAGAACGGGGAAAGGTTTGTTTACACTCACCTCTCCCCGTTCTTCAGCTCTTTGACCCGATCGCATGACACCGGCGGCGATCGGGTTCGCGGGTCCCGAGGGCGCGAAGCTCAGGACGGTCGCAGGAGCGCCGCCGGCGGCGCGCGACCCACGGCTGGGCTCTTAAAAGGGCAACGTACCTGTACGTTGATGTGCCCAGCCGTGCCTTTCTGCCGACGTATATCGGCGTGAGGCGGTCCTTAAGTGGTTAAGCATTATTAAAATCACTGCTCTCGAAAAAACTTCAACTTTTTTTTGCATTGATACATGTCCCCTGGGGCAGGACCCGGGTCACCAAACCATTTTTAGGACAATAGCTTTCATATTAAAGGGTGTGTATGATTCCGCGCAAAGGAGAAAAATATCAGCAGGGGAAAAAGTATATATAATATAAATATGGTAAATCAAGAGAACTGCTGCCTCTACAGATTACTACCACC
This sequence comes from Rana muscosa, assembly GCA_029206835.1. Lineage (NCBI taxonomy): Eukaryota > Metazoa > Chordata > Amphibia > Anura > Ranidae > Rana > Rana muscosa. The sequence goes on from CM055122.1 coordinate 70,447,492, forward strand.
TAGATGTAGTAAATGAATGAAGGAGAAAAATAAGTAGGTGTGGCGCTGTTCAATTGATTATAATTGACTCTCAATGTGGTGGTGATGTAATGTGGGTGTAAATGTAACACCAGTAAAAAATGTGCAATATTATGACAAATAAATTATAAGTGAACATAAACATGTGCAGGTAAATAAGCAATAAATAAATGAATACAAAATGTGAAAAGTTAACTCCTATTGAGCATTCAAATCAGACCAGAAAATATACTAATTAGATATTCCAAAAAAAAAAAAAAAAAGTTTATCGGTCACTCTGCTATATATATATATATATATATATATATATATATATATATATATATATATATATATATATATATATATATATATATATATATATATATATATATATATATATATACATACATACATACATACATACACACACACACACACACACACACACACACACACACACACACACACACACATATACATATACACACACACTAAAATATATTTAAAAAAAATACAGAAATACACAGGATATAAAAATGTTTGCAACATTCAACAAATTACAGACACTACCTAAATATGGTGCCATCGGTATAAATATTTAGATGTAAGCATTTTGTGTATGCTAATTTCAAGTGTTTTAGGATTTTGGAGAATAAGAGAATTTCAATTGTAGATTAAAAAATTAAATTGTTATTAAATTATTTAGAAAATTATTACAAATTAGGGAATACAGAAATGCATGATAATTTTATATATATATATATATATATATATATATATATATATATATATATATATATATATATATATATATATATATATATATATATATATATAATAGGATTTTTATAACAGCTTACCTGTAAAATCCTTTTCTTGGAGTACATCACGGACACAGAGCGACATAGTCATTACTAATGGGTTATATAGATACCGTCAGGTGCTGGCACTGGCAACTTCCAAAACCGGAAGTACCCTCCCCTATATAAGCCCCTCCCATCCGGGAGCACCTCAGTTTTGTAGCAAAGCAATAAGTGTCCCTAAAGAGGGGCGGGAGCTCTGTGTCCCGTGATGTACTCCAAGAAAAGGATTTTACAGGTAAGCTGTTATAAAAATCCTATTTTCTTTCTCGTACATCACGGGACACAGAGCGACATAGTCATTACTAATGGGATGTCCTAAAGCAATGCCAAATGAGGGGGGGGATACACCATATATAAGCTGAGCGCTATCAGACATGAGGATCTTTTGCGGCCTGCAACACACTGCGCCCAAAGGCGACATCCTCCTGACTTCTAACGTCCACCTGGTAGAACCTAGTAAACGTGTGTACCGAAGACCATGTTGCGGCCTTACAGATTTGAGCCAGGGAGGCCTGGTGATGCACTGCCCATGAAGTTCCAACTGCTCTCGTGGAGTGCGCCCTAACCTTGAACGGAGGCGGTCTACTTCTCAAGCCATAGGCTTGTATTATGACCTGTCGAATCCACGTGGCTAAAGTAGATTTTGACGCTGCCTGACCCTTTCTGGGGCCTTCCGGCAGAATAAACAAAGTATCCGTTCTGCGAATCTGAGCAGTGGCTTTTAGATAAGCTTTAACTGCTCTTACTACATCCAAAGAATGCAATAACTTTTCCTCTACCGAAGTAGGTTTGGGGAAAAAAGAAGGAAGAACCACATCTTGGTTCAAATGAAAACTCGATACCACCTTAGGAAGAAAGGCTGGATGAGGACGTAACACTACTCTGTCCTTATGGATAACCAGATATGGCTCCTTACAGGACATAGCTGCTAATTCCGATACTCTTTTAGCCGAACAAATGGCTACTAGAAAAATCAATTTCCTGGTGAGAAGCACCAAGGAAATATGCTGTAATGGTTCAAATGGTTGTTTCTGTAGAACCGACAGAACCAAGTTTAGATCCCATGGACATATGGGAATATTAACCGGAGGACTAATACGCATCACTCCTTGTATAAAGGCTTTGACTAGTGAATGCGAAGCCAAGGGCCTTTGAAAAAATATTGACAAGGCCGAAATCTGACCCTTGATAGTACTCAAGGCAAGCTTCCTATCTACAGCCCATTGTAGGAAGTCCAGAATCCTACCTATTACGTATTTACGTGGATGCCATTTCCTGGCCTCACACCAGGCGATGTACGCCTTCCAGATTCTATAGTAGATCTGCCTGGATACCGGTTTCCTGGCATTGATCATGGTAGACACCACAGCATTAGAGAGCCCTCTCTTTTTTAGAATGTGGGCTTCAATAGCCAGGCCGTCAAACCTAGGGCTGGTAAGGAAGGGTGGTATATCGGTCCCTGCGAAAGCAGGTCCGGACGATGTGGGAGGGTCCAAGGACTCCCCACAGACATTTTTACAATCTCCGCGTACCATGCTCTTCGGGGCCACGCTGGAGCCACCAGAATCACTGGTTTCTTTTCTACCCTGATTCTGCGGAGTAATCGAGGTAACAATTGTGGCGGTGGGAATGCATATATCAGCTTGAACTGATCCCAAGGGAACACTAGGGCATCCGAGCCGCAAGCTAGGGGATCCCTTGTCCAAGAGACAAACCTGTCCACCTTTGCGTTGAATCTGGATGCTAGCAGATCTACATCCGGTGTTCCCCACCGCTGACATATTGTCCGGAAAACCTCGGGATGAAGGGACCATTCCCCTGGGCATAATTGTTGGCGACTTAGAAAGTCCGCCTTCCAATTCTCCACCCCTGGAATGAATACCGCAGATATGGCTGGGACATATCTTTCTGCCCATCTCAGGATGTAATTTACCTCCCTTTGGGCTGCACGACTCCTGGTGCCCCCCTGACGATTGATATATGCCACTGCTGTGGCATTGTCTGACTGAACTCTGACAGGGGACCCTTGGAGTTTGGATGTCCATGCTACTAGGGCATACCGGGCTGCTCGTATCTCTAAGAGATTGATGGGCAGGGCCTTTTCTGTATCCGACCATCTGCCCTGGAGAGACCATTGCTCCAGTACTGCTCCCCAGCCTACAAGGCTGGCATCTGTAGTGACCACCTTCCAGGAAATCGGACTGAAGGATTTCCCTCTTTCCAGATTCTGGGGAACCAACCACCAGTGGAGGCTCCTGCGAACGGAAGGGGACAAGGACATTGGTAAGTCCAGAGCCTGAACTTTTTTGTTCCAGGCTGACAGTATGGCCCTTTGCAACTTCCTTGAATGGAATTGACCGTAGGGTACTGCTTCGAATGATGCCACCATCTTTCCCAGCAGCCTCATGCACAGGCGTATGGATGGCTGTCTTTTTGAGCCCACTAAGTGGATCAAATTTCTCAAAGACGACCCCTTTTCTTGAGGCAAGAAAATTTTTCTCTGGTCTGAATCCAGCCTTAGCCCCAAGTATTCCAGACTTTTGACTGGCTTTAGGGCTGACTTGTCTCGGTTGATAATCCAACCGTGATATTCCAGATACTTGATTGTCTCGTGAACAACCACTTCTAGTTTTTCCACTGAGTGGTCTATCAGCAACAAGTCGTCTAGATATGCCATTATCGTTACACCTCGTGTTCTTAGATTGGCCAATAATGGGGCCAAAATTTTTGTGAACACTCTTGGTGCTGTGGCCAGACCGAAGGGTAAGGTTCTTAACTGAAAATGGCGGCCTTCTACCGCAAAGCGTAGAAATTTTTGGTGGGCTGGAAAGATGGGAATGTGCAAATAAGCATCCTTGATGTCGATCGAGGCTAACCATTCCTCCCCTTGTAGGGCAGTGGCTACCGATCGGATCGACTCCATCCGGAAAGTCCTGATATGCAGGAATTTGTTTAGCCCTTTTAGATTTAGTATGGGCCTCACGTCCCCGTTTGGCTTCGGAACTGTAAAGAGGTTTGAGTAAAACCCGAACCCCCACTCTTCCAGGGGAACCTCTATAATTACTGCTTGAAGCAATAATTGTTCTAGTGCCAACAGGAGGGATCCTCTCTTCTGGGGATCCCTTGGCACGTTTGACCTTATAAAGCGGGAAGAAGGGGAGTTTAACTCCAATTTGTATCCCAGATTTACTGCGGAGAGCACCCATCTGTCTCGGATCGTGTCCCGCCAGGTCTCTGTGAACAACTGAAGTCTTCCCCCCACCCGATTGGGTGGGGGCAACCCTTCATGCATTTGACTTTGGGGGAGGTTTTGTACCTCTCCTGCTCCAGGGCTTTTTGTTACCCTGCAACTGTCCCTGATTTCTACCTCCGGGATTTGACCGAGGAGGCCGTCGGAACTGTTTCACAGCCGATGTCCTAGGGACTGGAGAAGCCGGCCTCTTAAAAGAGGGACCTCTAACTCTATTTTTAACCGGCAAAAGTGTACTTTTACCGCTGGAAATTCTCTGGATATACTTGTCCAGGTCTTCCCTGAATAAGCGCTCCCCATGAAATGGAAAGCTAACCAGCAATTTTTTACAGGGAGCTTCAGCAGACCAGTTTTTGAGCCATAGAAGCCTGCGCATATGTACTACAGACAGCGTAAGGCGGGAGGCCTGATGGATTGAATCCTTTATAGCGTCCACCGCAAAGCATAAGGCTCTAGGTAGATCAGCTAGGGCAAGAGCCTGCTGATCCGGCAAGTCCCTTAAGACCTGTTTCAACTGATCCTTCACCGCTTGGCAGACCCCAATAGCTGCCACTGCTGGTTGTGTCACCAATCCTGCTGTAGAAAAAGCAGATTTTAATAAGGACTCCAATTTTTTATCTATTGGGTCCTTGAACATTTGGACATTTTCCACCGGACATGTCAGTGATTTATTCACACAAGAGATGGCTGCGTCCACTGTAGGGACCCTCCATTTTCTGATGAACTTATCCTCCATGGGATAGACCACCGGAAATCTCTTGGGGGGAGTAAATATTTTGTCAGGATGCTCCCAATCCTGGTAAATGAGCCCCTCCAGTAAAGGATGGATCGGAAAGGAACAAACAGTCTGGGGAGCTTTTAGCGACCCCAACGAGGAGACAGAAGTGGAGGATGGCTCCGCAAGTGGCATTTTAAATGCCGATCGGACCATATAAGTCAGGGACTGAACCCATAACCTTTCAGCATGTGATGCTGAGAACGGCTCTTCCACTGTTGATTCCTCTGCAACCGAATCGACCTCATCCTGATCCCCCTCAGGTAGGTCGACCTCTGTATGGGACTGTTGCTCTGTTAACAGGCACTCTGAGGGGGGAGACGGAGATCGAGCGCTTTTCTCCTGTGACAGGGAAGCAGCGATCAATGCTGACAATCTCTCTTCCAGCCCTCCCAGAGCTGAGGAAAAAACCTCCTCTGTTACATACACAGGAGCAGGTGAACTGAGGACAGCCACAGTACCAGGTACTCCTGAGGGTGCTCTACGGTCACTAACCTCTGATTCTTCAGGGGAGACTGGTGCAGCCAAAGCATGCCCAAGATCCTCAGAGCCCGATGGAGACCCCCTATTCCTCCTGGAATTTCTAGTCCCGGAGTTTTTAGACGGCATATTCCTAAGCCACAAAGCTGAGGTATTCCAGCCGAAATACACCAGTTACTGATAATAGTCTAGCATAAATGCTGCTATAAGAAACAGTTGGTGTCTACTAATGTGCCTTTCTAGGGGATGCCTGTATCAACCGCTTGCTGTATGCCTTTAAATGTTGCCAGCTCTGTCTCTGTACTTCATAGCCAGCTCACTACAATATTGTGTTTTTTTTAAACTGCTGGGACGCCCGCACATGCGCAGAAGCGCTGCGGCGCGCACAGAGCGTCATCCCCCAGGCTCCGCCCCCTTTCCCGGCTCACCTCTATATATAGAGGCGCGTGCACGCGCACGCGCGCGGCCACGTGCGCCTTCGGCGCTAATTTCAAAAAATGGTAACAAGGGACAGGAGCCAGGGCCCCTCTTTGCCGCAGGCCGGGGGATGGACGAGCACTGCAACATGGCAGAGGAAGCAGTTTCCTCTAAGAGAACTCACCATCTGCCTGGACTTTGCTCTGCTGAGAAGAAGCTAGTCCACATGACAAGAAAACATTCCACAGCGGCCTCTAGTGGACAAACACAGGTACCGCAGTCTAATATATTAAATATATATATAAAAAAAAATTTTATTTTTTTTTTTCTTGACCACCATTAAAAATTATTACATTTTTTTAGTAGTTACAGGCATGCACAGATATTAGCGGGAATACCGTTAGGTAACAGACAGAAAGACAAATTAGGCTTGGGGGTCCCCCAATAGAACCAAGTTCCTGGGGGCCCCCACTTACCTGTTCCCCGCCGCAGGACTTTGTTTGGTCCACAAAAGCCCAAACTTCACCTATCACGGCAGGCATTGTAATCAAACCTTCAGGGACCGGGTTCCCAAGGATTCCACTCCCCTGGACCTGTATAGCACCCTGCACAGAAAACATCTTGGTCGTGGGTATGAAGCGTACGTTTAGCTATGAAGCTTTTTTGGTCGGATCCGGAATAGCTTACTGAGGCCCAAAAGAACCTGTACGCAAGCTCAGTGAAAAACACGTTTCTTCTTGGCCAACACCTTAGACACTGGCAAAAAACTGAGGTGCTCCCGGATGGGAGGGGCTTATATAGGGGAGGGTACTTCCGGTTTTGGAAGTTGCCAGTGCCAGCACCTGACGGTATCTATATAACCCATTAGTAATGACTATGTCGCTCTGTGTCCCGTGATGTACGAGAAAGAAATATATATATATATATATACACACACACACACACACACACACATATACATATACACACACATATATACACAAAGATACATATATATAGTAAGGAGAATGGGAATTGGTGATCTCTATGAGTTGGAAGATGATTATGGAGTGATTGGAAGAATCTGAATAGATGATACATACAAAATGGGGTTAAAATTTTGTTAAAAAAAAAACTGTTTAGATCTACGTCAATGTTCAGTCCTGTGGGCTGGAGCGTATCTAACTGGAATATCCATTTAGTTTCATTCTGGGAAATTTTTATTCTCTTATTGTCCCCTCTCCAGTGTCCTTTGATTTTGTCTATGGCGTAGAAAGTCATACATGTAGGGTCTCTATTATGATGGTCTCTAAAATTCCTTGGAACGCTGTGTTTGTTGAACCCGTTTTTAATAAATATTGTTAATGTGTTCTCCAATTCTCACATGTAATTCTCTCGTGGTTCTGCCCACATATTGTTTGTTTGTAACATGGGCACTCAAAACACATACGTTACGTGAGTGCTATGGCATGTTATCAGTTCTCTGATGCCATATTCAGTTCCATTTGCCAGGGATGTAAAGTGTGTTTTCTTCCTACTGGTTTTGTTACTGACCCTACATGGGAGACATTTTCCACATTTAAAGAAACCTTTGAGATGTTTAAATATTTTAATTTGCTTTGGTGGATCTAAGGCATTATGCACCAATCTGTTTCTGAGGTTCGGCGCTTTCCTGTAGATAAAACTGGGTCTTGGAGGTATGATGGTTTTCAGGATTTTATCAGACTGTAGGATTAGCCAATGTTTTTTTATGACTGATTCCAGCGCTTTGTGTTGTATGTTGAATCCCGTGAGGAAAGCCATGTCAGTATGTTTATTTTTCTTCTTCTTGTTATCTGGTTTACCTTCTATCATCAGACTTCTATCCATTTGTTTCACTTTATCTTTTATAATCACTAGTTCTCTTTTTTTGTATCCCTTTTCTACAAACCTCTCTATAAAATGGTATCTGCTTGGACTTCATAATCTTCTATTTTACTGCAATTTCTATATAGCCTCATCAGTTGGCCTTTCGGTATGTTGCCAATCCATTGCCGGTGGTGGCAACGTTTGGTCGGAATATATCCGTTTCTGTCCGTTGATTTAAATGTTCTGGTATTAATATATCCATTATTCTTATAGAGTTGTAGATCCTAATAATCTATGGTTTGTTTACTCCAGGTGCCAGAAAAAGCGATGCCATAGATATTTTGACTGATTTCATCAAAGAAGGCTTGTAGTTCACATTCTGTTCCTTTCCAGATAATTATGATATCATCTATGTATCTCTGGTACATCTTGAGATTTTGCCTCTGTACACCATATATTTGTTCCTCTTCCCAATGATTTAGGAATAAATTAGCTACGCTGGGGGCATACTTGGGCCTCATTGCTATGCCCTTTGTCTGAGTGAAATATTCCCCTTTATGCCAGAAATAGTTATGGCTCATAGCTAATCTTAGACCATCCGTGATAAACCTAATTTGTTCCTCCTTCATATTGGTTTGTTTGTGTAATGCCCATTCTACGCTTCTTATTCCATCCTCTTGCACTATATTAGTGTACAATGAATTGACATCTATTGTAACTAGAATGTCGTTTTCTTCTATCTCAAAGTTTCTTAATTCATTAATCAACTGCCTGTCTTTCAAATAAGACTTCCCCTCTTTTACCAATGATTGTAAATATCCATTGATATATGATCTGAATCGCGTAAAGAGTGAGTCTATCCCGCTTATTATTGGTCTCCCTGGCGGGTTTGTTTGGCTTTTGTGGATTTTGGGGACATAATAACAGGTGTTTTCGCTGCCTCCGGTGTTAGGAAAATGGCTTCCTTCTTCGTAAGAATTCCTCTGTCTTCTCCTTTTATGACAAAGAATTTAAGTTTCTTTTTGGATTCAATTTTTGGATTTGCTTTCAGCTTTTTGTATGTATCTTGTATGTTTAGCAATTTATTCATCTCTATTTCATAGTCCTTTTTGTTGAGTATGACTAGCCCCCCCCCCTTGTCACTTGAAAGTATGATAATATTTTTCTTCTTTTCTATTTCTTTTATTGTCTTCCAGATATTTCTCTTTGATTTGCTTACTTTTAGTTTCCTAATATCATCCTCCACCATTTTCTTGAAAACTACCAGGCTTTAATTTTTCTGAATTTTTGGGTTGAAGGTAGAGTTGTTCCTTAAGTTAGAATGTTATTAGAGGGTAGCTTCTTTTGTACCTTGGTTCTTTTCTTTAACTGCAAAGAATTTCTTAATGTTCATTTTCCTCACAAACTTTTGCAAGTCGATGTAGGCTCAAAGTTGTCCAATTCTTTTTCAGGGGCATATTTGAGGCCCAGATCCAGAATTTTTAGCTCTTCTTCGTTAAAAATGACCTCATTTAGATTAAAAATGCCCCCTTCTAATATTCTCGCCTTCTTTTTCTTGACCCCCCCTCGTTTGCTTCTGGTGCGTTTTTCTCTTGCCCATCTTTGGGGTCTGTATGTATGTTCTCTCCTTTCTTCCCATTTGTTCTCTTCTGGTTCCCAGTCGTTCATTCTCCTTCCCATATTTCTGGTCATTCTTGGGTTCCATCCTTGTTGTGCCCAGAATTCTCCTTGATATTGATTCCTGGGTGGGTATCTGAAGGGTTTCCCCCATCCTTGTAGTCAGTAGGGACCATTTCCCCCTCTTATTACTGGTGGTCTCCCTCTGTACCCCCTGGGAAAAAAATCCCTCCTGTACTGAGGTTCTCTATAGGGGGTATCCTGTAGGTTATATCTGAGTGGGGAAAATCTGTTAGGGTGTCTGGGTATCCTTGGTTTAGTAGGTCTGGTATTGGTATGTTGTATCCTGCTATCATTATACTCTTGTTGTCTGTGGGTCCGGCGAATTGGGCTCCTTTCTTCTCTCCTTTGGATTGGTATTGGTTCCTCTATATGTACAGCTCTAGGTGTCCTAATTTGTTCTGGTCTTATAGGCTGCCAAGTTGTTTCTTCTCTTTCAAGTGAAATTTCTCTTGATTTTTCTGCCATGGAAATATTATTGTCAAGTTCATTATAGACTTCATCCATCTGCCATTTATAGACCTGCTGGTTTTTGTAGTCCAACACGTCCCTTTTGAATTTTTTCATTTTTTTCTGCTGTATCTCTGTCATATTTTTTGGCAGCCTCTTTGTAAGATGGTTTCTTTATCTTTATATTCTTTTGTTTCAATGTATGGTATTAATTGGTCTCTTAAACTAAGAATTTGTTTCTATAGTTTTTAATTTGTGTTGCCTCCGTATTACAATTTTTTGCAATAAATCCATTTCACTTTGATTAAAAAAGTGATACCATTCTCCCATTAGACCTTTGTCATTTACAGCATCATTTGGTGAGATGTCCCATCTCAGTCTTCTATGTGTTATTTTCTCTGAGATGTACATTTCCAATGTTGTGACATCCCACCATACTCTGAGCTGTTTTTCCATACAGTGTCTAAGTTGTTTGAAAAGGCTTTCCATGTCTTGTTTATTCACCACCTGTTCCTGGTTAAACACTTCTGCCAGGTTTATAGCTCTGCTGTTCATGTACTTAAAGATATCCATTTCTGCAGATTCTGTTGGGATTCAGAAGAATTCTAAAATAGATAAAGGGTGTGTATGATTCCGCGCAAAGGAGAAAAATATCAGCAGGGTAAAAAGTATATACAATATAATATGGTAAAATCAAGAGAACTGCTGCCTCTACAGATTACTACCACCTAGGTGGAGTAAATGAATGAAGGAGAAAAATAAGTAGGTGTGGCGCTGTTCAATGGATTATAATCGACTCTCAATGTGGTGGTGATGTAATGAGGGTGTAAATGTAACACCAGTAAAAAATTAGCAATATTATGACAAATAAATTATAAGTGAACATAAACATGTGCATGTAAATAAGCAATAAATTAATACAAAATTTAAAAAGTTAAACTCCTATTGAGCATGCAAATCAGTCCAGAAAAGATACTACTGTATTTATTGGCGTATAACACTCACTTTTTTACCCTGAAAATAGAGGGTAAACTGTGCCTGCGTGTTATACGCAGGGGGCCGTGGAAAGTTTTTTTCCTGAAACTTCCCTCTTAAAGTTAGGGTGCTTGTTATACACCTGTGCGTGTTATATGCCGATAAATACATTAATTAGATATTCAAAAAAGTACTACCGTATATACTCGAGTATAAGCCGACCCGAGTATAAGCCGAGGTACCTAAGGTTACCACAAAAAACTGGGAAAACTTACTGACTCGAGTATAAGCCGAGGGTGAGAATGCAGCAGCTACTGTGAGTGGAAGAGGGTCAACAATGCCCATTTGCACGCCCCACTGTGCCCATTGCAACTTCACTAAGCCAATTGTCACTGTGCCCAACCTCACTCTGCCCATTGCCCCCTCACTGTGCCCATTCCTCACTGTGCCCATCCTCACCGTTCCCCTAAAATGTAAATTGTACCTGAAAAAAAATTGAGAGGCTGCGGCGTCCATCGTTTAAAACTCGCGGTCTCTTCCTGGTCCCTTCCGTGATAGGCAGAACTGTGTCTGCTTAGAAAACGCCCATCACGAACGTTCTCTCATCCTCAGTTTCCCAGCAGACACTGTGTTCAGTGTTCCACCAATCACGGGCGTCCCCTTGTCCGAGGATGAAAAGGCGTCCGTGATTGGCGGAACACTGAACACAGTGTCTGCTGGGATGGGTGAGGATGAGAGAACGTTCGTGATAGGCGATTCTCAGCAGACACAGTTCTGCCTATCACGGAAGGGACCAGGGGGAGACCGCGAGATTTAAACGATGGATGCTGCAGCCTCTCAATTTTTTTCAGGTACACTGACTCGAGAATAAGCCGAAGGGGGCACTTTCAGCCCAAAAAAAAAAGGGCTGAAAATCTCGGCTTATACTCGAGTATATACGGTAATTAGATATTCAAAAAAGTCCAAAAAGTGCTTGTGCTGGTGAAAAGTAATCACTGTTTGTTTTCCCTCTTCACAAAGTGATCACAGCAAGTGTGGCTAATCTGTGCTCCTAATGTGCACAGACTCACCGGAATTTCCTCCCCCGCTTGGGGTATGTAGCATTCACAGTATATGCCACTGTGTAGCAGCCTATGAGGTATCCCGTCCTGGATGTCTTGGTGGCACTCCAATTGATTACCATGTAAAGGAGAGATGGACCCCAATAGTGTAATACTGATAGAGTATTTATTAACCACTTAACGACCGCCCACTGTAATTATACGTCGGCAGAATGGCACCGACAGGCAGAATCACGTAAATCTACGTGATTGCCTTTGTATAGTTGGCGGGTCCGATCGGACCCCCCTTCTTTACAGTGAGCGTCCGTTATTCATTTGGGAGCGATCAGGGATGAGGGGACGGCCGTTGGATTCCGGCCACCCCCTCGCGATCGCTCCCGGCGAATGAGAGAGCTTCCCCTGCCTGTGTAATGTAAACTCAGGCAGAGGAAGTGATGTCATCTCTCCTCGTGTCGGTCTTTTCGATCCGGCGCGAGGAGAGAAGACATCACATAGTAAGTGCACCAACAGCCCACTGACACCAGTACACGTAGGCACACTTACACCCCCCAGTCACCCCCAGATCACCCCCCAGATCACCCCCAGTACCCTCAGTCACAGTGTCACCGTTTGCAGTAGTCATTTTTTTACTGATCACTGCAATCAGTGTCATTTGTGACAGTAAAAAGTTGCAGGGCAGTTAGGTTTAGGCCCCTTTAGGTCCAGGGTAGCCCCCTAACCCCCCCTAATAAAGGTTTAACCCCTTGATCGCCCCCCAGGTAACCCTTTCACGCCCTAACGCCAGCGTCACTAAGCGATCGTATTTCTGATCGCTGTATTTAATGCCGGTGGTGCCCTAGATAGCCAGTTATTTATTTTTAGTTTCGTCGCAGGTTTTTATAGCGTCAGGTACCCCCATATATTATTTTAACCCCCTGATTGCCCCTAGAGTTAACCCTTTCACCAGTGATCACCGTATAAGTTTTACTGGTGACACTGGTTAACCAGTTAGTTATTTAGGTTACCCGTCAGGTTTTTATATAGCGTCAGGTACCCCCATATATAACCTATTAAAGGTTTTAACCCCCTGATTGCCCCTAGTTAACCCTTTCACCAGTGATCACCATATAAGTTTTACGGGTGACGCTGGTTGGTTAGTTTGCTTTTTATAGCATCAGGGCACCCGCCGTATATAACCCAATAAAGGTTTAACCCCCTGATCGCCCGGCGGCTGATATCAATTAGGTTTTAGCGCCAGAGAGGGTCTGCGTCGCCCCAGGCAGCGTCAGGTTAGTGCCAGTAACGCTAACACCCACGCGCAAAGCATACACCTCCCTTAGTGGTATAGTATCTGATCAGATCTATACTAGCGTCCCCAGCGGTTTAGGGTTCCCAAAACCGCAGTGTTAGCGGGATCAGCCCAGATACCTGCTAGCACCTGCGTTTAGCCCCTCCGCCCAGCCCAGCCCAGCCCACCCAAGTGCAGTATCGATCGATCACTGTCACTTACCAAACACAACACAGATAACTGCAGCGTTCGCAGAGACAGTCCTGATCCCTGCGATCGCTAACAGTTTTTTTGGTAGCGTTTGATACATTTGCTGACAGTCAGGTGCTTTTTTTACCTGTGAATCTTACTAGTGTACCCCTAAATTTAGAGCCCAAAATGGCAAGACGAAGGTACACTAGTAAAGAGGCCTACGAGATTCTGAGCATGACAGATAGTGAAGAGGAGGTCACGCATGTCAGATTTAGGCTCAGAATATCTTCCCGTAGAAGACAGAGACGTCAGCGGCCCCACGTCAGATAGCTCCGACGACGAAGTTGAGGTCCCTGCTAAGGTCAGGCGTACCCGATCCCGATCTTCTGAGGTTGTTGAGGAGCAAGAACCGCAGATCTCTCGTATCATGGAGCAGAGTAGTACTAGCGCCGCTATTCCTTCTGGTGAATTGGCAAGCACCAGCGGCCTAGTACAGCCTGGGCGTACATCCAGCACTGCAGTATCACGTGGTGACGTGGCGAGTCCCATAAGTGCAGTTCAAGCTGGGGAGGTGGCAAGCACAAGTAGTGTCCCGCTGCCACCAAGAAGAAGACAAAGGCAGGCCCGTCGTGCCCATAGTGCCCTTCCTGCAGAATTCGCCTATCCTGATTGGGTCCCCACCACTTCTGCAGAACCCGTACTTCCCCCATTCACTGCCCAACCCGGTATTCAGGTGGAAACAGCTGATTTTATGCCAATTGATTTTTATTCGCTGTTTTTCACGGAAGATCTCTATAGATCTATTGTGGACCAGAGTAATTTATATGCTGGTCAATTCATCGCCGCTAACCCCCAGTTGCCTAAAATTGCCAAAGATTGGAAACCAATTACGGTTTCCGAATTTAAGACCTTTCTGGGCCTTTCCCTCAACATGGGCACACAAATTCCCGTCATTGCGTGCTTATTGGTCCACGCACCCAATTGACCACATGCCCGTGTTCTCTGCCTCCATGCCCAGGACACAATACGAGCAGATTTTGCGGTTCATGCACTTCAACGACAATGAACTTTGTCGTCCACGTGGAGACCCTGAATACGACCGGCTCTATAAAATTCGGCCCCTCATAAACCACTTCAACGAACGTTTTGCAGCCTTGTTTATTCCCGATCAAGTTGTCTGCGTTGATGAGTCCCTGGTTACATTTTCTGGCCACTTGTCTTTCAAGCAGTACCTTCCCAGCAAGCGTACCAGATACGGGGTCAAGCTCTATAAGTTCTGTGACAGGGCAACAGGCTATGTATTGAGCTTTACGGTTTATGAGGGAAAAGACAGTCAGGTTGAGCCGTTCAACTGCCCGGATTACATAGGGAGCGCTGGCAAGATAGTGTGGAACTTGGTGTCACCCTTATTCGGAAAGGGGTACCACTTGTATGTGGACAATTATTACACGAGCGTGCCACTGTTTAGTCACTTGTTTGATCATCAGATTGGAGCATGTGGCATCGTGCGACCTAATCGCCGGGGCTTTCCCCAGCGGCTTGTAGATGCCTGTCTTAGGCTGGGGGAGAGAGCCTGCTTGAAGTGTAATAACTTGCTCGCTATGAAGTGGAGGGACAATAAGAATGTTTTCCTTCTTACCTCCCTTCATGCAGACACGACAGTCAAAATTCGTACGGCGACTGGTGTTGTGGAGAAACCCCTCTGTGTCCACGAATATAACCAAAATATGGGAGGGGTGGACCTCAACGACCAGTTGTTGGCGCCGTATCTAATTGACCGTAAGGCGAGACGCTGGTACAAAAAAGTGTCTCTATCCTTATTCCAATTGGCTTTGCTGAACGCTCATGTGCTATACAGAGCTTCAGGCGGGACGTTATCTCTTCTAAAATTCCAGAATGAGATAGTCACAGAACTCCTGTATCCAGGCGGTTCTGCACCTCACCATTCCCAACCAAATGCAGTAAGCCAGGTGCATGAGAGGCATTATCCGTATGCCCTCCCGAGTACCCCTACCCAACGAACCCCCCAAAAAAGATGTCGTGTCTGTAGCAAGCGCGGATTTAGGTGTGACACCCGTGTTTTTTGTCCACTCTGTCCTGACAAACCTGGTCTTTGCCTTGGTGAATGTTTTGAACGCTACCACTCAAAAGTGAAGTTTTAGCATAGGGTACAGCATTTCACAGACTAGGACACACTTACACAGGGTCTCCCAAGATGCCATTACATTTTGAGAGACCCGAACCATTACAGTTGTTAAAGTTACAAAAAAAAAAAAAAATATGTAAAAAACAAAAACACAAAAAAAATAAAACAAAAATAGTTCTCTCTCTCTCTCTCTCTCTCTCTCTCTCTCTCTCTCTCTCTCTCTCTCTCTCTCTCTCTCTCTCTCTCTCTCTCTACTGTATTCTATTCTGCAATGTTTTATCATGCTTGCTTTTCAGGTATGTAATTTTTTCTTTTCAGGTGCGCCATTCAGCTGCAGCGTGGAATTATTTGTCTTGACAGCAACAGCGTTTGCTCCCACGATACATAAAGCCGTGACTCCAGTGATGTAGGAGGTGATTTCACCACCACAGTTAAAAAAAAAAGAGCATATATGCCAAAGCATGGGGGCAGCAGGGGCGGAGGAGATATTTTGCTCCTAATGCCGCGTATATACGGTCGAAATTCCGACGGAGGCTTGCCCGTGGAAAAGTCCGACCATGTGTACGCGGCATAATTTTTTGCGGGAGGATGCCCCCATGCTTCAGCATATATATATTTTAGGCACAGGTTGCGTTAAAAAAGTTTTATTTTTTACTAGATTTTGTTTTGGTATTTGCTTTGCAGGTATGGTATGGTAAGGTCTTACTGTTGTACTGTAATGTTACTTTGTTTTAATGTTAACCATCATTTGCTTAGCAGGTACACCATTCAGTTGCAGCGCGGATCTATTTATCTTGACAGCAACAGCGTTTGCTCCCACGATATATAAAGCCGTGACTCCAGTGCTGTAGGAGGTGATTTCACCACCACAGTTAAAAAAAAGAGCATATATGCCGAAGCATGGGGGCAGCAGGGGCGGAGGAGCGATTTTGCTCCTAATGCCGCGTATATACGGTCGAAATTCCGACGGAGGCTTGCCCATGGAAAAGTCCGACCGTGTGTACGCGGCATAACCTTTTATGCCACGTACATACGGTCGAAATTCCGACGGAGGCTTGCCCGTGGAAAAGTCCGACCGTGTGTACGCGGCATAACTTTTTTGCGGGAGGATGCCCCCATGCTTCGGCATATATAAATGGTGCATGTATGCCCATCATTAGAAGTGGGTGGATGAAGGGAGGTATTCTAATGGTGGGCATACCCACCAATCAATCTCTTTTTTTCGTGCAGCCAACAGGCTGCATGAAAAAAAAGATTACAATACATGTCCAACAAGGACCAGCAACGTACTGGTATGTTGCTGGACTTTGAATGTTTATACCAGAATGATGCCTGTGGGTTTAGGTATCATCTTGGTATCATTCTTTTCAGCCAGCAGGCGGCTTTCATGTAAAAGCAATTCTAGCAGATAATTAGCCTCTAGACTGCTTTTACAAGCAGTGGGAGGGAATGTCCCCCCCCCCCCCGCCCGGATATAAACAGCGACATTGGGAAATTGGGAAAGCATTTTATCACACAGATCTTGGTGTGGTCAGATGCTTTGAGGGCAGAGGAAAGATCTAGGGTCTAACCCCCCAATTTTTTTCAAAAAAAGGAGTACCTGGCTGTCACTACTTATTGCTATCATAGGGGATATTTACATTCCCTGAGATAACAATAAAAATGGTAAAAAAAAAAAAAAATATGTAAGGAACAGTTTAAAAATAAAATAAAAAAGCTAAATAAATAATAAAAAAAAAAAAAGAAAGAAAAAAAAAAAAGCACCGCTGTCCCCCCCCTGCTCTTGCGCAAAGGCGAACGCAAGCGTCGGTCTAGCGTCATATGTAAACAGCAATTGCATCATGCATGTGAGGTATCACCGCGAAGGTCAGATCGAGGGCAGTAATTTTAGCAGTAGACCTCCTCTGTAAATCTAACGTGGTAACCTGTAAAGGCTTTTAAAAATGAATGTAGTTTGTCGCCGCTGCGCGTTTGTGCGCAATTTTTTTTTTTTAATTGAAAAAAACCAACTTTATTAAGAAGTATATGCATGGTACATACATCAGTAAAATCCAGTATGGCCAAAGCAATAGTACATACATGAACATAATGAAACATCTGTGTGACATAAAAGATGAAGACACCGATGAGAGTGGAGCCGGCATACAACAAAGATGAGAAATCAACATGTCAAGTACACGTTTCCCCATCCGCCAACCATCTATCCCATACCCTCTCATATTTTAGGGGACACCCTCTATGCACATAAATCAGTTTTTTATATGGGAGAGCATCGTTAACCGCCTTTTTCCAGCACCGGACTGTGGGGGACAGAGCCTGCATCCAGTTTCGGGCCACTACTTTTCTCGCCAAGAATAGCGTCTCATGTAAGAAGGTACGCAGGGGTTTGTCAGCATCTAGTTCTGGCAACAGGCCAAGTAGGCACATCTTTGGGTCAAGGGTAGCAGGGGAGCCCATCTGGTCGTGTAGGAAGCGTATCACCTGTGTCCAGTATGTCTGGATAATGGGGCAGGACCAAATAAGGTGGTAAAAAGGAGCCCGGGGTGCGGTCGCAGAGGCGGCATCCTGGATTGTACGTGGGTTTGAAACGTGATATTCTCTGAGGGGTCAGGTACGTTCTGTGTATAATGTACAACTGTGTGAGGCGGTCCGATAGCTTGGGGGAGACTTTTTTCACGTCTTCCAAGATCTCATCCCAATCCTCATCCTCCACTAGTCCAACATCCACCTCCCATCTGGTCTTGGCCACGTAGGCCAATGCTGTGGCGCTAGGGAGACGAATGGCGGAGTACAGAGTGGAGATGAGTTTGGCGGGCTCATTCCCCGTGACTGTGTCCACTATAGAGGGGACTGCCATGGACGGGTTGGAGCCAGAGAACTGGGCCTGTATAGCGTGGCGGAGTTGCAGATACCTGAAGAAACGGCAATTGGGGAGGGAAAATTCATCTTTTAGCATTTGAAATGTTTTAAGGCCTGTGGTGGTCATGATCTGATGTAAATATAAGATCCCATGGCGTGTCCACACCGCGGGGTCTGGGATGGACAATAATTCTGGCAAACATGTATTGAACCAGAGAGGGGTATGAGAGTGTACTTGCGGGGTTCCAATTTTTTGTAGTGCCATCCGCCATACCCTCCGGTGGTGAGCCAACATGTCAGCTTTGTGTTGGGAGGGGCGTCTCATCGATGGGGTTCTAAGGACTGACTGAAGTGGGGTATGGGCTGGGTCGTCGGGATGCTCACAGAGAAGTGTCTGGTATCTTGGTAGCTCACGTTTGTCAAAGTAATAGAAGTGTGACAGTTGGGAGGCAAGATAATAGTCCTGGAAGTCTGGGAGAGCAGCTCCTCCCAATGTCACGGGGTTCTTCAGAATTTTCCAAGATAATTTGTGTCTGCCATGACCCCATATAAATGAATTCAGAATGGATACAATTATTTTGAAACATTTTTGCGGTATATAGAGGGGAGCATGCCAGACCAAATACAGTATTTTTGGAAGGAGTATCATCTTAACCAGACTAATGCGACCCATAACACCCAGGGGTAGTCTGGCCCAGGTCTGTGTCTTGGTCTTGATCAGGGCATACAGGGGTTCAATGTTCAGTAGTTTGTAGTCCGAGAGCGATCTGGTGACCTGCACCCCAAGGTATTTGATCAGGGAGACCCTTGGAAGAGCCAGAGGAGGAGACGTGAATGAGGGGGGGAAATGGTCAATCGGGAGAATCTGGGACTTGGACCAATTAATACTCAGACCTGAGTGTCCACCCATACGCTCTATGGACTGGAGGGCTGCTACAAGAGAGGGACCCGAGTCCGCCAGATACAGGAGTGTATCATCGGCATACATCCCGATCTTTTCTTCCAAGTTCCCCATCCTGAGGCCTCGGATACAGGCATCTGCGCGGACCATAATGGCCAACGGTTCCACAGCCAATGCGTACAGCATGGGGGAAAGGGGGCAGCCTTGTCGGGTCCCTCTTTCCAGCGGGAACTGGTCGGAAAGCCAACCGTTCACAAATACTCTGGCCCTCGGGGATTGATAGAGGAGTTGGACCCAGCGAATGAAGCTGGGGCCAAATCCAAATCTTGAGAGGCACTCCCACAGGTAGTTCCACTCGAAGGCCTTGGCGGCATCCAGAGCCACCACGACCCTCGAACCAATTTCATCGTGGGACCCCTGAATATTCATGAATAGGCGACGAATGTTCATGGCAGTGTTTTTCCCTGGCATAAAGCCTGTTTGGTCAGGGTGGATCAATGACAGAATAACCTGATTAAGGCGGGAGGCTAGGATCTTTGCTAATATTTTAATGTCTACCTGTAATAAGGAAATAGGCCTATACGACTCCGGGTATTTAGGGTCCTTACCGGGTTTGGGAATTACGACAATTTGAGCCTCTCTCATGGAGGGGGGTAGAACTCCTGAATCAAATATGGATTTGTACAGGTCTTTAAGTTTAGGGATTAGAATTTCGGAATAGGTGGCATAGAATTCTAGAGGTAGACCATCAGATCCTGGTGCCTTAGATGAGGCCAAACAGGAGATAGCCTCGGTGATGTCCTCCTCGGTAATAGGGGCTTCTAAGATTTCAAGCTGGTCGTTGGTCAGTCTAGGGAATTGAACTCCCGCTAGGTAGTCCCTGGTATCTTGGGGAGTGTGGGTGACTCTGGATGTGTAGAGTGTACGGTAGAATCTCCCAAATTCCTCCGCCACCAGTTGTGGGTCGGTGATGTCGTTCCCCTGGGGGTCGGTCAAGGACACCACCACAGGGGGACGCAGATCCAAGTGGGCAAGATACGCGAGCAGTTTGCCCGATCTTTCTCCGTACTCAAACACCCTTTGTCTACAGAAAAAGATTCGTTGCTTAGCCTTCTCTATGTGCAATTGGGAGACCTGTCGCGCCTGAATCCTGAGGTTATTGGCCGTGCTGGGAGAGGGGTCTCGATGAAACGCCTCCTCCAGCACCTGTAGGTGGTCTGCCGCCTGCTGGACAATAAGTGTTGATGACCGTTTGAGCCTGTTGATACGCATAGAAAGCAGGGAACGAGCGTGGAGCTTAAACATTTCCCACACCACGTCATATGTGGTAGAGCCCCCGTTGGCCGTAAAGTAGTATTGCAATTCCGTGGGGATGTCTTCCTGTTCCCGCAGGGCAGTCAGCCAGAACGGGTTTAACCGCCAGGAAGGGGCAGGGGAAGCTTTCAGGAGCTGGATCGTGATCCAGTAGGGGGCGTGATCCGAGAGTACCCTCGGAGCAAAGCCTACATCCCCTAGTTTAGGCAGCAGGGACATTGAGACAAACACAAAATCAATTCGCGACATCGTGTTGTGACTAGCTGAGAAGCATGAGAAGACCTTGGTGTGTGGGTGTTTGTGGCGCCAAGTGTCGACAAGGGCGAAGTCTGACATTATGCGGTGCAGTCTGGTATGGGCCGGTGGATCAAGGGGGGGGTTCAGCGCGCCCAGGCGGTCCAGAGCGGGGATTAGGGTCATATTGAAGTCCCCCATCCACACTGCCGGTACAGAGGGATATTGAGTCATAAAGGCAAGGCCCTCCTTAATTACAGCAGAGTTATACGGGGGGGGGACATAGCAAGAGAGCAGCAGGATAGGAGACCCGTTAATGGTAGCGTGCACAAACACATATCTGCCCTGCTGGTCCGTGCGAAGTAGTACTAGATCAAATGGTACCCGTTTGGCGATCAGGATCGATACTCCTCTGGAATAAGAGGTGTGGGTAGCATGGTAAGCCCACCCTATCCAGGGTTTTTTGAGGGAGGATTGCAGGTGGCCCGTGACATGGGTCTCGACTAATGTGATGACGTCAGCCCTCTGAGATTTGAGAAACGTCAGGACAGCTGTGCGTTTAATCTTGTTGCGTAGGCCCCTGACATTCCACGTAAGGAACTTCAGGGAACTCATGGTGGGCGTAGGGCGCGTATAATAAACCGCAGCCAGACCAGGACCAGCAGAGCAGAGAAGGACACATCAGATGGTATAAAACGTAAATAATACCAATATCGATAGTGCATGTATGACAATAACATAGTACCTTTAGCAGAGATAAACAATTGCAAACATAGTGGCAAATAAAGAATAACCACAACATTTCCCTTCCCTCCCAGTCCATTGCCACCCCAACTCAGCATGAACATAGTATCCCATAACCAGGTATCAACAGGGGACATCCAACGTGAACAAAACGTTGGAGGCAAGGGACTTAATTTCAATGGGACATAGATACCCGTGACAAAAAGAAAAACTAAAAAATAGGACCAAACAGTCAGGTAGATGGGGGGGATGAAAAAGGTCCATAGGGATCCTAGGGGGGCGACTTCTTCTCTGAGAAGTGCTTGGGGTGTAGGGGCCACAGACGTGCAGCACCATTTCAGCATTACAGGAGGGGGCCCCACCTGCCATCAGGGTGTTAGGTATAGTATTGGAGGAAGTTCAATCCATGTTCGGTAGACTGCTCTCCACAAGTATCTCCCACATGTGGGGAGGCCGGGGGATCAAAAGTCAGTTGGGTCGCCCGGAGACGGCGAGCTTGCTGCGAGATCCAAGGAAATATGAGGAGACAAAAAAAAAAAAAAAAAAAAAAAGGGGGGGGGTGGGGTTTCAGATCCTTCCCCCTGTCCCGGTGAGGGGTACCTGCTAACAAAATAGCCGCTGTGGGGCTAAACACCAGAATGAGGATAAAGAGCATAACCGGCACAGGGGGGAGCGGGGGAGAAATAAAAGTACTCACAGCTTGTAGGCAGTGCGGCGCGCTCAGTCTCGCCGATCTCTCTGATCAATCCAAGTGGATGCCAGCTCAGGGTCCTCAAAGAAGTGGGTTCGACCATCGCATTCCACACGAAGCTTTGCGGGGTACAGCATGGCGTATTTGAGGTGCAGGACGCGGAGGCGCCGTTTAACATCCTGGAATCTGGACCGCTGCCGTTGCACCTCATTGGAGAAGTCCGGGAAGACGGCCACATGTGTGTTGGTATAGGGGATGTTCCCTTTCTCTCTGGTCAGGCGGAGGATCTTGTCACGGTCCCTGAAGTTGAGAAACTTCGCTATCAGGGTACGTGGCGGGGCTCCTTGAGGAGAAGAACGGGCAGGGATTCGATGGGCTCTCTCCACCGCGAACATTACCGAGAATGCGTCTCTGCCAAAGGTTGTTGTCAGGAGGTTTTCAAGGAAGCTCGCCGGATCATTGCCCTCAGCAGATTCAGGAAGACCGATGAAACGGAGGTTACATCTCCGAAGGCGGTTTTCCATGTCGTCTTGTTTTGCGCTAATCTGTTGCAGCTGGCGGCGCACCTCATCCGTGGTATGTTGTAGAGGGTGTAAAATATCTTCCGCTCTGCTAATACGGCTCTCCGTCTCCGTCACGCGGTCCCTGAGGGTAGAGAGATCCTGGCGGATAAGGGACACGTCAATTTTGACCTCCTCGATTTTGGTGGTAAGCGTGCTCTGGCATAGGGCGATGGCATCCAGTAGCCTGTTAGTAGCCACCACAGAGTGTTCCGCGCCCAGGGACGCGTCAGCGCCATCCTTGGCCTGTTGGTCCTCATCCAGCCTGCGGTATTTGGCCAATTTGTCAACGGCCTCTGAGTTTTTTTTTGATGGGGACATGCTGCGGGGATGATCAGGGGAGTCCCAGGTGTACCAAGATGGCCGCAGCTAAATAGGCCGAGCCCTCTGCGGCTCCTTTCCCACCGCCGTCCAAGGGTGATGTAGCGTGACCCGCAGGTAGTGGTCAGGCAATAGCACTGTCCTTTTGCTATATCCCAGGGAATCAAGCCTCAGGGGAATCAGGGGGGCCTATAATACTTGCCCAGGCCGCCTCCGGGTGTAGCAAGATGGCCGCCGCTCCAGGAGTCAGGCTGAGGCAGTGATCCTTCCCCACAGCAGGTGCAGAGTAATAAGGCACCACTGGAGGGGGATTAGGCAGTCCAGAGGCCGATCGAGGAGGCTATGAGCCACTGTGAGTAAAAAGGGATCCGTGAGGGTGTCCAGGAGCGCCGCCGGGGGTACCAAGATGGCCGCCGTACCAGGGACTAGGCCGAAGCCGCGGTCTTTCCTGAAGTATGCGGCCGGGATGCTCCGTGATGGCGGCGGCGGCGTTCCAGCAAGCTGGAAATCTCCAAAAATCTCAGGAGGAGCAGGATAAGTCTCCGGGTGTGAAGGATGGCAGTTTCTACCAAGGATGCAAGCAGGATTGTAGGTAAGGAGTATGGGCAAGTGGAGCTCTCCTTACATGCGTCCTATCCCATTGCTCTCCAGGCCACGCCCCCCGTTTGTGCGCAATTTTAAAGCATGTCCTGTTTGGTATAAATTGTACTCGGCCTATGATCATCTTTTTTATTTCATCAAACATTTGGGCAATATAGTGTTTTTTAGTGCATTAAAAATAAAAAAAGTGTGTTTCTTTTTCGTACATCACGGGACACAGAGCGACTTAGTCATTACTAATGGGTTATATAGATTACCTTCAGGTGTTGGCACTGGCCAATTCCAAACCGGAAGTACCCTCCCCTATATAAGCCCCTCCCCATCCGGGAGCACCTCAGTTTTTTGCCAGTGTCTAAGGTGTTGGCCAAAGAGTAACATGTGTTTTCACTGGGCTTGCGTACAGGTTATTTTGGGCCTTAGTAAGCTGTTCCGGATCCCACCAAAAAAGCTTCATAGCTAAACGGTCGGTACCCGGGCCTTGCAGCAGAAGAGCAAGGTTTTGCCTGTAATGCCTCTCTTAGGAGGGCTGGACCCTGGGATCCAGAGCTCTGGTCATACCCACGACCAAGATGTTGTCTGTGCAGGGTGCTATACAGGTCCAGGGGAGTGGAATCCTTGGGAACCCGGTCCCTGAAGGTTTAATTACAATGCCTGCCGTGATAGGTGAAGTTTGGACTTCTGTGGACCAAACAAAGTCCTGCGGCGGGGATCAGGTAAGTGGGGGCCCCCAGGAACTTGGTTCTATTGGGGGACCCCCAAGCCTAATTTGTCTTTCTGTCTGTTACCTAACGGTATTCCCGCTAAATATCTGTGTTTGCCTGTAAGTACTGAAAATGTAAAATTTTAATAGTAGTCAAGAAAAAAAAAAAAAAAAAGGGGGACCGCGGTACCTGTGTTAAACCACTAGAGGCCGCTGTAGTCCATTTTTCTTGTCATGTGGATCTTTGGTTTTTTCAAGTCAAAAGATCCAGGCAGTTGGTAAGTTTCTCTGTGGGAATCCACTTCCTCTGCCCTGTTGCTGCGCTCATCCACCGCACAGGCCCTCCGGCAAAAAGGGCCCTGGCTCCTAGTCCCTGTTTGATTTCGAAAAGGGCGCCAATGGCGCACGGGCGTGCACGCGCCTCCTATGAAAATAAAAGGGGCGGGGCGGGTGGATGACGCTCGATGCGCGCCGCGGCGCTTCTGCGCATGTGCAGGCGTCCCAGCATGGTTAAAAGACACAGTACAAGTGTCAGCTGGATGCAAACAGAGCTAGCAACAAACAGTGGCACACAGAGGCGGTTGATGCAGGCATCCCCATAGAAAGGCACTTTAGTGGACACCAGCTGGTATATAGCAGCAACTGTGTTAGACTATTACCAGCAAAAATTGGTGTATGACGACGGGAATACCTCAGCTTGGTGCTTAAAGGATATGTCGTCCAGACGCTCCGGAAATAGGTCTTCCAGGAAGCCAAAGGGGTCTCCATCGGGCTCTGAGGATATTGGGCATGCTTGTACTGCACCAATCTCCCCTGAGAATTCAGAGGTCAGTAGCCGTAGAAACCCCGCAGGAATGCCTGGTGCTGCGGCTGTCCCCAGTCCACCTGCTCCTGTATATATAACAGAGGAGGTTTTATCCTCAACTCTGGGAGGATTGGAAGAGAGATTAACAGCATTGATCGCTGCTTCCCCGTCACAGGAAAAGCGCGTCCGATCTCCGTCTCCTCCTTCAGAGTGCCTGTTAGTGGAGGAACAGCCCCACACAGAGATCGACCTACCTGAAGGGGATCAGGATGAGGTTGATTCAGTTATGCAGGAATCAACAGTGGAAGAACCTTTCTCAGCATCTCAGGCTGAAAGATTATGGGTTCAGTCTCTGACTAACATGGTCCGATCAGCATTTAAAATGCCTATGGCGGAACCACCATCCACTACGGTTTCCTCGCTGGGGTCGCTAAAAGCTCCCCAGGCTGTCTGTTCCTTCCCAATCCACCCTTTATTAGAGGGGCTTATTTACCAGGATTGGGAGCATCCTGATAAAATATTTGCTCCCCCCAAGAGATTTCCGGTGATCTATCCCATGGAGGATAAGTTCATAAAAAAATGGAGGGTCCCTACAGTGGACGCAGCCATCTCTTCTGTTAACAAATCACTGACATGTCCAGTAGATAATGTTCCAATGTTTAAAGACCCAATAGATAAAAAATTGGAGTCTTTACTAAAATCTGCTTTCTCTACAGCAAACATGGTGACACAACCTGCGGTAGCAGCGATTGGAGTCTGCCAAGCAGTGAAAGATCAGTTGAAACAAGTCTTAAGGGACTTACCAGATCAGCAGGCTCTTGCCCTAGCTGACCTGCCTAGAGCCTTGTGTTTTGCGGTGGACGCCATAAAGGATACAATCCAACAGGCCTCCCGCTTTACGCTGTCTATAGTACATATGCGTAGGCTTCTGTGGCTCAAAAACTGGTCTGCTGAAGCTCCCTGTAAAAAACTGCTGGTTAGCTTCCCATTTCATGGAGAACGCTTATTTGGAGAAGATCTGGACAAATATATCCAGAAAATTTCTGCCGGTAAAAGTTCACTCTTACCGGTTAAGAACAAGGGTAGAAGTCCTTCTTTTAAGAGGCCTACTTCTCCAGTCCCGGGCACATCGGCTGTGAAGCAGTTCCGACGGCCTCCGCGGTCAAATTCAGGGGGCAGAAATCAGGGACAATCACAGGGTAACAAGAAGCCCTGGATCAAGAGAGGTACAAAACCTCCCCCCAAGGCATGAAGCGTTGCCCCCACTCAATCGGGTGGGGGGAAGACTTCAGTTGTTCACAGAGACCTGGCGGGACACCATCAGAGACAGATGGGTGCTCTCCGCAGTAAGTCTGGGATACAAGCTGGAGTTAAAAGGCACTCCTCCTGCCCAATTTATGAGGTCAAACGTGCCAAGAGATCCCGAGAAGAGAGGATCCCTCCTTCTGGCACTAGAACAACTATTGCTCCAAGGTGTAATCATGAAGGTTCCCCTGGAAGAAAGCGGATTCGGGTTTTACTCGAACCTTTTCACAGTCCCCAAACCAAATGGGGACGTGAGGCCCATATTAAATCTAAAAGGGCTAAACAAGTTCCTAAATATCAGGACTTTTCGGATGGAGTCGATCCGATCGGTGGCCACCGCCCTACAAGGGCAGGAATGGTTAGCCTCGATCGACATAAAGGATGCTTATCTGCATATTCCCATCTTTCCGGCCCACCAGAAATTTCTACGCTTTGCAGTAGAAGGGCGCCATTTTCAGTTCAGAGCCTTACCTTTCGGTCTGGCCACAGCACCACGAGTGTTCACAAATATTCTGGCCCCATTATTGGCCAATCTAAGAACACAGGGTGTAACGATAATGGCATATCTAGACGACCTGCTACTAATAGACCACGCAGTGGAAAAGCTGGAAGTAGCTATTCACAAGACATACAAGTATCTGGAATATCACGGTTGGATTATCAACCGGGACAAGTCAGCTCTAAGACCAGTCAAAAGTCTGGAATATTTAGGGCTAAGGCTGGATTCAAATCAGAGAAAGATTTTCTTACCTTCAGAGAAGGTGTCGTCTTTAAAAGATTTGACCCACTTTGTGGGTACAAAAAGAAAACCATCCATACGCCTCTGCATGAGGCTGCTGGGAAAAATGGTGGCTTCATTCGAAGCGGTACCCTACGGTCAATTCCATTCAAGGAATTTGCAAAGGGCCATACTGTCAGCCTGGAACAAAAAAAGTTCAGGCTTTAGACTTACCAATGTCCCTGTCCCCTTCCGTTCGCAAGAGCCTCCATTGGTGGTTGGTGCCCCAGAATCTGGAAAAAGGGAAACCCTTCAGTCCGGTTTCTTGGAAGGTAGTCACTACAGATGCCAGCCTCATAGGCTGGGGGGCAGTACTGGAGCAATGGTCTCTCCAGGGCAAGTGGTCAGAAGCAGAAAAGGCCCTGCCCATCAATCTCTTAGAGATACGAGCAGCCCGGTATGCCCTAGTAGCATGGACATCCAAACTCCAAGGGTCCCCTGTCAGAATTCAATCAGACAATGCCACAGCAGTGGCATATATCAATCACCAGGGTGGCACCAGGAGTCGTGCAGCCCAGAGGGAAGCAAATTGCATCCTGGAGTGGGCAGAAAAATATGTCCCAGCCATATCCGCGGTTTTCATCCCAGGAGTGGAAAATTGGAGAGCGGACTTTTTAAGTCGCCAACAATTATGCCCGGGGGAATGGTCTCTTCACCCCGAGGTTTTCCAGGCAATATGCCAGCGGTGGGGAACACCGGATGTAGATCTGCTAGCATCCAGATTCAACGCAAAGGTGGACAGATTTGTGTCTCGCACAAGGGATCCTCTAGCTTGCGGCTCGGATGCCCTAGTGTTCCCTTGGGATCAGTTCAAGCTGATATATGCATTCCCACCGCCACAATTGTTACCGCGATTACTCCGCAGAATCAGGGTAGAAAAGAAACCAGTGATTCTGGTGGCTCCAGCGTGGCCCCGAAGGGCATGGTACGCGGAGATTGTAAAAATGTCAGTGAGGAGTCCTTGGACCCTCCCACATCGTCCGGACCTGCTGTCGCAGGGACCGATATATCACCCTTCCTTACCAGCCCTAGGTTTGACGGTCTGGCTATTGAAGCCCACATTCTGAAAAAGAGTGGGCTCTCTAATTCTGTGGTATCTACCATGATCAATGCCAGGAAGCCGGTATCCAGGCAGATCTATTATAGGATCTGGAAAGCGTACATTAAGTGGTGTGAGGCCAGGAAATGGCATCCACGTAAGTACGTGATAGGGAGGATTTTGGACTTCCTACAGTGGGCTGTAGATAGGAAGCTGGCCTTGAGTACTATCAAGGGTCAGATTTCGGCCTTGTCAATATTTTTTCAAAGGCCCTTGGCTTCGCATTCACTAGTCAAAGCTTTCATACAAGGAGTGATGCGTATTAGCCCTCCGGTTAGTATTCCCATATGTCCTTGGGACTTAAACCTGGTTCTGTCAGTTCTACAGAAACAACCGTTTGAACCATTGCAACACATTTCCTTGGTTCTTCTCACCAGGAAATTGATTTTCTTAGTAGCCGTTTTTTCGGCTAAAAGAGTATCGGAATTAGCCGCCTTGTCCTGTAAGGAGCCATATCTGCTTGTCCATAAGGACAGAGTAGTATTACGTCCTCATCCAGCCTTTCTTCCTAAGGTGGTATCGAGGTTTCATTTGAACCAAGATGTGGTTCTTCCTTCTTTTTTCCCCAAACCTAGCTCGGTAGAGGAAAAGTTATTACATTCCTTGGATGTAGTAAGAGCAGTTAAAGCTTATCTAAAAGCCACTGCTCATATTCGCAGAACGGATACTTTGTTTATTCTGCCGGAAGGCCCTAAAAAGGGTCAGGCAGCATCAAAATCCACTTTAGCCAAGTGGATTCGACAGGTCATAATACAAGCCTATGGCTTGAGAAAGAGACCGCCTCCGTTCAAAGTTAGGGCGCACTCCACAAGAGCAGTTGGAACTTCATGGGCAGTGCATCACCAGGCCTCCCTGGCTCAAGTATGTAAGGCCGCAACATGGTCTTCGGTACACACGTTTACTAGATTCTACCAGGTAGACGTTAGAAGTCAGGAGGATGTCGACTTTGGGCGCAGTGTGTTGCAGGCCGCAAAAGATCCTCATGCCTGATGGCGCCCAGCTTATGTATCCCTCCCCTCATTTGGCATTGCTTTGGAACGTCCCATTAGTAATGACTAAGTCGCTCTGTGTCCCGTGATGTACGAAAAAGAAAAAGGGATTTTTATAACAGCTTACCCGTAAAATCCTTTTCTTGGAGTACATCACGGGACACAGAGCTCCCACCCCTCTTTTTGGGACACTTATTGCTTGGCTACAAAACTGAGGTGCTCCCGGATGGGAGGGGCTTATATAGGGGAGGGTACTTCCGGTTTGGAATTGGCCAGTGCCAACACCTGAAGGTAATCTATATAACCCATTAGTAATGACTAAGTCGCTCTGTGTCCCGTGATGTACTCCAAGAAAAGGATTTTACAGGTAAGCTGTTATAAAAATCCCTTTTTTTCCCCCAAAAAATGCGTTTGAAAAATCGCTGCGCAAATACTGTGTGGAAAAAAAATGCAACACCCACTATTTTAATCTGTAGGGCCTTTGCTTTAAAAAAATATATAATGTTTGGGGGGTTCAACATAATTTTCTTGCAAAACATTTTTTTTCTTCATGTAAACAAAAAGTGTCAGAAAGGGCTTTGTCTTCAAGTGGTTAGAGTGGATGATGTGTGACATAAGCTTCCTAATGTTGTGCATAAAATGCCAGGACAGTTCAAAACCCCCCCCAAATGACCCCATTTTGGAAAGTAGACACCTCAAGCTATTTGCTGAGAGGCATGTTGAGCCCATTGAATATTTATTTTTTTGTCCCAAGTGATTGAATAATGACAAAAAGAAAAAGAAAAAGAAAAAAAAAAAAATGTACAAAAAGTTGTCACTAAATTATATATTGCTCAAACATGCCATGGTTATATGTGGAATTGCACCCGAAAATACATTCTGTTTCTTTTCCTGAGTACGGGGATACCACATGTGCGAGACATTTTGGGAGCCTAGCCGCGTACAGGACCCCGAAAACCAAGCACCGCCTTCAGGATTTCTATGGGTGTAAATTTTTGATTTCACTCCTCACTGCCCTATCACAGTTTCGGAGGACTTTTTGGGAGCCTAGCCGCGTACGGGACCCCAAAAACCAAGCACCGCCTTCAGGCTTTCTAAGGGTGTCAATTTTTGATTTCACTTCTCACTGCCTATCACAGTTTCGGAGGCCATGGAATGCCCAGATGGCACAAACCCCCCCCCCCCCCCAAATGACCCCATTTTGGAAAGTAGACACCCCAAGCTATTTGCTGAGAGGTATGTTGAGTATTTTGCAGA
Source organism: Rana muscosa (assembly GCA_029206835.1). NCBI lineage: Eukaryota > Metazoa > Chordata > Amphibia > Anura > Ranidae > Rana > Rana muscosa. The sequence goes on from CM055122.1 coordinate 70,478,029, forward strand.
TCTCGCTTTTTGTCACAAAGTTTTGAAAATTAAAAAAAAAAAAATGTCTTTCTTCATTTTCAAAAACAAATGAGAGCTGTAAAATACTCACCATGCCTCTCAGCAAATAGCTTGGGGTGTCTACTTTCCAAAATGGGGTCATTTGTGGGGGTTCTGGGCTATCTTGGCATTTTATGGCCTTCAAAACTGTGATAGGTAGTGAGGAGTGAAATCAAAAATGTATGCCCTTAGAAATCCTGAAGGCGGTGCTTGGTTTCCGGGGTCCCGTACGTGGCTAGGCTCCCAAAAAGTCCCACACATGTGGTATCCCCGTACTCAGGAGAAGCAGCAGAATGTATTTTGGGGTGCAATTTCACATATAACCATGGCATGTGTGAGCAATATATCATTTAGTGACAACTTTTTGTAATTATTCAATCACTTGGGACAAAAAAAAAAAAAATATTCAATGGGCTCAACATGCCTCTCAGCAATTTCCTTGGGGTGTCTACGTTCCAAAATGGGGTCATTTGGGGGGGGGGTTTTGTACTGCCCTGCCATTTTAGCACCTCAAGAAATGAGATAGGCAGTCATAAATTTAAAGCCATAAGTGTAAATTCCCGAAAATGTACCCTAGGTTTGTAAACGCTATAACTTTTGCGCAAACCAATAAATATACGCTTATTGACATTTTTTTTACTAAAGACATGTGGCTGAATACATTTTGGCCTAAATGTATGACTAAAATTTAGTTTATTCGATTTTTCTTATAACAAAAAGTAGAAAATATCATTTTTTTTCAAAATTTTCGGTCTTTTTCCGTTTATATCGCAAAAAATTAAAAAATCGCAGAGGCAATCAAATACTATTAAAAGAAAGCTCTATTTGTGGGAAGAAAAGGACGCAAATTTTGTTTGGGTACAACATTGCATGTCCACACAATTTACAGTTAAAGCAGCGCAGTACAAAATTCTGAAATCACCTCTGGTCCTTTAGCTACCAAATGGTCCGGGGCTTAAGTGGTTAAATAAAAACATGTGGAAACGTACTCACATTTTGCAAAAGCATAAAAAGCAAGTTTCTCTTATCATCTATGGACTGACACGGCGTCTCTTATTCACTGTACACGTGGGTTATGTCCCTGCTTGCAGGAGAAGACCTAGGCAGAATGTGAGATGTTATACATACATTCTAAAAGCCAGAGTTGAACAGCCCCGCCCAGGGGGGGGCGGTCCCTCCGGACATAATCCACCCCCTGCAGTCAGCAGACCTCAGTTTTTTTCTGCCTAGCAGAATAAGATGTGGCTCTCTCAGGAGCCAGTCTCCTGGAAGATTTTACTTTAATTTTTATTCCTTTGGGAATTTTATTATTTTATTTTTGAGACCTTCAATCAACTGTCGGCTGGGCAACAGGTTAGGTACACTAGTATCCTCTTAGTCTTCCCTGTCCGACCATCGAGCGTGCTGATCCTCGCCTTGTGTGCGTGAGACTCAGTTCACGACATGCCCCATGACTGCAGGGGTGGCCGGGTTGCTTTCATGCTCCCGCGGTCCTCTCGAGATTGAACAGTACCTGACGGACTGTATCTCTCGTGGTGGACCGGGCCGACAGCTACGCAGTACTACTCTGTGATAGGTCTGTCAGAAACACACCAGTGGGTCCCTCAGGGGACGGGTAAGTAGTCTCTCCTGCCTGCAGGCGAGTACAAAATGCTGTGTGTGTTTCTCTGTGGGGGATTTTCCCTGTCTCCCCCTGCATTTTCTTGTCACTCTGTCACCATTGCTGGCGCTGTGCTGTGGGGGGTGCCTGGGGGTCACACTGTCCTGGGGGGGGCTCATGCTGGTCTGCATATCGCTGGGGGCCTTTTGTGTGATTTTGGGGCCTGGGCGCCGTTTGGCGCTGTGTGTGTGCTGTTTTCAATTTTTTAATTTTAACTGCGCATGGCGGCAATTTTGCCGCGGATCGCCTCAGTGAAGTGTGGCGGCCATTTTCTTGTAGCCTGCGTGCTTTTCAGCACTAGTTTGGCCTCTATCGCAGCTGTAACAGCGCAAATCTCCTCACAATCTCCTCACAGCTCACTCGCGCTGACGCAGCGCGGTACAGACAGCGTATCTGAGCGGTCCTGGTCCGGTCTGGTGAGTCCCCTGGGCGCCCCCTCCTCAGTCAGCACAGACTGTAGGTGGACTTTTTTATCTGAGGAGTCTCAGAGAGGGGCAAAATGGAGTCAGTGTCACAGCTTCCCCTTACATGTTTGAGGCAACAGGCAGTGCTCCAGCACCTGCGGTCCCTATGGACCAGTTGTCGGCAGTCCTGGAATCATTTCTGACCAGGAGGGAAGCGGTGTGCGAGCCCAAGGGAGCAAAAAAGCCCCTCTCCCCCCTTTATTTCCATAAAAAAAAAAAAAGGGGGGGTGTGCGCTGATTCAGATATGGGCCTAGCCACTACCGCTCAGGACCCTAGCTCTGAATATTTTGATGGTTTTGAACAGGAAATTCCTTGCGAGGAAGACTCCAGTTCTGAGTCAGTAAATGTAAAAAGTCTTATCTGGTTTAAATGCTGGCCTAACCTCCAAGAAGCTTCTGACGGATCTACCATTTAAAGGTAGTAGGCTTTTCGGTGCTGCGCTGGATGACATCATCAAGGATGTCACGGGAGGTAAAAGCACTCTTCTTCCTCAGACTAGCAAGGGTAAGGAGGCCTGCCGTAAGCAGGGTCCTTCCTTTCCAGCAAAAAAGTTTTTTTTTCGTCAGTCAGAGTCCACGGGTAGGCCATCCCAGACTGACAGCAGTGCGGCTGGTGGACACATGCGCCCCTGGGTGCGTAAGCCAAACAAGCCGGCTCCCAAGCCCGTCTCCGCGTGAAGTCTTGCCCCCACCTGACTCTGGGGTGGGGGGATGACTTTGCAGGTTCACGGATCGGTGGACCTCCCGGATCTCCTACCGGTGGGGGTGTGCGAGGTGGTCACCTCAGGTTACAGGATAGAGTTCCGTTCCTGGTCCCAGACAGATTCTTCCCACAAATCTTCCTCTCCTTCCTGCCCATCGGGCAGCCCTATGGGGGATGTTCAGGATTTGATCAGGTCCGGAGTGATTGTGCCGGTTCCGTCACAGGAGAGGTTTCAGGGATTCTACTCGAATCCGTTTGTCGTCCCAAAAAAGGACGGGGTTCGGCCTATCCTGGACCTCAAGGCCCTGAATGCCTTCGTGAAGGTGCAAAAATTCCGCATGGAATCCATTCGCACGGTGATCGATGCACTCCGTCAAGGGGATTTTCTGGCAGCCTTGGACATAAAGGACGCCTACTTGCATGTTCCGATCTGCGCAAGTCACCAGAAGTTTCTGCGCTTGCGATCGGCTAAGTCCACTATCAATTTGTGGCTCTTCCTTCGGCCTAGCCTCAGCACCGAGGGTGTTCACCAAGGTGCTTGCACCAGTTCTAGCTTTGCTGAGATGGCGAGGCATCGCTGTCGTGGGCTAACTGGACGATCTTCTTCTAAGAGCAGAAAGTGGCTCAGAATTAGAAGACCGTGTGACTATCGTCAGTCGGACCCTCAGGGACTTCGGGTGGCTCCTGAACATTCAGGAGTCAGTCCTGGTCCCGACTCAGCATCTGGAGTATCTAGGTCTGATTCTGGACTCCTTGAAGCCAAAGGTATTCCTACCTCCGGGGAAGTTACTGACACTTCAGTCTGCAGTGCGGGTGCTGACATCCCGAAAATGGTCGTCAATCCGTTTTTGCATGAGAGTCCTGGGACTCATGGTGGCCTCCTTCGAGGCCGTTCCGTATGCCCAATCACACACCAGGGCATTGCAGAAGGAGATCTTGCTCACTTGGGACAAATCCCCGTTGTCTTTGGATCTTCCGATCCAGGCGAGTCACCTGGTCAGGGCGTCCCTGACATGGTGGTTGGGATCCCCGGCTCTTCGGTCCGGGAAGTTGTTCCTCCCCATCCAATGGACAGTGTTCACGACAGACGCCAGCCTGACAGGCTGGGGTGGAGTCTGGGGAGTCCTGTCGGCCCAAGGGCTTTGGACTCCGGACAAAGCCCGTTTACCGATCAATGTTCTGGAAATACAACCATCAGACTGTGCCTCTCCTCGTGGTCTGAGGGATTACAGGATCGCTCTATTAGGATCCAGTCGGACAACGTCACGGGGGTGGCATATGTCAACCATCAAAGGGGGGACTCGGAGCTCAGCTGCGGCTTCCGAGGTTGCCCGTACCCTGAAGTGGGCTAAAAGAAGCGTGCCGGCTCTGTCGGCCGTTTACATTTCGGGCATAGACAATTGGCAGGCGGACTATTTGAGTCGCCAGACGCTGGACCAGGGAGAGTGGTCCTTGCACCCGGAGGTATTTCAACTCCTTTGCCGATGGTGGGGCACGTCGGATGTGGACCTGATGGCCTCTCGACTCAATCGCCAGGTGTCGAGGTTTGTGGCCAGATCCAGGGATCCTTGGGCGGATGCCTTGGATGCGTTAGTGGCCCCATGGGGTCATTATCGCCTGATATACGTTTATCCTCCGCTGCAGTTGCTCCCTCCCCTGCTGCGCAGGGTGGCGACCGAGGGAATTCCGGTGATCCTCATTGCTCCGGATTGGCCTCGGCGTCACTGGTACGCCGATCTGGTACGTCTCGTCGCGGACATTCCCTGGCGGTTGCCAATAAGGGAGGACCTTCTGTCTCAAGGTCCTATATTTCATCCTGCTTTACAGTCTCTGGCTTTAACGGCATGGCTGTTGAGAGACAGAGGTCTCTCGGACTCGGTCATTTCGACCATGTTAAGGGCACGGAAGTCTTCCTCCAGAATGATCTATCACCGTACCTGGAAAGCTTACATCGCCATATGCGAAGAGCTGGATTGGCGTCCTCGGACGTTATCCATCCCTAGAATCCTGCGTTTTCTGCAGCGTGGAGTGGCCCAAAAGCTTGCTTTGAGTACCATTAGGGTCAGATTTCGGGCCTTGGCCGTCTTCTTTCAGCGACCACTAGCGGGTCATTCCTTGGTTAGCACCTTTGTGCAAGGGGTTCGCCATGTGCTCCCTCCTGTCAAGCCTCCTCTCCCCCCCGTGGGATCTGAATTGGTGCTCTTGGTTCTCCAGGAACCTCCCTTTGAGAATATCAGGGATATTCCCCTCTTGACTTTGTTTCAGAAGGTGGCCCCTTTTAGTAGCAATTGCTTCTGTTAGAAGAGTGTCTGAGTTGGCGGCCTTGTCCTGCAAGTCGCCATATTGGGTCATCCATAAGGATAAGGCGGTGTTGCGTCCGCGACCTTCTTTTTGCCAAAAGGTGGTCTCGGCCTTTCACCTAAATGAGGACATTGTCCTCCCGTCCTTGTGTCCTCACCCATCGCATCCCAGAGAGTTTGTGCTTCACACATTGGACGTGGTACGAGCCTTGCGGGTGTATCTGTCTGCTACTGCTTCTATTCGGAAGTCTGACTCACTGTTTGTAACTGCCTCTGGTCCGAAACAGGGCCAAGCGGCTTCGTCTGCCACCATTTCTAGGTGGATCAGACAAACGGTCATTCAAGCCTATGCTCTCAAGGGGCGGGCGCCTCCCTTTCCGGGCACGGCGCATTCCACCAGGGCAATTGGTGCTTCCTGGGCTTTCCGACATAAAGCGTCGGTTGCACAAGTGTGCAAGGCGGCGACCTGGTCGTCTGTTTAACCTTATAAAACATAGAAAAGGTATGATGTGGCTGCATCTTCAAATGCTTCCTTTGGCCGCAAGGTGTTGCAGGCCACTGTTTAGAGTTGCAACTCCTTCGTTGAGGAGCTCTGCCTTGTTTGGAGTGAAGTTTTTTGGTTTTTCCATTTATACTGCTCCCATCCCTCTTGACACTGCTTTGGGACATCCCACGTGTACAGTGAATAAGAGACGCCGTGTCAGTCCATGGATGATGATGAGAGAAAATAGGATTTTTGTACTCACCGTAAAATCCTTTTCTCTGACATCCATGGACTGACACGGCACCCACCCTTCCTTTTGAAAGTTTGTACTGCTTTATTACGAACTGAGGTCTGCTGACTGCAGGGGGTGGGTTATGTCCAGAGGGACCGCCCCCCTGGGCGGGGCTGTTCAACTCTGGCTTTTAGAATGTATGTATAACATCTCACATTCTGCCTAGGTCTTCTCCTGCAAGCAGGGACATAACCCATGTGTACAGTGAATAAGAGACGCCGTGTCAGTCCATGGATGTCAGCGAAAAGGATTTTACGGTGAGTACAAAAAATCCTATTGTTGCTGACACTAACGCCGCTGCCCGGAAGTGATGCAAGGACGCACGTTGACTCTGCCCTACGCGTTTCGTCACTGATGTCATCTGGAGCGTACATATGTGCCTGCTTCACCTCCTTATATGGTGCTTCGTGACCCCCTTGTTAATTACGGCGACCATTTTTTATGGAATATTGAAGACCAAATAAACCGCAGTATATGCGGACGCAGCGGCCATTTTTGGTAAGGTTCCTCAGACCGAAGTCTTCAATAGCTTGTGTTTGTAGCCGCGACGCCATATTTGATGTGATTATGAAGACCGGAGACTGTGGTCTATTGCCACAGTTTTATGTTCTTAAGGTCATAGTTGCATAATTTAAACGAGTGAAACGACACTCCCGGTCTTAAGGTGCTTCATTTAAAAAAAGTTTTTTCGGTCACTCTGCCATATATATGTGTGTGTGTGTATGTGTATGTATGTGTGTGTGTGTGTGTGTGTGTGTGTGTGTATGTGTGTGTATATATATATATATATATATATATATATATATATATATATATATACATATACACATACATACACACACACACACATATATACAGTACATATATACACATACACACACACACACACACACACACAGTGGGTACGGAAAGAATTCAGAACCCCCTAAATTTTTCACGCTTTGTTATATTGCAGCCATTTGCAAAAATCATTTAAGTTCATTTTTTTCCTCATTAATATACACACAGCACCCCATATTGACAGAAAAACACAGAATTGTTGACATTTTTGCAGATTTATTAAAAAAGAAAAACTGAAATATCACATGGTCCTAAGTATTCAGACCCTTTGCTCAGTATTTAGTAGAAGCATCCCTTTGATCTAATACAGCCATGAGTCTTTTTGGGAAAGATGCAACAAGTTTTTCACACCTGGATTTGGGGATCCTCTGCCATTCCTCCTTGCAGATCCTCTCCAGTTCTGTCAGGTTGGATCGTAAACATTGGTGGCCAGCCATTTTTAGGTCTCTCCAGAGATGCTCAATTGGGTTTAAGTCAGGGCTCTGGCTGGGCCATTCAAGAACAGTCATGGAGTTGTTGTGAAGCCAATTCTTTCGTTGTTTTAGCTGTGTGCTTATGGTCATTGTCTTGTTGGAAGGTAAACCTTCGGCCCAGTCTGAGGTCCTGAGCTCTCTGGAGAAGGTTTTCGTCCAGGATATCCCTGTACTTGGTCGCATTCATCTTTCCCTCAATTGCAACTAGTCGTCCTGTCCCTGCAGCTGAAAAACACCCCCACAGCATGATGCTGCCACCACAATGCTTCACTGTTGGGACTGTATTGGACAGGTGATGAGCAGTGCCTGGTTTTCTCTACACATGCCGCTTAGAATTAAGGCCAAAAAGTTTTATCTTGGTCTCATCAGACCAGAGAATCTAATTTCTCACCATCTTGGAGTCTTTCAGGTGTTTTTTTAGCAAACTCCATGCGGGCTTTCATGTGTCTTGCACTGAGGAGAGGCTTCCGTCGGGCCACTCTGCCATAAAGCCCCGACTGGTGGAGGGCTGCAGTGATGGTTGACTTTCTACAACTTTCTCCCATCTCCCGACTGCATCTCTGGAGCTCAGCCACAGTGATCTTTGGGTTCTTCTTTACCTCTCTCACCAAGGCTCTTCTCCCCCGATAGCTCAGTTTGGCCGGATGGCCAGCTCTAGGAAGGGTTCTGGTCATCCCAAACGTCTTCCATTTAAGGATTATGGAGGCCACTGTGCTCTTAGGAACCTTAAGTGCAGCAGAATTTTTTTGTAACCTTGGCCAGATTTGTGCTGTCACAATTGTCTCTGAGCTCTTCAGGCAGTTCCTTTGACCTCATGATTCTCATTTGCTCTGACATGCACTGTGAGCTGTAAGGTCTTATATAGACAGGTGTGTGGCTTTCCTAATCAAGTTCAATCAGTATAATCAAACACAGCTGGACTCAAATGAAGGTGTAGAACCATCTCAAGGATGATCAGAAGAAATGGACAGCACCTGAGTTAAATATGAGTGTCACAGCAAAGGGTCTGAATACTTAGGACCATGTGATATTTCAGTTTTTCTTTTTTAATAAATTTGCAAAAATGTCAACAATTCTGTGTTTTTCTGTCAATATGGGGTGCTATGTGTACATTAATGAGGAAAAAAAATGCAAGTTAGACTTACCGGTAACTTGTTTTCCAATAGGCTTTCAGGACAGCACCCGAGAGATCATGGCTCCTCCTCCTACAGGAAACACCTCATCAATTAATTCTTTAATTGGAGGCCTCCACGTTGCTTCCATCAGTTGTTTGTAGAGAACCTCCAGCCCCAGCTGCAACACATAAGCGACAGTTATTACATAGTATTACAGCCACAGCATAAAAAAAGGGCGGGATCCTGCTGTCCTGAAAGCCTATTAGAAAACAAGTTACCGGTAAGTCTAACTTGCATTTTTCCAAAACGTCTTTCAGGACAGCACCCGAGAGGATAATCGAGACTTACCCCATTTAGGGTGGGACAACAGCCTGTAAGACTTTCCTTCTGAAAGCCTGGTCCCCAGGTAACTTAAGACTGCTCTTTTAACATCCAGGGTATGGAATTATTCTTCCTTCTTACCCGACGGATTAGAACAAAACGTAGGAAGTATTATCTCCTGGGTTCTATTTTGAACTGAGGCAACCTTTGGTAAAAAATTAGGATCCGTCTTCAGCACAATTCTGTCTGAAAAAATAGAAAAAAAAATGGTTCCCTGATAGATAAAGCTTGCAGCTCACTGATCCTTCGAGCTGTTGTAATAGCTACTAGAAAAATTGTTTTTAAAGTAATTAGCTTCAGGGAGGTTAAATTAAGAGGTTCAAAAGGTTCCCTGGTCAGGGCCTGTAGAACGACTGACAAGTCCCATGACGGACAGTTTTTGATCACTATCGGTCTAGCCCGAGTGAGGGCTTTAAAGAATCTTTTTACTAGGGGTTTTGATGAAATAGACTTCTCAAAATATACCCCCAGTGTGGCAACCTGAACTTTTAGGGTACTGATCGCTAGGCCCTTGTCTGCTCCTTCTTGCAGAAATTCCAAGATAGAAGAAATCTGCTTTAATGGTCTGCCGGATGTAGTGCACCAAGAGTTAAAGACTTTCCAGACTTTGTGATATATTGCTCTGGTAACATTCTTTCTGCTAGATAGGAGGGTAGCCACCAACCTATCCGAGAATCCTTTTCTCCTTAAGAGCTGCTCCTCAGAAGCCAGGCTGTGAGTTTTAGCTTTTCTACTTCTTGGTGAAACAGCGGACCTTGTAACAGAAGGTCTTGTCTCAAGGGAAGGTACCAGTATGGTTTGATCTGCATCTGTAGAAGAGCCGAAAACCAAGGCCTCTTGGGCCAGAAGGGAGTGATGAGGATTACTGTCATATCCTCTTTCCGGATTTTTGTTATGACCTGCGGAATCAGCTGAAATGGAGGGAAGGCGTAGCCGAGGTGAAAATTCCAACTGTGTGCCAGAGCATCTACCCCCAGAGATGACTCGTTTCTGTTCAGGGAAAAAAAAGGAGGGATATTTGTGTATTTTCCTGAGTCGCAAAGAGATCCACTCTTGGCTGCCCCCATTTCTTCACTATTAGATTGAAGACATCTGGATTCAATTGCCACTCCGCTTCGTACACCTGGTTCCTGCTGAGGAAATCCACTATCCTGTTTAGGGTCCCTTTTAGATGGACCGCCGACAAGGATTGAGTATGGAGCTCTGCCCAATTTAGAATGCTCTCTGCTAGGCCTTGAAGTATTCTGCTTCTGGTGCCCCCTTGTCGGTTTATGTAAGCCACCGCCGTGGCGTTGTCCGACAGGATTTGTGTATGTCGCCCTTGGACTTCTTCTGCAAAGAACAATAAGGCCATTTCTATCGCCTTTAGTTCCCTCCAGTTTGAAGATCTCAGTGCTTCCCTTGTGGACCAAGATCCCTGAGCCCAACGACCGCTCATGTGAGCCCCCCAACCTCAGGAGCTGGCATCGGTTGTTAGCCTTACCTGGATTGGAAATGTTGTGCTTTTAAGGGACAGTTTTGCCCGCACAATATATTAATTTTAAGTTCTTTTTAACGAAGGATATTTTTAAATACAAGTCAATCTATATGATACAGTCTATAATATGAAACTTATTCACGGAGACGTGTGATCATACAAAATAGCTACATTTATTGGTTGACAAAAAGCAAATATTTACATGAAATTAAAATACCAATTCTGTTACATGAACGACTTCAAAATCAATACAATTACCCGCAAAATGGGCATACAGTCCCTTAGACATAATGCTGTCATGATAAATTCTCAATAGGTTCAACAACCTTGTATAATTGACAATGAAACAGAACGTCTGTATTTCACACATCCAACCGTTACTATACTGCAGGTAAGCAAGTGGTTAACAATATGAAATAAATTGGACGTTTGTTTTGTCACTAAGATTGGAACTATGCAAAAAGAAAAATATAATGAAAAATGTAATCTTTACAAAAAAAAACATCTACCAGTTGTTGGTTAATGAGAATAAATCAGGATTGCAGAATATTCAATACTTCAACAATTTTGAGAACAACAATGAATTCAAGATAAAATCAAAAATGGCATATCTACCCATTCCATAATGGCAATCTCCTGACCAGAGTTAAGATGGCTGCTGTGGCTTTCAGGATTCGGGTGTCTAGGAATCTTCAAGAGTGTAAGAATATGTCTTCATGCATGGTGCATGGGTGTCAGTCTCTCTGAGAGTGTGGATCTCCCAGTGTGCCCTCAGGGTGGGTCCCTGAGTGTCTCTCCCCGGCCGGTGGGAGTGACTGGCTGTCAGGGAGTCCTCGGTGAGTGATGTCAGTGTGTGGTCAGTCCTCCTCCTCCTCTTTGTCCTCCTCTCATCTCATTTTTCTTCCCTTAAATATTGTCTCTGGACAATAAGATTATAAAAATTATCCTAAGTTCTTCCCAAAGGAGGTGGTTCTTCCACTTATTGGTGGCTGCAGTTAGGCGAGTTACTGTACAAAGATCTCTGGTTTCTATAGGTTGGTAATTTAATAATTAACTGTTCTCTGAATTTTTGGGAACCTCAAGTAATACCACTTTCAGCCACTGGAGCATCTATTCTTTAAATTTATATATTCTATTCTCAGAATGTGTATATTTTGTAAAGAATATATGTGGGTTTTAATCTTCTGGTAATCCGGTATATATAACATACTTCTAATATACTTCTTGATTCATTCACATAACATAATTTGTTTTATATTCCTGTCTAAAAATATATCTATAAGCTGGTTTTTCTAAACAGGGTACAGATTATATGTCAATCAATATAACATTCAATATTTATCTATATCTTTTGAAATGTGGTCATTTCTAAACGTAGACTCCTTTTGTATTCTATAATCATAATTTGACGTATTTCATAATGCTAATTAACTCTTTATAACACTTCTATATATAAAGTCACACTGGTATCTATATTTATTCTTCTAACACAGTCCCTAGGTCAACAGATACTAAAATCATAATTTCCCTATGGCTTAACATGTCGTTTGGTAATCTAAACATAATTTTTCATTTATTCCCGACCTATATTTATATAGGCAGATATATAGGAAAAGCTATACCTGGTTTGATTTGTTTATGGTTTGTAAGAAGGCATTTCGATTGACCTAACTTCCTCCATTATACAAAATGTATGGCATGTTGTAATATACATTTATATATGTATATTTATATGAACCGTAATGTCATTTTTTAATTCCAGTTTCAGTTGCTTGTTAATAATGGACTGGGTTTTCCTTAAGACAAGATACCAGTTCAGCTATATAAACAAATCCTTCACCTGGATCCTTCTTGGTCAACATCATCCTTTGTCCCCATACGGCTAGTATTGTCCTTTCTGTGTACTAAAAAGCCTCTCACAATGGGTGAGTTTGCTCTAGTTGGAAGGTTTGTAATTTGGTTAACTATCTGTAGAGTATTTTCAATGGCAGTGTTGACTTCTTAAACATCTCTAATTTGTCCTGAGGAAAGTTGTCATTGTTTTAACTTTCAAACCAGGTTTGTAAATGTTAGAGATGGCTAGCCCAATTGTTATGGGAAAAACGTGTTCCTGTGTTCTGCTCTGAAAGGTTCACAAGTTACAGGCCAATAATGGTGCATCCTGGGTTATCAGCTTTTGAGGCCTAAGTGAACTTTCAAGTCTCTGAAGTAAATATTAAAATTATTAGTATTATTAATATTATTATTAAGGAAACCCACAACAGAAAGGACCATAACAGGCCTGCTGAGAGTCTTGCCTGGTTCTTCCACCACCAGAGACTCCTCTTTACTTTGGTGGGAATCTTCACCAGTGAATTCTGCTGGCGATCCCAGATTTTTAACAGAAACTTTTGCAGCGGTCTGAAATGGAGCTTTGCCCACTGTACTGCCGGTATGGAAGAGGTCAGGGTTCCTAATGCTGACATGACCCTCCTGATGGACAGAAGCTGACTGGATTGTAAGAGAGACACAACCTCCAACAGCTTTTCCCGTTTTTCTTCTGGGAGAAAAATCTTTTGCTCCACAGAGTTGATACGGAAACCCAGGAATAACACCTCCTGAGAGGGAATCAGATTGGACTTTTGGAGGTTTAGTATCCATCCGATGGATTCTAGGTGAGCGCGTGCTCTGTCCAAGTTTCTCTGAAGTCCATCCCTGTTCTGGGCAAACAGTAGCAGGTCGTCTAGATAAGGAATTACTGAAATTCCTTCTAGACGCAAGGGTGCTAGAGCTTCGGCCATTACCTTCGTGAACACCCTTGGAGAAGATGACAGGCCGAATGGAAGAGCTCTGAATTGCAGGTGTACCACCTTCTTCCCTTCTCTCAGTGCTAACCTCAGATATCTCTGAGATCTGGCAGCAATAAGAATGTGGAGGTATGCGTCCTGCAAATCTATTGACGCCATGAAGCATCCTTGACTCAGGAGGCTTCTTACTGAGAAAATGGAATCCATCCGAAATCTTTTGTATTCTACTGACAAATCCAGCATTTTTAGATTTAGGATGAGGCGGTACTTTCCTGAAGGTTTCTGGTACAAGGAAAACGTGAGAATAGAACCCCTGGAAGAACTCCTTTGTTGGAACCGGAACAATGACTCTCTGGGATATCAGTTCCTGAATTAGGGACTTCATGGCGAGTGCCTTGACCGGATCCCTCGGGACGTTTGTCACTAGGAATCTCTTTGGGGTTCTTCCGTGAATTCCACCACATATCCTTGGGAGAGCATGTTTACAATATACTCCTGGAGTCTTCCCCCTACTTGGGGTGGATTGTCACTGCGGCTTTCCGGGGGTCGCAGGAGGATGGAAGAGCACTCCACTCCTACCTTTTGGTTTCTGGGAAGATGACTGCTTCCTTTTGGTTTGCGTTTTTCCGTTCCTGTTGTCCTTTTTGGGGACGAAAAAAACGCTTACGGGTCTGTACCTGTTTTTTTGACTGGAAACACCTTCTTTTTGTCAGCCGTACGGTCAAGAATGGACTCCAGCTCAGAACCAAATAGCAAATCCCCTGCAAAGGGAATGCTACACAGTCTATTTTTAGATGCAGCATCTCCTGGCCAAGTTTTAAGCCACAAGGCTCTCCTAGCAGAATTGGTCAAAGCCGCTGACCTGGCTGACATACGAATGGATTCTGCTGAAGCATCCGCAATATATGATACCGCTGCAGAAAGCGTTGTAAATGAGTCCAGAATCTCCTGTTTTGGAGAATCCGCCGTAACATGGGCCTTCATCTGGTTAATCCAGTGTTCTAAATTCCTAGCGACACAGGTTGTTGCCATTGCTGGTTTTAGATTGTTCATCACGGACTGCCAAGCCCTTTTAAGAAGCAAATCCATTCTTTTGTCCCTGGGCTCCTTTAACATGCCCATGTCCTCAAAGGCAAGGTCAGTTGATTTTGAGACCTGTGAAAAAGCAGAGTCCAGTTTTGGAACCTTGTTCCAGATGGAATCCGGGTTTTCCTCAAATGGAAATCTTCTCTTATGAGACCGGGAAAAAAAAATGGCTTTTTCTCAGGTTCCAACCACTCTTTTAATCATGTCCGAGATTATTGAATGGACTGGAAAAACACGGCTTTTTGGATCACCCAAACCTGCATACATGCGGTCATGTAGGGAGAGCTCCTTCTTTTCCTCTTCAATCCCCAAAGTCGCATGGATTACTTTTAAAAGTCCTGCGACTTCTTCAAGCGACATCTTGTACTTAGAAGCGCTCTCTGCTTCATTTTCTTCCTCCTCAGAGTCTGTTCCATCCGGAGCAAGGGAAGCAGATTCTTGGGAAGCGTCTATCGGACCTCCCAATAATATTTGAGAGCCGTCTTGGGGTTCTGAAGAAGGCTGCGGAGCCCTAGGTTCCCTTGAAGGGCCTGGTTCTTCTCTTAGGTTTGACCTAAAAGCTTGAAAGGTGGCACAGAGTTCATCCTTAATTGTAGATACTAGATCACCACAAAAGGATGGAGACTCTTCCCTGACTACATTTGCAGTGCAATCTGCACAAAGCGACTTGGTCCAAGCCTCGCTTAACTTTTCCTTGCAGACAGGGCACCTTCTCTTCACTGGTTGAGCAGAACTGTTGGCCTGCACAAACAGAAAAGAAAAAAAAACAGGGACCATGCTAAGAAAAAAAACTGTTACACAGTACAAATCAATACACCCAGGTGCACATAGGAAAAAACACTTTCACTTCCTTGTGCCCCGCAAGCCATGCACCACCACCACCTTTTACAAAAAGACCCCTAGATATTATGCAGACATGCTAAATCACCAGCCACTGCACCACCAGGGAGATGGGGGGTGGGGGGAGAAGGGTGAATACCACCCCCCCCACAGGAGAAAACGGCCCAGTGTAAAATAGGACACAGTCCCTTACCTTAGCCTTGCTGGTGCCTTGGCTTGCCCCCTTATCCGCTGCATCGCTATCCATAGCTGTCTGCGGATGCGTGGTGAAGAAAAACGCCGGTTCCAGATTCGAAAATGCCGCCGCGCTGACCTGGAACCGGAACTTTAAGGCACCAGGTGACCCTGCCCTCTCCCTCTGCGCTTTGCGGCCGGAAATGACGCGCGCGCCGACCCGGAAGTGCTGCCTCTTCCCATACAGGACGCGGCCGAGGCTCTCCTCGGCCACCAGAACAATGGCGGCCGCCGCAAAGCTCCACACCGCTTTCGCCAGCGGTCGGCGAGAGTACAGCAAACCACCGCTCTGAAGACAAAAAGGAGGGAGCCCTCCCGGGCTGTACAGGCTCTCCCCGAGCACGGAAGAGGGAGAGGGAGCCCACGGGACCATCCATGCTAGGAGGTAAGTGGGAGGATCACTCTCCTAAGAAAAAAAGACTGACTGAGAACCTTGTCTCCCAGGAAAGCCCTGAGAGATCGTGGCTCTCACCAGAGGTGTTCCTCCGGCAGGAGGAAACACAAAAAACTGATGGAAGCAACGTGGAGGCCTCCAATTAAAGAATTAATTGATGAGGTGTTTCCTGTAGGAGGAGGAGCCATGATCTCTCGGGTGCTGTCCTGAAAGACGTTTTGGAAAATAAACGTAAATGATTTTAGCAAATGGCTGCAATATAACAAAGAGTGAAAATATTTAAGGGGGTCTGAATACTTTCCGTACCGTGTGTGTGTGTGTGTGTGTGTGTGTGTGTGTGTGTGTGTGTGTGTGTGTGTGTGTGTGTGTGTGTATATATATATATATATAATTACATTAAAATATATTTAAAAAAAATACAGAAATACACAGGATATAAAAACGTTTACAACATACAACAAATTACAGACACTACCTAAAGATGGTGCTATCGTTATGAATATTTGTTGCATATTAGCCTTTAGACTTTAATGGTGTTGGAAAATTTGTGCGAACTTTCGGTCCGTTCGCATGTTCTGGATGCGAACCGAACCGGGGGGTGTTCGGCTTATCCCTAGTGGGTATACCCCCAAAGGGTTCTTCAGGGCCTGGGAATCATAGAAACACTGGACTTGTAAAAGCACCCTGCGGCTAACTACACACTTTGTACTTCATGCCAAGGTGAGCACCTAATGCAGAATCCAGTGCCCAAACCATACATTACAGGCCAACCCAACACTGTGGGTTCCGGATACAGTTTTCACTTACAGAAACTGATAGATAGCCCAGGGCGATAAGCAGTCAGTTCTTATTAGAAACATCAGACAAAATTATTAAATGGTTTAAAAAGAAAAAATACTTCTCCAGGTGCAGAACAGGTCTATCACCTAAGAACACTAGCAATAAATTGGGGATAGGTGTCCAATCACCTTAAAAGTAGCCTGCATATGACCCATGGTCTATAAATACAAGTCTCACTCAGCAAAGCAAGTGAGACAAAGAAGTGAGAGAAGAGCTGCAGACGTGCACAGCGCTGGATAAAATGAGGGCTCAGGTAAGTAAAAGGGGGGGGGGATGATACTTGCAACGCAAGAAGGTAAAACAAATATTTTGTCTTTATAACCACTTTCAATGGGGGCACTAGTTCTGTTGACCCTGGTGACAACCAGGATTCCCTCACTTTGGAGGGATTTCCTTTCACTTCATGTTTTTGCTGCACAACAGAAAGTGAAGGGAAATCTCCCCAATGTGACACAAAGCTGACAGGGGTTAAAGCTAACTCTATCCAAAAATGACAAAAAAACTTTTGCCATTAGTTCTACCTTAAGATAAAGTATTGTTCCAGTTCTTGTTTTTATTATGACCCATCATTGTAATACCACTTTATTGACTAGAAACCCGTTCTGCCCCTGGAAGCCTGTCAACTCCAGGCATGTATTAATTTGAGAGGTGTTCAGTCATTTAGGAATAAGGCAGATAAACTATTGTACCACAGTAATCTCCCGTTTACACCGGTGTGATTATCATGCAATTTGACAGTTCCAAATTGCATGACAAGTTACAACCTATTGCCGGCAATGGAACTGTTCATATCGCCATGACTCATATTGCAACAATTATAAAAAAAAGTTCCTGCACTACTTTTTACCGATTTCATTGCGACATGCATAGATTTCTGGTAAATTAAGTCACAATGAAATCGGCAGTGCAAATCACGCTGAAATAGCACAAATTTCAAATTCAGTGTCAACCAGGGGTAAAGTAGAACTCTTGTGACTAATCAATTCATCAAAGAAAACAACTGCACATGTTGCAGCTTTTCCCATGTTTATTTTTCTTATTCTCTTTGTCATTGTATAGGTTCACAAAAGCAACACTAATACTAAACAGAAAAATAAAAAATTACCTGGTTTTTCAACTTTTATGACTTCTGCTCCAAGATCTCCAAGAATCATTGTAGCAAATGGCCCAGCAAGTACCCTATAAAATATAAGTGAATTTATACGTTACCGAAGAATTTTGTCATACAAATAATTTTTATAAATACTTGGGAAATGAAGATATATCCACGAAGAATGACTATTCATTATTATAAATATTTCTTATCCAACAATCAATAGGCTTAAAAAGTTTTCACTTTGGTATTTTTCATAAACATATGCGTACCAAATGCATAAAAAGCAGCAACACCTAATAACATTTACTAACAAAATTTGGCAATACAGCTACTGAAAGTGGCCCCCACTCAATCCAATTCCAAAGGGGCTGAAAAAGAATTGGAACATATTTTGTGTTTAGAGGATATGGTAGAAACGCTCAGACCACCATCAAGAAACGACGAGTAACATATAGGGGAAGTTAGAAGCCGATTGGCTTCCATGCACAGCTGCACCAGATTTTGCACTCTCCAGTTTTAGTAAATCTCCCAGATAGTCATTGGATATGTTTACCTGTTACAAACACATACAAGCATGTAGCATGCAAGCACAATTATGCGACTTTGACCTTAAAGTGGTTGTAAAAGGTCACCTTGTAAAACAACCCATTAGATTTTAAATAGAAATGAAAGGCAAAACATTTGTGAATAGATTAAAAAAAGCTCGACCATGTCGCTGCACTGCAGATCTGCTCCGGTGAAGCCCCAGCTTTTTTTCTGCGAATTAGGAGGCCCATGCTCTGGTAGAGTGGGCTGTGTTTGGCGGATGTAGGTTGTGGGACTGGTATGCCAGTGCGATGCCCATTTTGATCCATCTCACTATAGAGCTCTACGTTGCTTGCTGACCTTTATTTTTCCCTGAGTATAGAACAAAGAGAGATTAGGTCTTTTGCCAGTCCTTTCTAGATAGGCTATCAGGGTTCTTCGGACATCTATTTTGTCATATACTTCCCTTCTGTTGCTAGGAAGGTTAGCTGGGAGGGTATGATAATGTTCTGAGACCTGTGGAATGTTGAGGGGACTTTCAGTAGAAAGGCCGGGTCAGGCAAGAGGACTATCTTGTTGTCAGAAACCATGAATCAGACCGAGACAGAAGTACAGTTAAATCACACTTGTTTAATAATAATAAAAAAGGTAAACAGAGTAAGCGTAGTCAAAACATAGCCAGAGTTCAGTAACAGGATCGGGTAGTCGGCCAAGCCAAAGTCCAAGAGCCAGCGATAAAGGTAGTAGTACAGAAAGCAGGATCTGTAGCCAGAGGGGACGTCAGTCAAGCAGGTCTTCAACTGGAACGCAGGAGACAGTCTCTTGTGATGTTAACACAGGCGAAGAGCAAATGAACTGGAAGTCCATAAGTAGGCAGAGCTGACGAGCGGATCATCAACAGGTGGATCACTGTGGAGAGATGGAAGCTGGCAATTAGCTAACAGCTGAGCTGCCAGCACAGAGAAGGAAGGGCTGAGCCCAGCCCTGACACTTGTCTAACAGAATCATACAGTATGGTTCTAGGATTGACAGTGCCTGAACCTCGCTGACTCTTCTTGCCGATACCGGGGATACCAATACCACCGTTTTTAGTATTAATGTTTTATCTGAGCATTCGTCTATAGGTTCGAAAGGAGTGGAGAGGAACCCCTTCAATACTGTTAATAGGTCCCATGGGGGGGAATTTCTTAGCCCTTGCGGGCTTTGATTTTTTATCAATTTATGAGCTGGTCTTCCGCTAGCCTTACATCAAGGAAGGATTGCCACCTGTACCTTTAAGGTGTTGTGCAATATATTCCTATCTGCGCCCTCTTGTAGAAAGTCCAAGATGGTCGTAATGATTCTTTCCCCCCTCCTTTTTCCGAGGGCCAAACTACTACAAAACTTTTTTTGAACCTTTTCGTATATTGTCTGTGTGACTTTCTACTAGCTAAGATGGTATTCTCCACTTTGTCTGACAGGCCTTTGTTTTGTATCATTATCCTTTCAGGAGCCAGGCTAAAAGTTGGATTGGCCCCTGCGTTAGTAGCTTTGGTTTGTATGGTAATAGGAGGTGCGGCTGGCTGCTCATTCATTGAATGCCTAAAATTTGCGGCCAGTAGGGGGCACCCAGGAGAACTGTGGCCTTCTTGATTTTTTGGATGACCCTGGAGATTAGGATTGTTGGGGGGGGGGGGGAATGCATACCCTAGTAGGAATGACCCATCTTGCGCCAGGGCGTTCACTGCCATGCACCCATCCCCTGGGGAGATGGAGAAGAATCTCAGGACCTTGTTGTTGTGTCTAGGCGCAAATAGGTCTACCGAAGGTGTCCCCCATATCTGAGCTATCCAATCAAAAGGTTGCCTGTTCTAGGGCCCATTCCATGTGCTGTACCTTGTTTCTGCTTAGGTAATCCGCTAGGATGTTCTCTGACCCTCTCAGGTGTATGGCGGATATTGATTCTAAGTTTTCTTCCGCCCACTTCAGGATTGTGTCTGCTGTAGACTTGAATTGAGGGGATCTGGTCCCCCCCCCGGTCTGTTTATGTATGCTACGGTTGTAGCGTTATCTGTTTGTATTTGGATATGTCTTTCCTTGATCTGTGTTTTGAAGGATTTCAGCGCTAGACATACTGCCTCTATCATATTCGATGAGGAAGAGACCAGTCCTGGTTCCAAGAGCTTTGGGCCAAGTGTTCTGCTAAGTGTGCTCCCCAGCCTGTGGTGCTGGCATCTGTAATTATGCGAATCACATTTGTTTGTGTCCATAAGCAACCCTGGTGGTTTGAGCCACTATTACAGCGACGATTTTACATCTTGTGGAATTGTGACCCAGGATTCCATGGAGCATGGGTTCCCATCTCACTGAGCCAGAATGAAGTTCTGTAGCGGTCTTCTGTGCAGTTGTGCCCACATGATGGCCAGTATGGAGGAAGACATGAGGCCCAGCACCCTCATGCTCCTCCTGATGGTAACCGGGTTTGGGAGACATAAGGTCTCGATCTCTTCCGTTAGTCGTGCTACCTTGTCCTGTGGTAGAATGGTCTTTATTTCTCTTGCGTCTAGCACATACAGTACCCTAGGTAGTTTACTCTTTGACTGGAAATTAGGTTGGACTTTTGTTTGTATATTATCCACCCTAATTTCTTTAAATAATTTAGACTTGACTGGAGGTTGGCTGCCAAGGTCTCTTTTGTGCTGGCGAAAAAGAGGAGGTCGTCCAGATATGGTACGACTCCTATGCCTTCTAGTCTCAAGCCCTTTAGTGCCTCTGCCAATATTTTGGTGAATATTCTGGGTACTGAGGAGTACCCAGGAGGTGTACTGGAAGTGCAGAGTAGCCTTTGGACCCTTTATCGCAAATCTTAGAAACTTGTGGTGGTCTGGGTTTATCGGTATGTGCAGGTAGGGATCCTGCACGTCTACCGTGACCATAAAGGATCCTGGCGGTAGTAAGTTCCTTACTAAGTAGATGGATTCCATCTGAAATTTTTTTCATTTTATTTTCTTGTTGAGGAGTTTTGGGTTCAAAATGAGCCGGTACTTCCCAGAGGGTTTTTTCCTGGAAAATATTTGCGAGTAAAACCCCTCGCCTATTTCGTCTTGCGGGACCGCCATAATGACATTCTGGGTTAGTAGGTTTCTTAGTGATGACAGGAATCCCTCTGCTTCCTCTTTTTCTCTGGGGAGTGCCGTCATCAAATATCTGGTTGGTAGGGTGTTGGAAAATTCTATGGAATACCCTTGTTCTACCATGTGGAGGACAAACTTGTTTGAGGTGACTTCTCGCCACTTCTCTATGAATGCTGAGAGCCTGCCCCCACCTGCTGGGCGTCATTGTTATTTGGTGTTGCCCCTGGAAGGCTTAAGAATGGAGTTTTCCCTATTCTTCCTCCTTTGAAAGGCCTATTTCTAGGCAAGAAACAACAAGAAAACTGCTGGCAGAGCTTTCTTGCCGAGAAAACCGTGCGGGTGTACGAGGCTTTCAGGTTTCTCGTCAAGAAAACTGCCCAGAATCTAGACGAGAAAAATAGAGAACCTGCTCTCTATTTTCACGTCGGGATTCTTGTCGGCCTGTTTCCCGACGAGAAACCAGAGAGTGTGTATAATTACCTGTCACCGTGGAAACCCGCGCATGCTCGAAATGACTGACGCATGCGCGGTAGCTTCCTAGGCATAGGTAGGGTGTAGCAAGATGGCGGCGACAGAATCGAATGTGACGAGCGCATGCTCGTCGTAGTCCATGAGGTCACCGCGTTCGTTCCATTCAAAAGAACGACGGTTCTTTTGAATGGAGTGTGTGTACACTCGGCCGGGACAAGATTCTTGTCAAGAATCTCGTCAGGAAAGAAAAACTGTTTTTTTCCTGATGAGAATCTCGGCCGTGTGTACTAGGCTTTACTGTTTTAACTTTGCTTGTAGCTTTTTTTCTGCCGACGAAAAGGCGTTTTGCTTTGCTTTTTCTTCAGCTGCGGGAACCCCTTTTTTCTGTCTGCTGACCTGTCTGGTACCTTTTCCAGGCCTGGTCCAAAAAGAAAGTCGCCTGTAAAGGGGATACCACATAATTAGTTTTGAGGCGCCGTCCCCCGTCCACTCTTTGAGCCATAGTGCCCTCCTGGCTGAATTAATCAAGGCTCTTGTCCTTGCTGTGATTTTAACTGCCTCGGCTGATGCATCTGCTACGAAGGCCACTGCCCACGTCAAGGTGGGCATGGTTTTTAGTATCTGTTCTCTGGGGGTGTCACCTTCTAGGAGTTCTTGCAGTTGGTTTAGCCAAAGCAGTAGGGTTCTTGCTGTGCATGTGGATGCAATGGCGGGGTTGAGGTTTGCTTCCCATGCCCTTTTTAGTAGCGATTCTGCTTTTTTATCCATGGAATCTTTTAGCGTGCCGAATTCTTCAAACGAGAGGTCCGACTTGTTTCCTATCCTTGACAGTAATGCGTCTACCTTAGGGCATTTAGCCCAGGATTGCGTGTCTTCTTCAGCAAATGGGTAACTACGTTTTATTGCTGAAGGTGTAAAAAAGTATTTTCTCGGGTTCTTCCCATTCCTTCTTAATATTTTTTATGGTTTGGTGTACAGGGAATGCCCTAGGCTTTTTGGGCTGTAGGCCTTTGAACATCTTGTCATGTAGTGACAGCTATGGCTTTTTTTCTTTTATTCCTAGTGTATCCGTGATTGCCCACAGTAGTTCCTCTGGGTCCTCTGTTGGGAACAGTAACCTTTGAGGGTCTTCCTCTTCATCCTCTGAGTCTGAACATTAGCCTATGTCATAGTCAGAGGTCGAGGTTGCTGACAATTTTTCTTGGTCAGATTTGTCAGGCTGTTCTCTGCTAGTGGACAAGATGGCTGCCCGACTGGTGGAAGGTTTACTGCTAAGCGCTTCTTTGGTAGGGGTTTGCAAGTTTTTTATTGCTGTGTGCAAGGGGTTAAATGTGTCCCACATTTCTTTTTTGAAAGTTGACATGAGATCTTTAAAGCATCCCGGTGATTCTTTTGCCACCAGTTTGCTAAGACATTTTTGGCAAAGCGGTTTTGTCCAATCTGACGCAGTTTGTGTCCACATGTAGCACATGTTTGGCTGCTGGACCTGGACTTTTTCCGTTTTTGGGCTTTTGCCTGTGGCGTGAGATAAAAAGGACTCAGAGTGAGAAGGATGCAGATAGTGTACTGCATACCACTATATAGCCTAAGCGCAATGGTGGCTAGTAAGTGCAGAGGTTGCCTGTGCATGCTCTGGCTTACCTTGGAGCTTTCCTGGCTTGCAGAATCTGCAGGGCAGGGTGATGCAGCTTCCGACATGGTTAGCCCACTAAACTTCCTGTCAGGTGCTCTTTTATAGCTTCCTGCCCCCGCTCAGGCCCCGCCCCCAGCCTCCCTGATAGAGGTATGGGTGGACCCATACCTCTGCGTGTGACTCCATCCAGTGTGTCCTGATTGCTGTCCGCGGCCGGATGTGCCGCTTTTGCTGCCAGGTGTCATGGTTTTCCTGTCCCCCCTCCAGGTATGTACAAAAAAGATGGTGCCTACGGCCCCGCGTGACCGGAAGTGCTTCCCCAGAAGCTGCGTCACCGAAAGTAATGCGCTCGGTTTCCGGGATTCAATGCCCGCCATCTTGCTACACCCTTCTGAACTCTCAGTGAGAAACTATGCCCTCCCCCTGAAAACTGTCGACGATAATCATGGCTTCTGAGCCCTGACATCGTGGTCCGTTTGCGTGCCTCCGTCATCCACAGCCTGCTATCTGTCTCCTATGTCCTTCTCCTCCTACTCTCTCAGCCTGTCTCTGCTCATACCAGTGTCCGCCCCCCCCCCCCCCCGCTGCCCTCATATCTGCTCTCATAACTTCTATTAAATGCTCCCATCCTCTATTATAATAATTGTTTAGTAAGATAATAAGAGCTCATACAGGTACAATCGGGCAGATTTTTTACAGAACACAGGGACAATTATTATAATGGTGCAGAGAGAATATGAGCATTTAATAGAAGTGGGTAACAACCACTTTAAAGGGGTGTTCCGGGCAAAAAAAAATGTATTAAAAGCCAGCAGCTACACATACTGCAGCTGCTGGCTTTTAATAAATGGAGACTTACCTGTCCTGGAGTCCCTCGATGTCGGCACCACAGCTGATGTGTCCCATCAGCTGCCGTCGCCATTGCGAGTAAGGGAACCCGGCAGTGTAGCCTTTCAGTTTCACGCCGGGAACCCTACTGCGCATGCGCGAGGCCCGCTCCTCTCTCCTATTAGTCCGGCGGCCAGGGGAGGAGGAGGAGGGAGCCCTGCGGTGACATCACGGCCACGGCCGCACTCCCGGAAGTGGGGAAGGATACCAGTCTTGGACAGGTATCCTGTCCCCCCTCCCCCCCCGAAAGGTGGCAATTGTGGCACCGGAGGGGGGGGGGAATCCGATGAGCGGAAGTTCCACTTTAGGGTGGAACTCCGCTTTAATGGACAGCAGTTTGGCTCGAGTGCCCCATAGCAAGCTGCTTGCTGTAGGGGGCACTCGGCAGAAGGGAGGGGCCAGGAGCGCTGGCGAGGGACCTGAGAAGAGGAGGATCTGTGCAAAACCATTACACAGAGCAGGTAAGTATAACATGTTTGTTATTTTTAAACTAAAAAAAAAAAACGAGACTTTAGTATCACTTTAATTTTCCAGATCTATAACTTTAGAACTTAGCATCTGTAACTAGATACGACAGGGACTGGATTTAAGGGACCTCCATGTACACTGATAATAAACTTGACCAAAACATGACCCTCCGAAATAACTTGTTATATGTTCTTCATATTCATAAGGAACTCCTGCCTGCCGAGGTGTCAGTGAATCCTCTCTTATACCCTATAACAGTGATGGCGAACCTTGGCACCCCAGATGTTTTGGAACTACATTTCCCAAGGAGCTTCCATGACCTTCCAGTTGACACTCTTCTAAAATCACTACATTTATCTTGGAGCACAGTCAAAGCCACGGTATTCTGTGAAATGATGCTTCAGCTTTTCACTATTCTTATATATCTCCATATCATTCCAATCTTAGCTCCTCCTCCTGCTGCCCTGAATGTGGCCACCTAGATGTGGACTTGTTCCATGCTTTCTGGGTGTGCCCCAAGATCAAAAGTTTTTGGAATTCAGAAGTGCGCTCTGCCACCACACGCCAAGTAAACTTCTTGCCTCGAACCCCTGAATAAGCACTTTTTGACCTCATAATAACTCAGCCATCAAAATTCCAAGAGGCTGTAAACAGCTTCTTATTGTCATTTCCACATGGAATGGGTGGAGGCCTCCTCATGTAAGGAAGCAGAGGTCCAAAAAAATTTTGAGGTGTGAGAATCATTCATTCAAAACTTGCTTGTTGAAACTCAACAATCAAAAGTAAGATGCTTCCAATACACCCAGTGGTACCAAACCAGACTGCTATTCAAAAACCATTGAAATTAAGTCTCACCTTCAACTTAAATTAAAAATTTCTTCCTAGACTAATGACCGTGGCGCCCCCCCCCCCCCCCCTACTTATCACAGCTAATTTTTAGACCGATCGCCATCCCTTCAGGTGCTTATTATGGTTCACCTCTAGACCCAGCACTGTTAGTTTGTTATTAAAAACATGTAATGCACGTTAAAGCACGTGTATGGGGAACAGGGGCACATAGAAAACAATTATGCAATGCAGCTCACTATGCAACAATTAACCACTTCAATACCCAGCCATGGTAATATGACGCCCACAGATGGGATCTCCCATCCTGGGTGGGCGTCATATGACATCCTGGGCTTTGTGGGGGGATATCTGAAAGATGCCTGCAGCTAGAGGCATCATTCATATATCCTTCACTTCTGCCGGCGATTCTGTGCACAATAAGAACGATCAGAGCGGCAGTTCCGCTGATTGATCATTCTTATAGGCGGCGGGAGGGGACACCCCCCCTCCTGCCGCCATCCGGTGCTTCTCCGGGCTCTCCTGTGCCATCGGGGGCCCGGAGAATGAATCGTCCGGCGCCGGATGGGAAGCATAGAGATGGCTGGTGACCTGATGGTCACCAGTCATCTCTATGACCGTCGGAGGCCCGGACGCGATGTGATGACGTCACGCCCGGGTTATCAGAAGTAAACAAAGCCGCGATTGCGGCTAGTAAGCATGAGATCGGTGAATTTTTTTTCACAATCTCATGATTTCCAGCCTCTTATTGACCACGCATCTCTCCATAAAGAGGACCTGTCACACACCATTCCTTGTAATAGGAATAAAAGTGATAAAAAAAAATGTAGCTCGCTATCAGGAGCGAACGCACACGTAAGTCCCGCCCACATATGTAAACGCCGTTCAAACCACACATGTGAGGTATTGCCGCGTGTGTTAGAGCGCGTGCAACAATTCTAGCACTAGACCTCCTCTGTAACTCTAAACTGGTAACCTGTAAAACATTTCAAAGCGTCACCTATGGAGATTTTTAAGTACTGAAGTTTAGCGCCATTCCATGAGTGTTCGCAATTTTAAAGCGTGACATGTTAGGCATCTATTTACTCGGCGTAACATCATCTTTCATATTTTACAAAGAAATTGGGCTAACTTTACTGTTTTGTTATTTTTTAATTCAATTCATGAAACCATTTTTTTTTCCCCCCCAAAAAAAAAGGCGTTTGAAAAATTGCGCAAATACCGTGCAATGACCGTCATTCTATTCCCTAGGGTGTCTGCTAAAAAAATATATATAATATTTGGGGGTTCTGAGTAATTTTCTAGCAAAAGAATGATGATTTGAACATGTAGGAGAGAAGTGTCAGAATAGGCCCGGTATTGAGGTGGTATAAAAGCCCTGTATTGAAGTGGTTAAGCAACACTGTCAGAAAAAAAATATATTCCAGAAATGAAGGGGTTAAGAACTGCATGTTTGTGCCTTTACTCTAAATCGAATCCCCACAATATAAACAAACATACTGTCTATTCACAAAATGAGGTGCCACCTAATCTGCTGGCTATAAACCTAGTACTAGTTCTTTAACACCTTTCCACCCAGCCTATAGTCAAAATGATGGATGGGTGGGAGCTCTCTCATTCTGGGTGGATGTCCTGTGATGTCCTCCCCGTAACACGCTTTGCGCACGCCCCATAGACACATCCGATGACAGATCAGTGTACCAACCCACTGCCTGTACCATGTAATCGCTGTTACCAATCACAGCAGATCACATGACAATTGTACACAACAAACAGCTTCTATTGATGCCATGCATTGGGTCCTATTGTGTTGATCTGTGATTGTTCACAGTGATCACATGGTACAGACAGGGCCAATAACAGCCCATCTATACCATGTTATTAGCTGTGGCCAATCTTAGCTAATCACAATAGTAATCACTGAATAAATATTCACTGTTATAAGCAATCATAGTGTGTAAACAAAAAAAAAAAAATGATCACCTCCCCAGAGTAGCACAGTGTTACTATGGTAACAATGTATTGCTCTGGTCACAGTATGTAGAAAAAAAAAATTGTAAAAAAATAAAAAAAATGTTAAATGTTTTAAAAAATTATATTATAGTTTTTTGTTTTTACATACTGTCACCAGTCAGTGTCCCTGATCACCACCACACCAGTTATAAGATGACAGTGTACTACACTGGTGACAATATGTAAAAAATAAAATAAAAAAAAATTTAGGATTTTTTTGTACTCATTGTAAAATCCTTTTCTCTGTCTTCCATGGACGGACAGAGCTCCATAAATCTTGACATGTGGGTTATGTTTCTGTTCATAGGAGAGGACTAGGCAGAACATGTTAGTTATCTTAAAACATGTAGCTTTAACAGAGTTGAACAGCCCTGCCCAGGGGGCAATCCCTCCATACATAACCCTCCACCCTGCAGTCAGCAGCCTCAGTTCTTAGAAAAGCAGTACAAACTAAAAATAAGGAGGGGTGGGTGCTGTGTCCATCCATGGACGACAGAGAAAAGGATTTTATGGTTAGTACAAAAAAATCCTATTTTCACTTTTCGTCCATGGACGGACACAGCTCCATAAATCTTGACATGTGGGATGTCCCCAAGCAGTGTCAGAAAAAACGAGGGCTGGGAACAGCAATCAAAAGAAGACTTAACTTCACCCCAAAGAAACAGAGTTGCAACATCAAACAGCCGCCTGCAAAACCTTGCGGCCGAAGCAAGCATCCGCAGATGCATGCACGTCAACCTTGTAACACTTTGAGAAAGTGTGAACAGACAACCAGGTCACCGTCTTACACACCTGTGAGACAGATGCTAGATGTCAGAAACCCCCGGAGGCACCAATTGCCCTGGTTGAATGCGCCGTGACAGGAAAGAGAGCAGGGAAAGGGAGGACAGGAGAACCCCTTAATCCCGGGAATGCCCAGCTGTTCCATCCTGCCGAGACAGGAGGAACCGTACTTACCCGCCCTTGCGAGGACATGCTGGCGCATCCCTGACAGACCCACAACCATTGGAACGGAGCAGCTGTCGGCCCGGTCCACTGTGAGTGAGACAGCAAGCAGCCCAGTCATATGTGGACCCCAAAGCATGTGCTCACCGGCCACCCCTGGAGCCATGGGGTACGTCATGGCAGAACCAGCACGAAGCTAAGGACTGGCACGCTCGATGGCCGGAACTGGGAAGACTACAAGGATCTATAATATCCAGCCTGTCGCCCAGCCGGCAGTTGACAGGAGATATCACAAAAAAATTTAATAAAAAATTCTTCAAGACTCTGGGCCCAAAGGGAGTCACGTCTTTCTCCTCTGCTAGGCAGAAAAAAAACTGAGGCTGCTGACTGCAGGGTGGAGGGTTATGTACGGAAGGACCGCCCCCTGGGCGGGGCTGTTCAACTCTGTTAAAGTTACATGTTTTAAGATAACATGTTCTGCCTAGACCTCTCCTATGAACAGGAACATAACCCACATGTCAAGATTTATGGAGCTGTGTCTGTCCATGGATGAAAAGATAATTTTTTTTTTTTTTTTAATGTCTTTATTTTTCAAAAAATCCTGACAAAAAATTACAACTTCATATACCTTGGAATGTCTACTTTCTAAAAAAAAAAGGGATAATTTGGGAGATATATTTGTATTGTCGTGGCATTTTCGGGCCTCAAGAAATGCGATAGGCCGTCAGTACATATCAGGATCGAAAGAGCGGAGGGATCCCTTAAGGAACACAACAGAAAGGCTTATTTTTAAGCCTATTAAGGTGAGAGGCTGGGGGAAATGATTGGCACCAGCACCTTTTGAATATCACTGCAATTAAAACTGAATTGCCTGTTTTTGTGGACTTTCATGCACATTGCTGTGGATTATTTGTAGAAATTTTCCAGCACAAGGACTTGCATCTGCACATGCTGTGTTGTGTTTGGATTTGCTTATTTTGAACACTAAACTGTTTCTTGCTGCATTGCACTTTATTCTTATTGTATTTATATTTTCCACATTGCATTTATTTGTCTACACGGATATTTTACGCTAGATTATGCTTTCACATTGGATTGCTGCACTTGTTTTTCCATTTGCACTTTAAAAGAAGTTATCTATTTATTATTTATATTTATTATTGAATATTTTTGCCTATTATTGAAGATTTATGCACATTGTAGATTTTTAATTTAATATATGTAGAGTAAGCGCCCCTACACCCCCTTTTTATTTTTAAAAATTGTAACTCGGTTTGTGAGTACCGCGTTTGGCCTGAGGTGGGGGGGCGCCGAAGCCGAGCAAAGCCGAACGTCAACTTTCGGAAATGCACAGAAAGGCCCAAGGACAGCACGGCTGACCTTGGCAAATCTCAGGAACTAAGTCTTTCCGAGGTTTGCTGAGGTCAGCCGAGGTGTCCTCGGGCCTTTTCGCCCGTTTCCGAGGCTCTCCGGCACCCCCTCCCCCTCTGGCCGCATGCGGTATTGCATGCCATTGAAGTCAAAGCGGAACAAATTATTTTCGTTTCCATTGACTTCAATGGGGAAACTCGCTTTGATATGCGAGTACTTTGGATTACGAGCATTCTCCTGGAACGGATTATACTCGTAATCCTAGGTTCCACTGTACACTGATTTGGGTTATTTTAACCAAAAAAATTTAGCAAGAAACATGTTGGCCTAAATTTACGAAGACGGATTATTTATTTGCAAAATTTTATAATAGAAACAAAGAAAAGCGCTTTATTTTTCACAATTTTTGTTATTTTTTTCCTTTATTTAGCAAAAAATAGAAAGCCCAGTGGTGATTAATTACCATCAAAAGAAAGCTCTATTTGTGTGAAAAAATTATAAAAACGCCATATGGGTGGATACTGCAATTATATGCATACTAATTAAAAATAGTTAACAGTATTTTTTATTAACTTACTCATACCTTGTTAAGTCCAAGATTTTCACTCCTTCGAGTGGCTTTACATTGTCAGCCTCATTAACTATAAAGAAACACATTATTACTATATTTCTCATACTGCGGGAGGCATTGATGATTTCAAGAAACTATTAGATAAGCACCTGAAGACCACAACATACAGGGATACACAATGTAATACTGACCTATAATCACACACATAGGTTGAACTTGATGGACTTGTGTCTTTTTTCAACCTCACCTACTATGTAACTATGTAATACAAAATACATCAATTTTTTTTGACCTACAAAATAAATGTCATGCCAAAACCCCAAAAAAATTGTCACATTTTCAGTATTTAAGTAAGGCATTAAAAAAAATGTACTTCCAGATGTTGATAATGTCTCAACTAGGGCTGCAACGATTAATCGATATTATCGATAATAATCTATAATGAAAATCGTTGTCAACGATTTTCATTATCGATTAGTTGGTCCGCACCTTGCGCCTGTCCGTCCATTGCAAAAATCCTTCCCTCCTGTGTACTGTAATCCTGTGTCTCCTTCCTGTGTCCTCGGCGCTGTGACCAGGCACGTCCTTGCCGCTGCACGTCCGCGGCACGCCTCTCCTCCTTGCTGACGTCATTCCCACAGATCTTCTCAGCCCCGCCTGCTGCTGCCTCGATGGAACAGAGAGGCGAGGGCGAGAAGCTGTGAGGAGACTGAGCCGAGCTGCAGTGTGAAAAAAGGTAGCGGCTAGCAGCTAAGTAAAAAAAGTACACAGCACCCACAAACAGTACACATTCAGTCAGTGCCCCAACTTATGTATTCCGGGGGGGGGGGGGAGTGCCCCATCATTGGTTTTCCTGGGAGGGAGGGGGGAGAATAGTAATAGCCCCATTGGTGTTTCTGGGGGAGAGGGGAATAGTGCCCCATTGGTGTTTCTTGGGGGATGATAGTGCCCCATTGGTGTTTCTGGGGGAGAGGGGAATAGTGCCCCATTGGTGTTTCTTGGGGGATGATAGTGCCCCATTGGTGTTTCTGGGGGAGAGGGGAATAATGCCCCATTGGTGTTTCTTGGGGGATGATAGTGATTCATTGGTGTTTCTGGGGGGGATAGTGCCCCGTTGGTGTTTCTGGGGGGGGATAGTGCCCCGTTGGTGTTTCTGGGGGGGGATAGCGCCCCATTGGTGATTTCTAGTGGGGATAGTGCCCCTTCATTGGTGTCCCCGGGAGGAATAACGCCCCTTCATTGGTGTCCCCGGGAGGAATAACGCCCCTTCATTGGTGTCCCCGGGAGGAATAACGCCCCTTCATTGGTGTCCCCGGGAGGAATAACGCCCCATCATTGGTGTCCCCGGGAGGAATAACGCCCCATCATTGGTGTCCCCGGGAGGAATAACGCCCCATCATTGGTGTCCCCGGTAGGAATTCATTATTACTTTTAAATAAACGAATAAATGGCACATTCAGTTTTTTTTAATGATTTTATCCGATTAATCGAAAAAATAAATCGGCCGATTAATCGATTATGAAAATAATCGTTAGTTGCAGCCCTAGTCTCAACCGAGATGCGGACTACCCCACAACTGAACTGGCTCAAACTAATTTTATTTTTTCTTTATAGTATCTCAGTTGTCCTATGTCTATGATTGGCTACAACAAAAGAATCTCTCTACTTCTACAGTTTTAATGATAGACTTCTATGGGTCTCAAACCTCTCTGATTGATAGATTATATACTAAAATATTAGAAATTGCAATAAACTTTCCCCTTTAGATGTGACAGTTAAAATGTGGCTCATATCTGAGGACAAAACCAATCATTACCCCTTTCCGACCTTGTAACACATTTATACAGTGTTCAGGAGCTGGGCTTTAATTGTGGGTGCCTCACACATATGTGTTTGTGGAAGCACAATCGCATGCTCTCAACACTGACACCAAGCTGTCAGTTACAGCTTCTGGTCTCGTACTAATGACCAAGAACCAGAAGAACCAGCTCTTGGTCACAATATCTGTGATAACCTGTGATTGGCTATCACAGTGATCATTCATTCTGTAGCCTTTTCCTGTGTTGTTTCTCCTCTGTGAAGAGACGAACCAACAGACTTTTCCTCTAGTGAGGAGGAATAGATACATTGCATCTTTACCTTCTTGCTAGAGAAGACTTAAGCCGGCGCGATTTTCTTTCCTGCATTCACAAAAGCAAGCTTTCCTGGCTGGTGTTTGTGGGGATCTGCGGGCGGGAGGCTTATCATAATCTGGAAGCCCCCTTTAAGCCCTCCCAAATCCCGCGCCGCCATGTGAATGACTATGGGGTACCAGGTACCCCTACTCATTCACCAAAAGTCCTTTATTAGGAAAACAAAAATGTAAAATAAATTGTCCCCCAGTGTAGATCCATTGTCAATCGCGATGCTTGCTGCCACTGCCGACCTGAAAAAATAAAAAAAATAAAAATAAAAAAAGCTCCGCTTCCAACGAAGGCTTCTGCAGAATGACAGCTCCGCCGCCTCTCGCTGCTAAGTAAACCAACGCGCAGAGCCACTGGGGGACATCACCGGATGCCTCCCTCCTTGACGTCACAACTGGGGCAAGCTGTGTCAGTGACATCACAATTTTATTTATTTTTTCCTTTAACCACTTCAATACCATGCACTTATACAGCTTCCTGCCAAGCCAATTTTGAGCTTTCAGCGCTGTCCCAATTTGAATGACAATTGCGCAGTCATGCTACACTGTACCCAAACAAATTTTTTATCATTTTGTTCCCACAAATAGAGCTTTCTTTCGGTGGTATTTGATCGCCTCTGCGATTTTTATTTTTTGCACAACAAATAAAAAAAGAGCGAAAATTTTGAAAAAAACGACGTTTTTCTTTGTTTCTGTTAATTTTTTTTGTAAATAAGTACCTTTTCTACTTCAATGATGGGCACTGATAAGGCGGCACTGACGAGCACTGATAAGGCGACACTGATGGGCACCAATGAGGTGGCACTGATAGGCGGCACGGACGGGCACTGATAGGTGGGCACGGATGGGCACTGATAGGTGGCACTGATGGACACTGATGCCCAGCAATGCCAACCACCACACATTGTGGTGGTGCCATCATAGTGCCAGTCAGTGCCCATTTGTGGGCACTGATTGGCATATTTTTTTATTTTTTATTTTATTACATGTGGATGGCCATGGGGGCCATCCACATGCTTGGGGCTTCCTGGGGCGTCCTGGGGGGGGTTCCCTGGTGGTCTAGTGTGGGTATCCGAGGGGGGGCTGCACTGATAAACGATCAGCGCGAACCCCCCCTGTCAGGAGAGCCGCCGATCGGCTCTCCTCTACTCGCGTCTGTCAGACGCGAGTGAGGAAGAGCCGATCAATGGCTCTTCCTGTTTACATCGTGATCAGCCGTGATTGGACACGGCTGATCACGTGGTAAAAAGCCTCCGCCGGAGGCTTTTTACCGAGATCAGTGTAGCGGTGGGTCAGACTGACCCACCGCTCCACCGATCGCCGCGATGCGCGCCCCCCCTGGGCGCGCGGCGGCTGTTATCCCGCAGGACGTCATATGACGTCCAGTGTGGATAACTGAACCACTTCCCGGACGTCAATCTGCTATTGACGGGGCGGGAAGTGGTTAATAAGGAGCTTGTAAAAAAACTGCCTCCTAGTTTCACACTATACATTTTTGGGGGTAAATGAGTGTGCCCCATACTCATTCACATGGGGTAGGCCAGGTTCTGATAAGCCCCCCCACCCACAGACCCCCACAAGCACCGGCCAAGGTTGTGGGGAAGAGGCCCTTGTCCCCATCAGCAGAGCCCCCCCCCCCATTTTAAGGGCATGTGACATGTTATGGTGGTTCAGGAGGAGGGGGGGCTTATTCCCCCACCCCCTTTCCTGACCTGCATGCTTGCATAAGGGTCTGGTATGGATTTTTTTTTTGGGGGGGGGGCACTCATGGGGGGGGGGGGGGGATCTAAAGTAGAAGTGTAGCCAAAGCTATTTTGGCTATACTTCTGTAATTCACAGGGGTGCACTTCACTCGGCACTCCTGTGACCTGTTTTCAGCCGACAGAAGGCTAATGTCTGCTGTCAGCTGACGTCACTCAGCCATTCCAGGCACAGGAAAGATTGGTCAGGATCCACCCAGGTGCCTGGAACGGCACCTGGCTCAGCCTCTTATCAATCAGTCCAGTGTCTGAGCCAGTCTCTCCCGCCCTCTCCACGCCCTAGCGTCCCAGTGAGTGCTGGAGGAAAGAGCAGAGAGCCAGAGACTGACAGTCACGGCCCTCTGCTAAGAGCAGAGGAGAGAATTCAGTGATCAGTGGTGTTTGATTGCTCAGTTCTCACTTCAAAGCCAGTGGGGGACAGATGCAGCATTGGATCGATGCTGCATCCACCTAGGCAAGTAGAATTGGTTGTATTTTTTATAAGTCCATACTTCTCTTTTAATTCAATGCTTTGCTTCTTAGGATGCGTACGACAGGCAGGTTAGTGGCTGGGGTAGGGGGGCTATTGTATTCTGACAGTGGGGGAGACTACCCCGTCATCAGAATACACTGAAAGCAATGCAGGCTATAGCCTACAGTGCTGACTGAGCAGAGAAAATCAGACAGGGGGGGTTGTACAGAAGTCAATCATTAGACCCCTTTCACACTGGGGTGTTTTTCAGGGGCTTTTTGGGATAAAAAATATTTTAAAGCCCAAAAACCCCTGAAAAATGTCAATCTATGGACGCCAAATGAATGACTCCGGAGCGCGCCCGCAAGGTAACCCCCCGGGAGAGCGCTTCTCCTAGGGGGTTATCTGATGTGGGGAGGAGCCGTGAAGAGCCGCCCGGGGGACCCCAGAAGTTGGTGTTCGGATCCACTCTGTGCAAAACCAGCTGCACAGTGGAGGTGAGTATGACATGTTTGTTATTTTTTTTAAATTGATCCTTTAGTACAGGGCTTGACAAATTTGCTTGGAATCTAGGAGCCAACTAAAAAAGTTAGGAGCCAGGAACGCGCCCTGTCCCGCCGAGCTTGCGCGCAGAAGCGAGCGCATATGTGAGTAGCGCCCGCATATGAAAGCAGTGTTCAAACCACACGAGAGGTATCGCCGCGATCGGTAGACCGAGAGCAATAATTCTAGCCCTAGACCTCCTCTGTAACTCAAAACATGCAACCTGTAGAATTTTTTCAACGTCGCCTATGGAGATTTTAAAGGGTAAAAGTTAGTCGCCATTCCACAAGCAGACGCAATTTAGAAGCGTGACACGTTGGGTATCAATTTACTCAGCGTAACATTATCTTTCACAATATAAAAAAAAAACTGGGCTAACTTTACTGTTATCTTATTTTTTTATTTTAAAAAAAAGTGTATTTTTTCCCAAAAAAGTGCGCTTGTAAGACAGCTGCGCAAATACGGTGTGACAGAAAGTATTGAAACGACCGCCATTTTATTTTCTAGGGTGTTAGAATAAAAAATACATATAATGTTTGGGGGTTCTAATTAGAGGGAAGGAGATGGCAGGGAAAACAGACAGGGAAACTCCATTAGCATTGCTAGTTGTCATACCAACGGCCACCACAAGATGGCGCTAGACCACAGGAGGAAGCATAGGCCTGCAGAAGGCCGCAAAGCCGCGGCCTCAATTACCAGCCGGCGCGGCCCGACGCGATCCCGCGGTGCGGAGGGGGGGCACGGAGACACAGGATACCCCAGCTGTGCTGCCCCAGGCGCCAGGTCGCTAATTCTAGTCGCAATGGCGACCTGGCGCCCGGGGTTTGTCGAGCCCTGCTTTAGTATCACTTTAAAGTGGTTGTAAACCCATTTTTTTTTTTTTAAACCTGCAAGACAAAGGCATAATTAGCTAGTATGACTAGCATACTAGCTCATTATGCATTACTTACCTTAGATTGAAGCCCCCGAATCCATCCTCATCTCCCCCTCCAGCCATCTCTCCCGGAGGTTAATTCCTGGTATCGCCACTCCGGCACTGTGATTGGCCGGAGCAGCGATGACGTCACTCCGTGCATGCGTGCGGGAGCCGTAAAAGCCGGCGTTATCATTCATAAAACCGGCATTTACAGTGCGTCTGCGCCGATGTCTACGGTGCGCATTCGCCGTACACATCGGTGCACTCTTTTTTTGCAAATATCTCCTAAACCTTGTAGGTTTAGGAGATATTGCAAACACCTACAGGTAAGCTTTAATCTAGGCTTACCTGTAGGTGCATGTTGCAAGAGTGGGTTTACAACCACTTTAAGGTGTTTTTCAGGTGACAAAACGCTCAGATGTGAACAGGTGCCATTGAAATGAATGGGATTTTGCTTGTTGGCCATTTTTCAGGCTGAAAACGCTCAGGTGTGAATGCAGCCTTAAAGTGGTTGTAAACTCAACCACACAATTGTGCCTAGATTAAGGCTTACCTGTAGGTGCAAGAAATATCTCCTTAACCACTTAAGCCCCGGACCATTTGGTAGCTAAAGGACCAGAGGTGAATTCAGAATTTTGCACTGCGCTGCTTTAACTGTAAATTGTGCGGACATGCAATGTTGTACCCAAACGAAATTTGTGTCCTTTTCTTCCCACAAATAGAGCTTTCTTTTAATGGTATTTGATTGCCTCTGCGATTTTTACTTTTTGCGATATAAACGGAAAAAGACCGAAAATTTTGAAAAAAAATGATATTTTCTACTTTTTGTTATAAGAAAAATCGAATAAACTCAATTTTAGTCATACATTTAGGCCAAAATGTATTCAGCCACATGTCTTTAGTAAAAAAAATGTCAATAAGCGTATATTTATTGGTTTGCGCAAAAGTTATAGCGTTTACAAACTAGGGTACATTTTCTGGAATTTACACAGCTTTAAATTTATGACTGCCTATCTCATTTCTTAGAAAGTAGACACCCCAAGGAAATTGCTGAGAGGCATGTTGAGCCCATTGAATTTTTTTTTTTTTGTCCCAAGTGATTGAATAAATGACAAAAAAAAATAAAAATTACAAAAAGTTGTCACTAAATGATATATTGCTCACACATGCCATGGTTATATGTGGAATTGCACCCCAAAATACATTTTGCTGCTTCTCCTGAGTACGGGGATACCACATGTGTGGGACTTTTTAGGAGCCTAGCCGCGTACGGGACCCCGAAAACCAATCACTGCCTTCAGGATTTCTAGGCACAAATTTTTGATTTGACTCCTCACTACCTATCACAGTTTCGAAGGCCATAAAATGCCAAAATAGCACAAAACCCCCCCAAATGACCCCATTTTGGAAAGTAGACACCCCAAGCTGTTTGCTGAGAGGCATGGTGAGTATTTTACAGCTCTCATTTGTTTTTGAAAATGAAGAAAGAATTTTTTTTTTCAAATTTCAAAACTTTGTGACAAAAAGCGAGATCTGCAAAATACTCACAATACCTCTCAGCAAATAGCTTGGGGTGTCTACTTTCCAAAATGGGGTCATTTGGGGGGGTTTTGTGCCATCTGGGCATTCCATGGCCTCCGAAACTGTGATAGGCAGTGAGAAGTGAAATCAAAAATTTACACCCTTAGAAAGCCTGAAGGCGGTGATTGGTTTTTGGGGTCCCGTACGCGGCTAGGCTCCCAAAAAGTCTCACACATGTGGTATCCCCGTACTCAGGAGAAGCAACAGAATGTATTTTGGGGGTGTAATTCCACATATGCCCATGGCATGTTTGAGCAATATATCATTTAGTGACAACTTTGTGCAAAAAATAAAAAAATAAAACATTTTCTTTTTTCCGCAACTTGTGTCAACATATAAAATATTCCATGGACTCGACATGCCTCTCAGTATATAGCTTGGGGTGTCTACTTTCCAAAATGGGGTCATTTGGGGGGGTTTTGAACTATTCTGGCATTTTATACACAACATTAGGAAGCTCTTCTAACCACTTGAAGACAAAGCCCTTTTTGACACTTTTTGTTTACATGAAAACATTTTTTTTTTTGCAGGAAAATTATGTTGAACCCCCAAAAATTATATATATTTTTAAAGCAAAGGCCCTACAGAATAAAATGGTGGGTGTTGCATTTTTTTTTCTACACAGTATTTGCGCAGCGATTTTTCAAACGCATTTTTTGGGGAAAAAATACACTTTTTTTAATTTTAATGCACTAAAACACACTATATTGCCCAAATGTTTGATGAAATAAAAAAGATGATCTTAGGCCGAGTACATAGATACCAAACACGACATGCTTTAAAATTTCACACAAACGCGCATTGGCGACAAACTACATACATTTTTAAAAGCCTTTACAGGTTACCCCGTTAGATTTACAGAGGCGGTCTACTGCTAAAATTACTGCCCTCGATCTGACCTTCACGGTGATACCTCACATGCATGGTGCAATTGCTGTTTACATATGACGCCAAACCGACGCTTGCGTTCGCCATTGGGCAAGAGCAGGGCAGGACAGGGGTGCTTTTTTTTTTTTTTTTTTTTTTTTTTTTCTTTTACTATTAATTTTGCTTTTTTATTTTATTTTTAAATTGTTCCTTCCATATTTTATTTTTTTTTATCATTTTTATTGTTATCTCAGGGAATGTAAATATCCCCTATGATAGCAATAGGTAGTGACAGGTACTCTTTTTTTGAAAAAACTGGGGTCTAGACCCTAGATCTTTCCTCTGCCCTCAAAGCATCTGACCACACCAAGATCGGTGTGATAAAATGCTTTCCCAATTTCCCAATGGCGCTTTTTATATCCGGGGGGGGGGGACATTCCCTCCCACTGCTTGTAAAAGCAGTCCAGAGGCTAATTAGCCACTAGGATTGCTTTTACATGAAAGCCGGCCGCTGGCTGAAAAGAATGATACCAAGATGATACCTAAACCCGCAGGCATCAATCTGGTATAACCATTCAAAGTCCAGCAACATACCAGTACCTTGCTGGTCCTTGTTGGACATGTATTGTAATCTTTTTTTTTATCATGCAGCCAGTTGGCTGAACGAAAAAAGAGATTGATCGGTGGGTATGCCCACCATTAGAATACCTCCCTTCATCCACCCACTTCTAATGATGGGCATACATGCACCATTTATATATGCCGAAGCATGGGGGCATCCTCCCGAAAAAAAGTTATGCCGCACACACATGGTCTGACTTTTCCACGGGCAAGCCTCCGTCGGAATTTCGACCGTATGTACGCGGCATTAGGAGCAAAATCACTCCTCCGCCCCTGCTGCCCCAATGCTTCGGCATATTTGCTTTTTTTTTTTAACTGTGGTGGTGAAATCACCTCCTACAGCACTGGAGTCGCAGGGATCAGGCCTGTCTCTGCGAACGCTGCAGTTATGTGTGTTGTGTTTTGTAAGTGACAGTGATCGATCGATACTGCACTTGGGTGGCCTGGGCTGGACGGAGGGGCAAAACGCAGGTGCTAGCAGGTATCTGGGCTGATCCCGCTAACACTGCGTTTTTGGAAACCCTAAACTGCTGGGGATGCTAGTATAGATCTGATCAGATCAGATATTGATCTGTTCAGATACTATACCACTAAGGGAGGTGTATGCTTCGCGCGTGGGTGTTAGCGTTACTGGCACTAACCTGACGCTGCCTGGGGTGTGACGCAGACCCTCTCTGACGCTAAAACCTAATTGATATCACCCGCCGGGCGATCAGGGGGTTAAACCTTTATTGGGTTATATATACGGCGGGTGCCACTTATATGATGATCACTGGTGAAAGGGTTAACTAGGGGCAATTAGGGGGTTAAAACCTTTATTAGATAATATATGGGGGTACCTGACGCTATAAAAACCTACGGCAAACCTAAAAAAAATTACTGGCTACCGATCTGCATCACCGACGCTAAGACAGCGATCAGAAAAATGATCGCTTAGCGACAGTGGTGATAGGGGGTGAAAGGGTTACCTGGGGGGCGATCAAGGGGGTTAAACCTTTATTAGATAATTTATGGGGGTACCAGACGCTATAAAAACCTGCGGCGAACCTAAAAAAAAAAATACTGGCTACCGATCTGCATCACCGACGCTAAGACATCGATCAGAAAAATGATCGCTTAGCGACAGTGGTGATAGGGGGTGAAAGGGTTACCTGGGGGGCGATCAAGGGGGTTAAACCTTTATTAAATAATTTATGGGGGTACCCGACGCTATAAAAACCTGCGGCGAACATAAAAAAAATTACTGGGTACCGATCTGCATCACCGACACTAAGACAGCGATCAGAAAAATGATCGCTTAGCGACGGCGGTGCTAGGGGGTGAAAGGGTTATCTGGGGGGTGATCAAGGGGTTAAACCTTTATTAGGGGGGGGGTTAGGGGGCTACACTGGACCTAAAACTAAATGTAGTGACACTTTTACAGTCACAAATGTCACTGATTGCAGTGATCAGTAAATAAATGGTCACTGCAATCAGTGACACTGTGACTGGGGGCTGGGGGGTGATCTGGGGGGGCCTGGGGGGGCGATTTATGTGCCTACGTGTGCTGGTGTTAGTGTAGTGTTTGTGCACTGACCTGTGTGTCTTCTCTTGTACGGCGCTCGGTATATGTGAGCGCCGCACAAGAGATGACATCACTTCCTCCTGCTTTCTCTGTCTGTGTAAACATTACACAGACAGAGGGGGCATTTCTATTCGCCAGGAGCGATCGCGGGGGGGTGGCCGGAATCGAACGGCCGTCCCCTCATGTCGGATCGCTCCCCAACGAATTCCGACCACTCACTGTACAGAAGGGGGTCCGATTGGACCCCCCAACTGTACAAAGGCAATCACGTATGCTCTACGTGATTGTGCCTGTCGGTGCCATTGTGCCGACGTATATATACAGTGAGCGGTCGTTAAGTGGTTAACCTACACGGTTAAGGAGATATTTTCTGAAACCCCAGCACCGATGCTGTAGAAAGCGGCGCAGTCGCACTGAGCTTGCCGGATTTCTGAATGAACCCTGCCGGCTCAGTGAACTCTGCTGGTCCCGCGCGCATGCGTGGGAGTGACGTCATCGTCACTCCGGCCACTCACAGCGCCGGAGCGGCGATAACAGGAAGAAGCTCCGGGGGACATGGCGGAGGGGACCGAGGAGGACTTCGATCTCAGGTAAGTGCAGCATAATGAGCTAGTATGCTAGGCATACTAGCTCATTATGCCTTTCTCTTGCAGGGTTTTTTTTAATCAGTATTTATTCAAGAGGGTTTACTTCCTCTTTAAAGCCTGAGTGCTTTCACACTGGGGTGGTGCGCTTGCGGGATGTTAGAAAAAGTCCTGTAAGCAGCATCTTTGGGGCGGTTTGGGAACAAAAATCCCCTGTCCAGTACGATGAAGGGCAGCGCTACCAAAGCACCGCAACACTGGTGTTTTTAACCCCTTCTTTGGGGTTAAAAGTGACCCGATAGCAGCCGAAAAGCGCACACCGCTTTACTGTTAACGCACGGGCGGCCCCAGTGTGAAAGGCCTCTTAAGCTGACCATACATGGATCAAAATTCTTGTGATTGAGTTTCAGTAATGAAGCATTTAGGGAGTTAAATGAGGCAGTGGGGAAGCGATATACTGTATCGCCTCCAGACTGCCCATCAAATGCATCTGAAAAGTGATCCGACTGTGGATTGCTTTTCAAAGGAGTTGCAGACCATGCTTTTAAACAAGCCCTAAAAGGATTTTTGCACCGTGTGTGTACGTCTCTCTACACCCTCTCTGTGTTAACCATTATGACCATAGAAAGCGGTAAAAAAAAAAAAATGCAAAGCGACCGCCTAATTTCAGGAGGAGACCATTGGGTCCCTCTGTAGGATTACAGACTACATGAGAAGTATGAAAAGTACACAAGAGAGGGACATATACTTCTCACAGCTTCTCTGTGACTCTGCTCATTGCCTTCCTTTCATCTATAAACACAGAACGCGTCCATAGAGAATGTAAACACTAATCCTCCTCTCCACAAGCAGGACATGTGACAGTATTATACCTCTCTGGGAGAACCCCCTCCGCTGGATGATAGAGGAGGTGAAGAGAGAGGCTCCGCATCTCGCCCCCTTGTGGCTTCTCCTCAAGGCCTCCAGTACACGAGCGGCGACCTGCATGATACTACTACTATAGAGCGCAGCGCAGACTCTATTGAGGGGACAGCGCAGAGCTCAGCGCACACCGCAGCGACTTTCCCCGAGCACACCGGAGTCCAGTAATGAGGGGCGAGCAGAGGGGGCGGGGCGGAGAGGAGCAGGCGGGTCATTGAGGAGACAGCCTGTTACTGATTGACAGACACTCAGCTCTAGGTGTGATAGTACAAAAGTCCAAGGAGGACACAGCAGTGACGTGGTGTCATTTCCTTCACATTTATCCAAACTGGAGGAGACCGCATCTGGATTCTGGAGCAGCTGTGCATGGCAACCAATCAGCTGCTAGTGCTTGTAATCCCTTACATATATACCCAGTGATGTGACTGGCCTCTGGGGATACACAAAGATGAAACAAACCCTCCTACATAAGTTGTACCTGTCTATCTGAGGCAGTGGCGGCCGGTGTTTTTTTTTTTTGGGGGGGGGGCACCAGAAAACCTCCCCCTCTGGCCACCGGTGGAGTGGCACTAACACAGCCCACCACCACCCGCTGTCCTTACCTTGGATTCGGGCGGTGAGAGCGTTGCAGGGTTGGGGATAAAAAATATAAAAAACGTGATGGTGACTGCGCTGTAATGCGTCAGATGAAGTAAAATTGGGGAGGGGAGAGGAAGTGTAAATGAAAAAACGATGGGGATAGGGCAAACACAGGTGAAAAAAGGGTGAAAGGGAGGGGGAGGGGAAGGGGAAGGGGCAAATGAGGGAAAATAAGAGACAGAGTGAGTAAGTAATCAGCTGGTATTCCGCTAACTAACAGCGATGTGCAATGTGCACAGTGACACAAAAGTACGTGCACTAATAGAGGACTGATCAAAATATAATCAGAACAACAAAAGAAAAAACTATATAACACAGTGAATAGTAAGGCAGTATAAGTGACATGTACAACCACTATCTAAATAATCAAAATGTACAACACGTGTTAAAAAATTTAAATCACTAAAACATATAGTAATCCACAAACATTATCCATAACTGAAAAGGATGGGGTGGATAGGATAAATAGAGTAACACACTCAGTGCATACGTGAACTGAACTGGTACAGAAAAAACAGTCCCAAAAAAAAAAGTCCTGGTAGTGACTTCCCAATGCTTCCAAAAATAACTAATAAGTTTATGGTGAATGGATAATATATGTGAATAAGTTCCCGTCACCAAATGCTTGGAGAAAGTCCTGTGGCATCCACCCTGTGATCACACCTGGCTTACCTCCCTGTTGGAGGGGGGGCCGTATGCAGCAACTCTCTGTAGTTAGGGAGGGTATCACGTCCTTATGGGCTGGTCTTTATGGCACCGTTAATCATTGGAGTGTATATGAAAAAATACAAACAAACAGCACATCAATAAAGCAGCTTTGTGAGTGCAGCAAGATGGATCACTGGGGCATAAATTCGCACACTCACTTGTAATGAAATGAGCGTGGACCTCAATCCAAACGAGCGCCGAGCTCGTGCCAGTGGGAAAAGGGTGTAGCATCTATGGTGCAATCAGTGCATCCCTCAGGTGTCAGCAGCGGCAGTCACAAAGTTGAGATGTACAAAATAAAGGAAGGAAAAATAGTATGGGTCTGAAACCACTAAGGGCGTTTTAATAAAAAACTCACATTTAAAAGTCAGAGCGGGGTGTTGAATCCTTACGAGCGGCGAGCTCGTCTCCCTATTAAAACGCCCTTAGTGGTTTCAGACCCACACTATTTTTCCTTCCTTTATTTTGTACATCTCAACTTTGTGACTGCCGCTGCTGACACCTGAGGGATGCACTGATTGCACCATAGATGCTACACCCTTTTCCCACTGGCACGAGCTCGGCGCTCGTTTGGATTGAGGTCCACGCTCACTTCATTACAAGTGAGTGTGCGAATGTATGCCCCAGTGATCCATCTTGCTGCACTCACAAAGCTGCGTTATTGATGTGCTGTTTGTTTGTATTTTTTCATATACTCTCCAATGATTAACGGTGCCATAAAGACCAGCCCATAAGGACGTGATACCCTCCCTAACTACAGAGAGTTGCTGCATACGGCCCCCCCTCCAACAGGGAGGTAAGCCAGGTGTGATCACAGGGTGGATGCCACAGGACTTTCTCCAAGCATTTGGTGACGGGAACTTATTCACATATATTATCCATTCACCATAAACTTATTAGTTATTTTTGGAAGCATTGGGAAGTCACTACCAGGACTTTTTTTTTTGGGACTGTTTTTTCTGTACCAGTTCAGTTCACGTATGCACTGAGTGTGTTACTCTATTTATCCTATCCACCCCATCCTTTTCAGTTATGGATAATGTTTGTGGATTACTATATGTTTTAGTGATTTAAATTTTTTAACACGTGTTGTACATTTTGATTATTTAGATAGTGGTTGTACATGTCACTTATACTGCCTTACTATTCACTGTGTTATATAGTTTTTTCTTTTGTTGTTCTGATTATATTTTGATCAGTTCTCCATTAGTGCACGTACTTTTGTGTCAC
The DNA here is from genome assembly GCA_029206835.1 of Rana muscosa. Classification (NCBI taxonomy): domain Eukaryota; kingdom Metazoa; phylum Chordata; class Amphibia; order Anura; family Ranidae; genus Rana; species Rana muscosa. The sequence continues at coordinate 70,522,944 of CM055122.1, forward strand.
TGTGCACATTGCACATCGCTGTTAGTTAGCGGAATACCAGCTGATTACTTACTCACTCTGTCTCTTATTTTCCCTCATTTGCCCCTTCCCCTTCCCCTCCCCCTCCCTTTCACCCTTTTTTCACCTGTGTTTGCCCTATCCCCATCGTTTTTTCATTTACACTTCCTCTCCCCTCCCCAATTTTACTTCATCTGACACATTACAGCGCAGTCACCATCACGTTTTTATACTTTATTGTTCATTTGGACCAGACCCCTCGGTGAGTGCTGCAGTATCTCATCCGTCTCCTATCCCTCCCCCTTACCTCCTACCCGTTTCACTACTCAGTTAGCGCAAGGGTTCTTTTTGTTTTATATAGGGTTGGGGATAGCTGCTCCGGTGACCGGTGTCCTCTTCCGTGGTGTCTCCTCTTCCCGGCGCTAGGCGTCCAATAGAATCGCCTGACGTTTTGGCCAATCGGGAAATAGGTTTCATACCTGCTTCCTGATTGGCCGGGAGGAAGATAAGTGTTGCAACAGCTATTCATGAATCTATCCACTGCATATAGGGGGGGCAGCGCCAGAGTGCCCTTAATGGAAGGCCGCCCCTAATCTGCAGTCTTGTCTTCATCTATGCCAAGTCCACAATCTATAAAGTTTGTCTGAGGAGTCAGAAAAAAAGGGGGCAGAGCTGAAAGCATACGCTGCAAAACTCAATGAGGAGAGCTCTGAGAGCTGATTGGAGGGAAGAGACACACCCCCCTTCACCATACCTACCAACTTTTCAAATGTCCACTGCGGGACATTCATTCATAATTTTTTTTCCCTAGCACTAAAGTTGTTGAGCGGGGGGGGGGGCTGCTCAGAGTTGTTGAGCGGGGGGGTTGCCGCGGGACGAACGTTTTTTTATTTATTTACAGGGCTCCCTCCTCACTCAGAGTTGTTGTTGAGCGGAGGGGGGGGGCGCGGGACGGACGTTTTTTTTAATTTATCTTAAGGTGCTCCTCTGAGTTGTTGAGGGGGGGGGGTACAGTCATTTGTTGTTGAGCGGGGGGGGTACGACAAGGGGGGGGCCGACTTCACAACACAAAGGACAACAGGTCTTACCTCCTCCTTCCTCTGCCTCCTGTCTCCTGCTGTGCGGGAACACCCATGGTATCGCGGGAAACTGGTTTCACTGCGGGAAAACCCGCAGAATCCGTGCGGGTTGGGAGGTATGCCTTCACACTGCACACAGGAACAGAGCTGAGGGCTTGGGTGCCCTAGTGGGGACACCAAAGAACTGCACCCACTAATGCCTGCAGCACAGGTTCAGAGCTGCTTTCATGTGAAATCAACGATGAAGTGATTGTAAAGTCTTGTTTTTTTTTGTTTTTTTTAAAATAACAAACATGTTTTACTTCCCTCCTCTGTGCCTAGATCCTCCTCTTCTCAGGTCCCTCTTTGCTGCTCCTGGCCCCTCCCTCCTATCGAGTGCCCCCTCAGCCAGCAGCTTTCTATGGGGGCACTGAAGCCAAGTCAGAGCTCCGTGTATCCATTCAGACACGGAGCCCCAACCTGGACCCACACCCTTTCCCCCCCCCTTATGGGTGACTGACTCGATTGACAGCTGTGGGAGCCAATGGCACCGCTGCTGTGTCTCAGCCAATCAGAAGGTGTGTCCCTGACGGCATAGGCATTCGTGGACATCGCTGGAGAGAGAAGGGGCTCGGGTAAGTAATTAAGGGGTGCTGGGGCGGATGCTACACGCAGATATTTTTTTTTTATCTTAATGCATAGAATGCATCAAGATAAAAAAAACTGCCTTTACAACTCCTTTAACCACTTCCCGCCCGACCTATAGCAAATAGACGGCCGGGCGGTGGTTCAGTTATCCTGACTGGGCATCATATGACGTCCAGCAGGATAAGCCGCGATCACACGCACAGGGGGGGGGGCGCGGCGATGGGTGGTGCGGTGTGTCAGTCAGATCACACCGCACCACCGATCTCGGTAAAGAGCCTCTGATTTTCTAATACTGTGTACTAGGCATTATCTTTTTTCAGGCCACTCCGGTCCGGTCATGTGATCTGTATCCCCAGAGGTGCAGCAGGGGAGAGGAGAGAACACCAACAACAGATGGTCCATAGGAGCCTATGGGTGAAGTCACCACTCCAGGCTTTACTATCAAAGTGCTCTCTACTCAGCCCCCACTGGCTGACACAGGGGATCAGGTGACCGGACCGAAGCAGACTGAAAATAGGAGCGGCGCTAGAGCATGCTGTGATAAAATTTACACATGCAACTCTCTACAGGATTGCAACACACTGTACAGCAGCACAGCCTATCACACTGCTGTACAGTGGCATGAAAAAATGTACTTAACCCTCTCCGCACTACAAGAAATACATTTAAATAAAATTATCTGTAGCACACGGACCCTTTTCCCTTGCTTTGGCTCAATTGCAGGAAAAAGGCACACCGTACTATATGCCCGTACCCTCCTGGATGAGGAGGTTGAGCGGTGTCATGTATTTGGGTCCCACAGCTAGGTTCTTCCGTCAGTTGGTTCTCGTCTCCTAGGATATAGGGACAAGTCTCTGTATTCCCCCCAAGTAATTCCAATATCCACACCACTTTAAACTCCAACGTTGAGTTTATTTTCTCAATGTTCAGCAGATAGGAAAAGTGTGGAAGAGAGACAGGACAGCAAGGTTTGGGAGGTTAGTCCAGGCACAAATGCATATCGCAATCACTACTCTATCCCAGAGCAGGTTTAGCTCACCCGGATAGGCTCCTGCAAAGTGGATCCTAGCAGCCGAAGTGATGCTCGAACGATCAATCAGGTTCTTTTCCTAGATGCGATCGGGAGACTCTCTGCCACAGAATCTATCAGACACCGAACCTCTTAGCTTCTGGTACATAAGGACAGGTGCCCGCAGCAGCACATTACTAGGCCCTTGGTGGATAGAAGAATCCCTCCAGAAAGTTACCGGGCCGCTTCCTTCACCGTGAACTCTCACCGGTCCGTCAGAAATGTCCCCCTCTGGCCTCCTCTTCTTAGAAGCGGGCTCCCTCACGAGGGACACCCTGGGACTCCTCTTCCCAGAAGTGGGCTCCAGCTAAAGGTGCTGGGCCCAATGTTGAAGATGCAGCCCCAAGACTAAAGGTGCCTGGGACTGATGCACACGTGGCCCCATGGCCTGGAGGGCCATGCGCACGCACCTGGACTCCGACTCCTCTCCTCCTCCGAAACGAAGACCCCTCCCAGGCGGCGTCTGCCCCTTATGTATCCTCTCCCAGCATGCACAGCAGGCCAAACACGCCCACTGTACCGCTGCCGAGAGAGGACACCCCAAGGCACAGCACTAATACCAGTGCTTCAACCCTGACCCATTATGGCAGTGCCACCTACAGGCCACAGGGAACTGCACACCAGTATACCACCTGGAAATAAAACAGCACAACCTATAAATTGAGAACGTTCTGAGCCTAACTACTATCTCAAACCAGCCCCTAAATTTGGGTATATAGCACCCCTAAATGGGGTGGGCGCTACATATCTATAAATAAATAAGTAAATGTGTAAATATACTCAACTAAATTAAGCAGGAAGAATTATGTGGACATGATCTTTGTATTGTTTTGATTTTGCAACATTTGAAAAATAATTGTTACAAATTTGACACATTGCATATTTTGTATTAATTTTATGTAGCGGCCTCACCCCATCTCCTTTGTCTAGGGGTATGTCACACGACAGGGTGAGATGCGCTACGGCCCATGTCCTCCCCATAACTGTGGGTGAGGTGAAGGCCAGTACCAGATATTTCCTCGGGCCTATGTGCTTTTGTCTAGAATCAAGTCCCGCTGTGTCAACACTTCCCTCTGCTCCCATTAACCAGAGTTCCACACACCGATCACAGTCCAACTCTTGTTTTATTGTATATCTCACAATAAACAGTGCTTCAGTAGCCAACTGGTTGCGACTTGATAACATTTTGATACGGGGAATGAGCAGGTCGAGGCACTATCCTGATTATCAGCTAAACCACTGCGTTCTCGCCAGCGGTTACTATAGCATTAGCTAGAAAGGATTTAGAACTTGCGAGTCTCTACCAGCGACTCAAGAGAACGTAGATAGGAGTACCTTCGCTGCGTTGTGGCCCCTGTCAGGGGAAGATGTCCCTCCAAGGGAGTTACCAGAGGCCCATCCGTCACTGGGTTGATGCTGCTCCAGACTCTCCGAATGGGTAACCTCCCTGGCCTCCTCACCTCAGACATGGGCCCCATCCACCTCAGGGACCCTCGGACTTCTCCACCCTCGCGGGACCCAGTCGAAGTCACTGGACCCCAGGCCTCCTAGTTTAGTACCTCACCCCAGGCTGAAGGTGCCTGGGATGGACTCCAACTCCATTCCGGTCAGGCCTAGGGCGTCTCCCCCTTTTGGAAAGAAGGGGGAGAAAATTGAAGGATCAAAAGTCCTTCAGCAAAAGAATTCTTCAACAAGGCTCAACTAATTATACAGACTTACAATGAGTGAACCGCGATTAGTGTAGTAGAAAATTTCATTAATTTATTCAATTAGTTTTAAACAATACACAACATCAAAAGCACCTGATTAAAATGAGACTAGTCAACAAAAACACTAAACAGGGATGGCCACCCAATCAACCATACACACCGCATTCATTCATCCGCTAATGATCTTGAATAGTAATACCGGTATTGAGAATGTAAAAAATATATATAAATTCATCAATATCAATTGAATAGTCCTGGTGAATGGAGATAATTCAAGTAATGGCTCCAAAAGTGGGATTACCGGGTTGGTCTATTAGATGGGTCAGAAAGGATGACCGGTTAGTATTCACGCATATTTGCTGGGTGATGAAGGGAGTTTGATGCTACATTTCATGTAGTTCCTGAACATGGATGTTCCACCCACATGACTAACTACCGAATCATCTGCCCCGATCTCAATACTATTGCCTCTTGATGTGAAGATACTTCACCGGCACGTCAAATACCGAAGCTCTACAACCCCGGCATGGTCTATAGCTACTCTATGGAAACATCTATTGATCCAAGTAAATGAATGGGTGCGAAGCAGCCCCACACAAGAGAATCTAGATGTGAATTATTGAATCCTCATTGGACTGACACGCAGCAACGTGGTGAGTGTTTGTTACTGTACATATGGGATCATATGCAAATCAAAAGACTATCGATCTGGATGGCTGAGTGACCGAGTGAAGACATCTAAGGTGAGCTGTAGGATTGTGTTTTCAGCATCAGGCACTATTCTCATAGCATGCTCCTGTGTACACTATGTCCAGCCAAGCTATCCCTTCATCACCCAGCAAATATGCGTGAATACTAACCGGTCATCCTTTCTGACCCATCTAATAGACCAACCCGGTAATCCCACTTTTGGAGCCATTACTTGAATTATCTCCATTCACCGGGACTATTCAATTGATATTGATGAATTTATATATATTTTTTACATTCTCAATACCGGTATTACTATTCAAGATCATTAGCGGATGAATGAATGCGGTGTGTATGGTTGATTGGGTGGCCATCCCTGTTTAGTGTTTTTGTTGACTAGTCTCATTTTAATCAGGTGCTTTTGATGTTGTGTATTGTTTAAAACTAATTGAATAAATTAATGAAATTTTCTACTACACTAATCGCGGTTCACTCATTGTAAGTCTGTATAATTAGTTGAGCCTTGTTGAAGAATTCTTTTGCTGAAGGACTTTTGATCCTTCAATTTTCTCCCCCTTCTTTCTATATGGTTTTGCAATTCAGAGGCCAACTTAATGGATAAATCCCTAAATTATTGGGTAATTAAAAATAGTGGTTTTTATACCTAGTAAATCACTTATATTACCTAGCATTATACATTGGATGAGCTCAATACATACCTACCCTTTTGTTTTTTCCGTCTCCCCCTTTTATCTCCTCCCATCGACACCACGGCAGGTTCCCCGCCCTCACCGTACCATCTCCGGAAAGGGACAAAAAGGGTAGCACTATGACGGACAATCTACCCTGAGCCTCCAGGTACCCCGCCACCCAGAGGCCAAGGAGATTATTACACCGTCCAATCCTCCACGAACACAAATGGTCCACTATTCCCATACTTACACACCTGAGTTTCCCACCTAAATTTAGAGACCCCGCTACATACTCCCCCCTGTGATTTGACGCTGGTCCCCAGCGTCTGGTGCAAACCCATGTCTCCCATGGAGTGATGACATAAGCCTAGCCCCAGAGGCTATCCCTAAAATTTTGAACCTCAACCATACCAAGACCTGCTCAAAGGGGAAAGGGAACATAAAACAATAAAACTTGTCCCTAAAAACATCTATCATGTACACATATACAATCCCTCCCTTCACTGTCTAAGAACCACCCCATACTCAGCAGTCTTGACAGACGAATCTCCTGCAGAAGGAAAAAAAAAAACAACACACAAGAAAAACCACATCCTGACATTTTTGTGTTATTTTGGAATGAATGGGTCCATCAACCAATAGACCCACTCGCTCCAATGAGTAAAGTGATGCGCGTGTAAAAAACAAACAAACAGCCATTGCACAACACTGCCACCTGGTGACAGTGCCGCGGTAATGACACTTGGTGCAATCTTCATTCTTCCTGCGTCCCTACACTAATTCTACCCCCAAAGTCTGTCTTTGAGCTGTGAGGAAGAGAGAACAAACAAAAACTGCTCTCATTCCTCCAAAGAGTAGAAAACAAAAGCCCAAATAAAAAACTAGGGCACTGTTCGGATGCTCCGGCAGGAACACTTCTAGAAAATTGTAGGAAAGGAAACAACAAGTGAGTCTCTTCTCACAAATAGAACTTCGGGTCAGGCAAGAACAAGGGCTTCAGATGTTTATCAAAAACCTCAATCGAATAGTCAGCATCCTCTCCATCTTTCCTGCAGATGCGCACCTTGTCTGCGTGGATATGGCGGCCCCACATCCAGTCTGCTCTGCAGTCCCTAAACTTTTTTGACACGGGTGGCGAACAGGACAAATATCTTCGTGCATGGGGTACTTTGAGTTTTTCCCAAACAAATTCGTCATACCATCTCTGGCGTATGACCTCAACTTCAAAAAGTAAGTCCCGAGGCAAGTAGGGATATTCCCACCCATACTCACGGGCGACTCTCTGTGAGAAAAGTCGTTGCAATCTGGCCAAAGGAGGCATGGCTTCCCGCTCACCTTCTCCGGGTTGAACGATGGCCTCCGGGTGCCGAAGGTACTTTCACTACCTCTGATGGCTTTTCTCTCGGTGCTCGTAGTGATGCGCGTTGCATCCCTGCCACCAAGACGGGCAATGTTGTAGATTGTGGGAAGGTAATTTGAGGACTAGACTTCCTCGTAGACTCCGGGGCTTGTACACGGGGCGTGCTGTCTCCTATTGACATAGGGGAAACCTGCGGTGCACGTAACATAGGTAATGAGCGTTTGTCCAAGCCCTTCTGGTGAAACAGTTCATCAATCTCACCGTCATCTCCACAATCTGACAGTGACTCTAGGTCGGAAGTGTCATACATCTCGGCGGGAAGGTAGTCTCTGGTAGACGTGGTACTACCCTCCCTTGCGGGCTCCACCGACTGTGGACCCCCGACACCTCCAACCACCACCACAGTCCCAGCCCCTGGCTCACCTTGACCTTTTGTAGAACTGGGATGTCCAGGACCCTTCCAACCGGATCCATCCAGGCCAGGCAAGCGACGGGGTGAAGCTCGACCACGACCACAGGAGGCCTGCACCAGGCCGACTTTCCTCTTCGGAGGTGGGAGCAGAGAATCTGTGGTGACCGAAGCAGCATCCTCTGATTTTTCTCTCTCAGTCTCTGATTGGGCAGTCACATCGCCCTGGTCAGTGCGTACGGGAACCTCCGCAAAGGCCTGGATCTCTCCTTCCAGAGTAGCGGTACCTGTGAGGCTGTTGAGGCGAAGGGCTCGGGGCCTTACTGTGGATGGCTCCACCTCGAACAAGAACTCTTTGCATGCCTCGCAACGCCCGAATGGCTTCAGGTGAACCACCAGTCCCGAGCATCCGGGATAGATCACGCCGAGGGCCTCCGTGTCTCTGCATGAGTACAAAGCCAACTGTCCTCGGGGCCTGAGTCTTATCCCCGTGTCTGTAAGGGGAGCAGCGAACGTAGTCATCTTCGTGGGGTAGGGAACCGGAATCCACGGGTAGCTTGAGGCCATCCCGACTGTCTGCTGCTCCATCACGCACTGACCACGCGCCGAAGTCTCCACGTGAGTCCCTCCACATGGCCAGACTCCTCCCATGACTTGCACGCTTTCGCGGGCTTCCATCAAGCTCCGCCCACGAACTGTGTAGTCACGGGGTGCCTCGTGGCACAGTGCAATACAAGCCCCCACATGTAGTACTTCACACGGCTGGACTCCTCCCTCTTCTCGCTCCTCTGCATGGGCCTTTCCCGTCCTAGGGTCATTTCCACGACTTTGAGCAGGGATGCACTTTGGCCAATCACATGGCCGACCTGCTTGGAACTCCTCCGGGCAGCAAAGTCCAGACACAGCCACTCTTTCTTCCAAAGTCAAAACACATATCATCCCGGACTCACGAGCCCCCACGTGTAGCGGCCTCACCCCATCTCCTTTGTCTAGGGGTATGTCACACGACAGGGTGAGATGCGCTATGGCCCATGTCCTCCCCATAACTGTGGGTGAGGTGAAGGCCAGTACCAGATATTTCCTCGGGCCTATGTGCTTTTGTCTAGAATCAAGTCCCGCTGTGTCAACACTTCCCTCTGCTCCCATTAACCAGAGTTCCACACACCGATCACAGTCCAACTCTTGTTTTATTGTATATCTCACAATAAACAGTGCTTCAGTAGCCAACTGGTTGCGACTTGATAACATTTTGATACGGGGAATGAGCAGGTCGAGGCACTATCCTGATTATCAGCTAAACCACTGCGTTCTCGCCAGCGGTTACTATAGCATTAGCTAGAAAGGATTTAGAACTTGCAAGTCTCTACCAGCGACTCAAGAGAACGTAGATAGGAGTACCTTCGCTGCGTTGTGGCCCCTGTCAGGGGAAGATGTCCCTCCAAGGGAGTTACCAGAGGCCCATCTGTCACTGGGTTGATGCTGCTCCAGACTCTCCGAATGGGTAACCTCCCCGGCCTCCTCACCTCAGACATGGGCCCCATCCACCTCAGGGACCCTCGGACTTCTCCACCCTCGCGGGACCCAGTCAAAGTCACTGGACTCCAGGCCTCCTAGTTTAGTACCTCACCCCAGGCTGAATGTGTCTGGGATGGACTCCAACTCCATTCCGGTCGGGCCTAGGGCGCCTGGGCCGGAATCCGGAACCGCCCGCACCCAGGCCTAAGGTGCCTGGGCGCGTGAAGAAGATCCTCCTGAAGACCTCGTGGTTGGGGCATCTCCCCCTTTTATCTCCTCCCATCGACACCACGGCAGGTTCCCCGCCCTCGCTGTACCATCTCCGGAAAGGGACAAAAAGGGTAGCACTGTGACGGCCAATCTACCCTGAGCCTCCAGGTACCCCGCCACCCAGAGGCCAAGGAGATTATTACACCGTCCAATCCTCCACGAACACAAATGGTCCACTATTCCCATACTTACACACCTGAGTGTCCCACCTAAATTTAGAGACCCCGCTACATTTACAAGCACTGGGCTTATGTTGAGTAATCCATGTCCTTAGTCTGCTTGTCTTCAGCAAACTGTTTGCGGCAGGGGTCTCAAACTGGTGGCCCTCCAGCTGTTGCAAAACTACAAGTCCCATCATGCCTCTGCCTGTAGGAGTCATGCTTGTGTCTGTCAGCCTTACAATGCCTCATGGGATTTGTAGTTTTGAAACAGCTGGAGGGCCGCCAGTTTAAAACCCCTGGTTTGCGGGCTTTCTTGTGCATCATCTTTAGAAGAGTCTTCCTTCTGGGACAACAGCCATGCAGACCAATTTGATGCAGTGTGCAGCGTATGATCTGAGCACTGACAGGGTGACCCCCTCCCCCCCCCCCACCCTTTCAACTTTTGCAGCAATGCTGGCAGCACTCATACGTCTAGTTACCAAAGACAACCTCTGGATATGACGCTGAGCACGTGCACTCAACTTCTTTGGTCGACCATGGCGAGTGGAACCTGTCCTGTTAAACCACTGTATGGTCTTGGCCACCGTGCTCCAGCTCAGTTTAAGGGTCTTGGCAATCTTCTTATAGCCTTTGGCATCTTTATGTAGAGCAACAATTATTTTTTTCAGATCCTCAGAGAGTTCTTTGTCACAAGGTTCCATGTTGAACTTCCAGTGACCAGTATGAGAGAGTGAGAGCGATAACAAATTTAACACACCTGCTCCCCATTCACACCTGAGACCTTGTAACACTAATGAGTCACATGACACCGGGGAGGGAAAATGGATAATTGTGCCCAATTTGGACATTTTCATTTAGGGGTGTACTCACTTTTGTTGCCTGTGGTTTAGACATTAATGGCTGTGTGTTGAGTTATTTTGAGGGGACAACAAATTTACACTGTTATACAAGCTGTACACTCACTACTTTACATTGTAGCAAAGTGTAATTTCTTCAGTGTTGTCACATGAAAAGATAGAATAAAATATTTACAAAAATGTGAGGGGTTTACTCACTTTTGTGAGATACTGTATATATATATTGTGAGGGGGTTAGCTCGGCAGCGGGTGTGTGTGACCCCCGGGATGGGCTCCCCACACAAAAACAGGCCCAGCAAACGGAGGTTGTGGTTTTCAAAATCAAAAAGGTGCGGTTTATTTTCTATTTACAGTGGCAAAACACAGCAAAGCAAAAGAAACATAAACAAAATAAATCCTGGTCAACTTGACCTCTGACTAAACATACAGGTTTCCTAACTAACAACTGGGATCAGCCTAGTGCTGTCCTAGTCCCTAAGTCCCTGGTTTTAAATGTCCAAGCAAATAGCCACACAGGCTTTGTCTCACCGCACAAGGGTTCACTCTCTCCAGGAAGTCCACACAGGTCTGCTTCCAGGCATGAGCTAACATCTAATGAAGCTGGGAGTTCTTATAGAGGCCTAAATGAGCTGACAAGCTTCAGCTGGTCTCATCAACTCCCTGTCTGCACGACGCCCCACACTCTCCCTAGAGGTATGAGTCATCCATGAGCCCACTAGCCTCAGCTGGGCTTATACAACTCTCCACCTAGTTGTATAAGTCGGCGTAAAGCCTGAATCTGGGCGAAATATATCTACCCCCCTGGATGCAACCAGGTGACTTTACCTTCCTGCTGTCACATACCCCCCCCCCTCTTGTTTTAACCTTGGGGTTGGAACACCAGCAATCAGGCATTCATGTACTCGAGACAAAGCATCCACATTCCCCATTTGAACGCCAGGGCGATGCTTTACTGTGAAGTTGAATTCCTGGAGGGCCAGGAACCACCTATTCACTCTTCTATTTGTTTCCTTGTTTTGAGCCATCCACTTTAACGGAGCGTGATCCGTAACCATGTCAAGGTGCCTACCTAGCAGGTAGTACCGAAGGGAATCTAGAGCCCACTTCACCGCTAAACACTCCTTTTCAACGGTGGCGTAATTTACCTCATGGGACTTCAACTTCCTGCTGAGGTAAATGACTGGGTGCTCTCCCCGTTCCAGACCTGGGACAATACTGCTCCTAACCCCACATCTGACGCATCACTTTGTACGACAAAGTCTTTAGAGAAGTCGGGTGAGTACAACACTGGCTGGCTACATAAGGCTTGTTTCAAGAATTGGAATGCTGCCTCAGCCTCGGGGGTCCATTTAATCATGACCGACCCTTTCCCCTTCGTCAGGTTGGTTAGGGGCACAGCCTTAGAAGCAAAGTGGGGAATGAATCGCCGATAATACCCAGCGATTCCCAGAAAGGCTCGTACCTGCTTCTTGCTGTTGGGACGTGGCCAACTCTGGATGGCCTCGACTTTGTTGAGTTGGGGTTTTATTACTCCCCTCCCAATGGTGTACCCAAGATATTTGGCCTCCTCCTGCCCAATGGTACACTTCTTGGGGTTAGCCGTAAACCCCGCTTCCCGAACAGAGTCCAGGACTGCTTGCACTTTTGGCAGATGTGAGGCCCAATCTGTGCTATGGACAATTACGTCATCCAGGTAAGCCGCAGCATACTTCCGATGGGGCCTCAGCATCTGGTCCATTTTCCGCTGGAATGTGGCCGGCGCATTCTGTAACCCGAACGGCATTCTTTTATATTGGAACGCCCCGTCTGGGGTTACAAATGCGGTTTTCTCTTTGGCCGACTTGGCCAGGGGGATTTGCCAATACCCTTTTGTGAGGTCAAGAGTCGTCATGTATCGGGCTGTTCCCAGCCGGTCGATCAACTCATCTATACGTGGCATGGGGTAGGTGTCAAATTTTGTAACTTTGTTCAACTGACGAAAATCGTTACAAAATCGCCAGCTCCCATCCGGTTTAGGCACCAACACAATGGGACTAGACCAATCACTTTGGGACTCCTCTATCACCCCTAAGTTCAGCATTTTCTGTACTTCCTCCCGTATTGCCTCCCGTCGGGCCTCTGGGATCCGATAGGGTTTTAACTTCACCCTTTCACCGGGCGGGGTAATGATGTCATGCTCTACCCCAGATGTTTGTCCCGGCAGCTCAGAGAATACCTCCTTGTTGCGAAGCACAAACTCCTTAACCTCCTGTTGTTGGGGTTGTGACAAGGTGGCTGCTATTCCAACCTCAGGAATCACGCAACCAGTTTGAGCTGGTGACCAAGTGTCTGCGACTAGGGACTCTCTATCCCTCCAGGCTTTCAACAGATTAACGTGATAGATCTGTTCGGGCTTTCGCCTTCCTGGTTGTCTGACCTTGTAATTCACTTCGCTCACTTTTTCCATTATCTCGTAGGGGCCTTGCCATTTGGCAAGGAATTTACTTTCAACCGTAGGGACAAGTACCAGTATCCTATCCCCCGGGGAAAAGGTACGGGTCTTGGCTCCACGGTTGTACACTCTCTGCTGTGCTAACTGCGCTTGGGCCAAATGTTCCTTCACGATGGGCATTACCTGTGCAATTCGGTCTTGCATCAGGGCGACATGCTCAATCACACTCCTGTGGGGAGAACTCTCACTTTCCCAAGTTTCCTTGGCAATATCCAACAGCCCTCTTGGGTGTCTCCCATATAGTAACTCAAAGGGGGAGAATCCCGTAGAGGATTGGGGCACCTCCCTAATAGCAAACATCAGATAAGGAAGTAGACAGTCCCAATCCTTTCCATCTCTATCCACCACTTTCTTCAACATTTGTTTTAGGGTTTTGTTGAATCTTTCAACCAGCCCATCGGTTTGGGGGTGATACACAGATGTACGTAATTGCGTCACTTTGAACAATTTACACAGCTCCTTCATAACCCGGGACATAAAGGGTGTACCTTGGTCCGTAAGCAGTTCTTTACAAATACCCACCCGGCTAAACACAAGAGATAGCTCTTTGGCTATGGTTTTGGCCGAGGTATTTCGGAGAGGGATCGCTTCTGGATAACGGGTGGCATAGTCCATTATAACTAATATGTACTGGTGCCCCCTAGCGGACTTGATTATAGGACCTACCAAATCCATGGCGATCCTCTCAAACGGGACCTCAATGATGGGTAGAGGGACCAGCGGGCTACGGAAATGTGGCATCGGGGCCGACCTCTGACACACAGGGCAGGAGGAACAATAATTTTCTATGTCCTTCATCACCCCCGGCCAATAGAATCTCTGTAATACCCTCTCTCGGGTTTTCTCTGTCCCCAGATGACCTCCAAGAATGTGCCCATGGGCCAACTCCAACACCAACTTCCTGTAAGGTTTGGGCACCACAAGCTGCTCAACGGTTTCTTCTGCCCTTTTTGCCACCCGATACAGTAGGTCCTTCTCTACGCTGAAGTATGGGTAAGTGCAGGTATTATCTGGGTTCACTAACTCGCCATCTATTTTCACTACGTTTTCCCGTGCCTTTATTAGGGCGGGGTCTTTCAACTGTTCTGTGGCAAAGTTTTCCCTGTGAACCTCAAGATCAGAAAACTCCACAGACGGTAGGTTTTCATCTGAGGAGGTGGGCTCCTCTCCAGTTTCTTGAGTCTCCCCTGCCAATACTGATAAGGGAAATTCCGGAGAGTCCTCACCACTCTCAGGGGAGTTCTGGCTATCACATTCCTGGTACATAGGGGCACCAGTGGGGGGCTCAGGATCATCCCACAGTTCCCAGAACTTCGGAAAATCCCTTCCCACAATGGCGTCATGCGGTAACTGAGATACTAAGCCCACTGGATGAGAGAGGGTACCTTTGGGGGTCTCGAAACACACTGTAGTCACTGGATACTCTCGGGTGTCCCCATGCACACAAATAACAGCTACCTTGCTATTCCCAGAGACCTCTGTTTTAACTAACTCAGCCTTTATCAGGGTCACAAGGCTACCTGAATCCAGCAATACCACAACATTTCTACCATTAACACACATTTTGCATAAATGTTTCTCAGTTCCTCGAATGGCAGTGCATGCGACTGTCGCACACAGCGACTGACGTCTGCCCGTCAGAAAGTCACACTGCATGGGTTCCTCCACAACCGGGCAATTGGCTGCAATATGTCCCGCTTGCCGGCAGCGGTAGCAAACGATCCTTCTTGCCGCCTCTTGAGCCGCTGATTTCCCAGGCTGTTCTCGCCAAACTTGGGGTAGAGCTCCCACCCTCTCACTCTCTCCACCCTCACCCCTTGGAATCCTCTTATCCGCCCCTGGGGATGGTCTGGTCTTAGGGTGGAAAGTCCGAGTGTCTCTGGAAGAGGCCGTCAGGTTCTCTGTAGCCAAGTATTTCTCCACACGATCCACAAGACCATCGGCCGTCTCTGGGTCTCCATGGCTCACCCACTTTTGGATGGCAGTAGGAAGAGCTCTCAAAAACCGATCAATTACAACACGCTCCACAATCTTTGGTGCGGACAAAGTCTCTGGCTGTAGCCACTTTCTGCTCAGGTGAATGAGATCATACATTTGAGACCTGGGGGGTTTTCCAAGCTGGAAAGTCCAGTTATGCACACGCTGAGCCCGGACAGCCTGGGTGACACCCAGCCTTGCCAATATTTCAGCTTTTAGCATCACATAGTCTTTTGCTTGGTTAGGCTCTAGGTCATAGTAAGCTTTCTGCGATTCACCAGTTAACAGAGGAGCCACCAGTCCAGCCCACTGCTCCTCAGGCCACTTTTCTCTTTCAGCGGTCCTTTCAAATGTGGTCAAAAATACCTCTGGATCATCCTCTCCAGTCATTTTTGTCAATAAACGACTCACCCCAAAGGACGCGGTATTAGTGGGACGGCTTTCCTCACTGGTCTGCGGACGTTGCTGCATTACTGCTTCCATCTGTTGTTGTAGTCTCTGCTCTTGCTTCTGCAACAGGTCTATGAAGCAGGCCTCAGATTGCTGCTGGGCTTGTTGCTGAGCCTCCAGACTCTGTTGCAAAGTTGTGTTTGTCTGCTGCTGGGCTGCAAGGCTCTGTTGATGAGCTTGCTGCTGGGCTGCGAAGTTCTTTTGCAAACCTGCATTTGTCTGCTGTTGATTGGCATTTGCTAGAGCCAGCTGCTTCAGTATCTCCTCCATGCTGGCTTAAAAAAAACTGCCACTGGTTCTCCACCAACTGTGAGGGGGTTAGCTCGGCAGCGGGTGTGTGTGACCCCCGGGATGGGCTCCCCACACAAAAACAGGCCCAGCAAACGGAGGTTGTGGTTTTCAAAATCAAAAAGGTGCGGTTTATTTTCTATTTACAGTGGCAAAACACAGCAAAGCAAAAGAAACATAAACAAAATAAATCCTGGTCAACTTGACCTCTGACTAAACATACAGGTTTCCTAACTAACAACTGGGATCAGCCTAGTGCTGTCCTAGTCCCTAAGTCCCTGGTTTTAAATGTCCAAGCAAATAGCCACACAGGCTTTGTCTCACCGCACAAGGGTTCACTCTCTCCAGGAAGTCCACACAGGTCTGCTTCCAGGCATGAGCTAACATCTAATGAAGCTGGGAGTTCTTATAGAGGCCTAAATGAGCTGACAAGCTTCAGCTGGTCTCATCAACTCCCTGTCTGCACGACGCCCCACACTCTCCCTAGAGGTATGAGTCATCCATGAGCCCACTAGCCTCAGCTGGGCTTATACAACTCTCCACCTAGTTGTATAAGTCGGCGTAAAGCCTGAATCTGGGCGAAATATATCTACCCCCCTGGATGCAACCAGGTGACTTTACCTTCCTACTGTCACATACATACAGTCAGGTCCATAAATATTGGGACATCGACACAATTCTAATCTTTTTGGCTCTATACACCACCACAATGGATTTGAAATGAAACAAACAAGATGTGCTTTAACTGCAAACTTTCAGCTTTAATTTGAGGGTATTTACATCCAAATCAGGTGAACAGTGTAGCAATTACAACAGTTTGTATATGTGCCTCACACTTTTTAAGGGACCAAAAGTAATGGGACAGATTAACAATCATAAATCAAACTTTCACTTTTTAATACTTGATTACAAATCCTTTGCAGTCAATTACAGCCTGAAGTCTGGAACGCATAGACATCACCAGACGCTGAGTTTCATCCCTGGTGATGCTCTGCCAGACCACTACTGCAACTGTCTTCAGTTCCTGCTTGTTCTTGGGGCATTTTCCCTTCAGTTTTGTCTTCAGCAAGTGAAATGCATGCTCAATTGGATTCAGGTCAGGTGATTGACTTGACCATTGCATAACATTCCACTTCTTTCCCTTAAAAAACTCTTTGGTTGCTTTCGCAGTATGCTTCGGGTCATTGTCCATCTGCACTGTGAGGCGCCGTCCAATGAGTTCTGAAGCATTTGGCTGAATATGAGCAGATATTGCCCGAAACACTTCAGAATTCATCCTGCTGCTTTTGTCAGCAGTCACTTCATCAATAAATACAAGAGAACCAGTTCCATTGGCAGCCATACATGCCCGCGCCATGACACTACCACCACCATGCTTCACTAATGAGGTGGTATGCTTTGGATCATTAGCAGTTCCTTTCCTTCTCCATACTCTTCTCTTTCCATCACTCTGGTACAAGTTGATCTTGGTCTCATCTGTCCATAGGATGTTGTTCCAGAACTGTGAAGGCTTTTTTAGATGTTGTTTGGCAAACTCTAATCTGGCCTTCCTGTTTTTGAGGCTCACCAATGGTTTACATCTTGTGGTGAACCCTCTGTATTCACTCTGGTGAAGTCTTCTCTTGATTGATTGTTGACTTTGACACACATGCACCTACCTCCTGGAGAGTATTATTGATCTGGCCAACTGTTGTGAAGGGTGTTTTCTTCACCAGGGAAAGAATTCTTCGGTCATCCACCACAGTTGTTTTCCGTGGTCTTCCAGGTCTTTTGGTGTTTCTAAGCTCACCGGTGCATTCTTTCTTTTTAAGGATGTTCCAAACGGTTGATTTGGCCACACCTAATGTTTTTGCTATCTTTCTGATGGGTTTGTTTTGTTTTTTCAGCCTAATGATGGCTTGCTTCACTGATAGTGACAGCTCTTTGGATCACATATTGAGAGTTGTCAGAAACAGATTCCAAATGCAAATAGCACACTTGAAATGAACTCTGGACCTTTTATCTGCTCCTTGTAAATGGGATAATGAGGGGATAACACACAACTGGCCATGGAACAGATGAGCAGGAAATTGAACCATTACTTTTGGTCCCTTAAAAAGTGGGAGGCACAAATACAAACTGTTGTAATTCCTACACCGTTCACCTGATTTGGATGTAAATACCCTCAAATTAAAGCTGAAAGTCTGCAGTTAAAGCACATATTGTTCGTTTCATTTCAAATCCATTGTAGTGGAGTATAGAGCCAAAAAGAATTGTGTCGATGTCCCAATATTTATGGACCTGGCTGTATATACATATATATGTATATATATATATATATATATATATATATATATACATATATATATATATATATATATACATATATACAGTGGGGCAAAAAAGTATTTAGTCAGCCATCAATTGTGCAAGTTCTCCCACTTAAAAAGATGAGAGAGGCCTGTAATTGTCATCATAGGTATACCTCAACTATGAGAGACAGAATGTGGAAACAAATCCAGACAATCACATTGTCTGATTTGGAAAGATTTTTTTTTTTGCAAATTATGGTGGAAAATAAGTATTTGTGTCATGGATATGCATTAATGTCTGTCTGCCATCTTACCTTCCTCCTCATGTGTTCATCTAGAGACCAGACCTCCTTCACCTGGCTTCCTTTATAATCTCCTCCCAGCCTGACTCCACCCCAGGCCCTATCACTGAACACTATATTAACCTGTGCACTGCAAGCCTGCTTTGCTGATCAACGTGTTTGTTAGGCATTGTGTGTTTGGGTTCCTGCCTGCCGTGTGCTACGTCTGTCTCTCTGTTACGTTATTGGCTTGTCCCCGACTATCCCTGTCTGCTCGTGACCCTTGACCTTCGGCTCGTTCTTCGTTATCCTTGTCTGCTTGTGGCCCCTGACCTTCAGCTTGTTATTCGGTTCTCTCTTCGTGTGCTGCTGCTTCCCCTCTTTTCCCCTTATCCTACGGGGCGTGAGCTAGGAAACTCCAGGGGCCGCGACCTGGTCCCAGCCTGCAGCTAACATCCTCACCACTAGAGGCCCTGGAGAAGACCAGCTGGGTCTTAGACTCCGCGCCCTGGGGAATCTTGGCTCTAGCTTCCGTTTGGATCCCGGTTGTGCTCCTCTGGTCCCGCTTTCCACAACTACCCAGTTCCCTATCCGCAGAAGCCAGCCATAGGGTTCACTACCTCGCGGTGCACTCCTGTCCCCCTACGGTGTGCATCTGTCACCTGGCCACAGGTGACCCTGACAGTTTGATCAGCCATGAACCCGGCTGACATCCCGCTTCCCGCGGATGATCCATTGCAGGGCATAGTTCGCAGACTTGAGACCCAGGAATCAAATCAGACTCAGGTGATGCGATTCCTCCAGGATCTGGCTTCTCGATTCGAGCAGCTTCAGGTCTCCTTGGGAACCCCGAATCCGCAACCCCAAGTACAACCTGCGGCTGTACCTATCGCACCAGTCGCAGCCTCACACTCACTAAGATTGCCAGCTCCGTTCCGTTTCTCTGGGGACTCCAAGGCCTGCAGGGGGTTTCTCAGCCAATGCACAATTCATTTTGAGCTTCAGCCTCAAAGCTTCCTGTCTGACCGGGCTAAGGTAGCCTATATCATTTCCCTCCTCTCCGGTGAAGCTTTGGCCTGGGCTGCCCCCCTGTGGGAGAGGAACGATCCGGTGGTTTCCAGTCTGTCCGATTTCTTGAAGCTCTTTCGTAACATCTTCGAAGAGCCGGCTCGGGCTTCTTCAGCGGCTAGTGCTGTCTTACGTCTTTGCCAAGAATCTAGTTCAGTGGGGCAATATGCTCTTCAGTTTCGTATCCACACAGCTGAATTGAGCTGGAATAATGAGGCCCTGGTCGCTACCTTTTTACATGGCCTCTCTGACCGAGTGAAAGACGAATTAGCGGGAAGAGCCATTCCCGTCGGTCTGGACGATGTAATTTCATTATGCAACCAGATCGACATTCGTTTTCAAGAGAGGTCCTTAGAAAAAAAACGCCAGCACTCTCTGGGTCCTAGCCAGTCTGAGCTCCCCTCCCTTCATTCCGTGGAGCATCCTCTACCTGCTGAAGAACCTATGCAGCTGGCCCGGACCAGACTAACCCCCGAAGAACGTGCTAGGCGCAGAACTCTGGGCTTGTGCCTCTATTGTGGGGGCAAGGGTCATTTTCGTGACTCCTGCTCGCTTCGTCCGGGAAACGCTCGGGTCTAATACATTTGGAAGGTGGAGTATTGGACCCAGAAACATCATCTTCTCGCCTGCTCTTGCCGGTGTTCCTTCATGTAGGCACTTCTCCTCAGTCAACCCTTGCATACCTGGATTCCGGGGCTGCCGGCAATTTTATGGATTGGAGAACTGCTTCTTCTATGAAGCTTACCCTTTCACCTCTCACTACCCCATTGGTAGTCTCAGCAATTGATGGCACTGTTCTCCCAGGGGGCCCTATTCGCTTCCAGACGCTACCCATTAGGATGTCGGTAGGGATTCTCCACCAGGAGTGGATATCCTTTCTTATTCTACCCAAGGCCTCTACCCCAGTTGTATTGGGCCTCCCTTGGCTACAGCTCCACTCTCCACATGTGGACTGGGTCTCTGGACAGATCCTGGCCTGGGGTTCCTCATGTTTCTCGTCGTGTCTTCTCAAGGTGACCCCCAAGGAGAGTCTTCCGGTTGCTGCCACTTCTGTTTCTTCTGATCTTCCTGCTGCATACAGCGATTACCGGGATGTGTTCTGTAAGAAATCAGCTGAGGTGCTTCCTCCCCACAGGTCTTTTGACTGTGCTATTGATCTTGTCCCCGGAGCAACTCTACCTAGGGGTCGTACCTACCCTCTGTCCATCCCAGAGACCCAGGCCATGTCGGAGTATGTCGCAGAGAATCTGGAGAGAGGTTTCATCCGGAAATCCTCATCGCCTGCAGGGGCAGGGTTCTTTTTTGTTGCCAAAAAGGATGGTACCTTAAGACCCTGCATCGATTATCGGGGTTTAAATGCGGTTACTATTAAAAATCGATACCCCTTACCCTTAATATCTGAGCTATTCGATAGGTTGAAGGGGGCCTTCATTTTCACCAAGTTGGATCTCAGAGGCGCGTACAATCTCATTCGAATACGGGAGGGTGACGAATGGAAGACTGCATTCAACACTAGAGACGGGCATTACGAATATCTGGTGATGCCTTTTGGTCTGTGTAATGCTCCAGCCGTGTTTCAAAACTTTGTCAATGAAATCTTCAGAGATCTGCTGTACCAGTTTGTTGTCATCTATCTGGATGACATTCTGATCTTTTCTGAAAATCTGCTCGTCCACAGAAACCATGTCCGCACTGTACTTCAACGTCTTAGAGAGAACAATCTCTATGCCAAGCTAGAGAAATGTTCCTTTGAATGTTCTGAGGTCCTGTTTTTGGGGTGCTTCGTCTCATGTTCGGGTCTTCGTATGGACCCTGGGAAGGTCTTGGCTATCACCAACTGGCCTCTTCCTGCTAGCCTCAAGGCCACACAGCGCTTTCTTGGCTTCACTAATTATTATAGGCAGTTCATAAGGAATTACTCTTCCATTGCCGCGCCTATTATCGCTTTGACCAAGAAGGGTGTGAATGCCAGAGACTGGCCTCCCGAAGCTGTCTCTGCATTTCACAACCTGAAACAGGCCTTTGTTTCTGGCCCCCTCTTGAGGAGACCAAATCCTGGGAATGCATTTTTTATTGAAGTGGACGCTTCCTCAATGGGGGTGGGAGCTGTGCTTCTTCAAATCTTTGAGAAGAGACGCCAACCATGTGCGTTCTTCTCCAAAAAAAATTCTCAGGCAGAGAGGAATTATGCCATCGGTGATCGGGAACTTCTCGCAATTAAATTGGCGTTAGAGGAGTGGTGTCATCTCTTGGAGGGTTCCCCTCACTCCATAACGATCTTTACCGATCACAAGAATTTACAGTATCTACAGAATGCTAAACGTCTGAATCCTAGACAGGCCAGGTGGAGTCTCTTTTTTGCCCGTTTTAATTTCACGATTACCTACAAACCTGGTTCCTGCAACGGTCGGGCTGATGCGCTCTCTAGGTCATTTGACACTTTGGACGAGGAGTCCGCCCCTGAACCTGAGCCGATCATTCCCACCTCATGCATTGTTGCCCACTCTACCACCCTGAAGTCAAAAATTCCGCCTGGTAAGACCTTTGTCCCCACTGAGCTAAGAGCTAAGATCCTTCGTTGGGGACATGATTCCAAGGTGGCAGGGCATTCTGGATTCCTCCGATCCTTCCTACTCATCAGTCGTCACTACTGGTGGCCTAATCTCCGCTCAGACGTCAAAGACTACGTTAAAGCTTGTCATGTCTGTGCTCAGTCCAAATCCTCCACACAAGCTCCTGCTGGTCTCCTCATGCCCTTGCCCATTCCTAAGGAACCCTGGGCCCATATTGCCATGGATTTTATCACCGATCTCCCACTGTCTGAGAATAATACAGTCATTTGGGTGGTAATCGATCGATTCTCCAAGATGGCTCATTTTGTTCCTCTTCCTGGTCTTCCTTCTGCCCCTGCCTTGGTTCCCATTTTCATTCGGGAAATTCTCCGCCTACATGGGGTCCCTTCTCATATTGTTTCCGACAGGGGAGTCCAATTCACGTCTCGTTTTTGGAGAGCCTTTTGCAAATCCCTCAATATTGTCTTGGATTTTTCTTCTTCTTACCATCCCCAATCCAATGGACAGACTGAGAGGGTTAATCAGGAGTTAGAGGTCTTTCTTCGCACCTTTGTGTCTTCTCACCATGACGATTGGTCCTCTCTACTCCCGTGGGCAGAATTCTCCCATAACAATCATGTGAATACCAGTTCGCAGAAGACACCCTTTTTCACAGTTTATGGAAAACACCCTCAA
The DNA here is from genome assembly GCA_029206835.1 of Rana muscosa. Taxonomy (NCBI): domain Eukaryota; kingdom Metazoa; phylum Chordata; class Amphibia; order Anura; family Ranidae; genus Rana; species Rana muscosa. The sequence goes on from CM055122.1 coordinate 70,545,473, forward strand.
CTTCCTCTTCCCATGATCTGTTCTCCAGACATTCCAGCTTTGGCTTCGGTTCAGGAGTCTCTCAATTCCGTTTGGGGTCACGTTCATGATTCCCTCCGGGCAGCTGCTGAAAAATTCAAAGGCTTTGCCGACCGCCGCAGGCGTAAACCGCCTTCTCTTCAGCCAGGGGACAAAGTCTGGCTCTCTACCAGGAACATCAAGCTCCGAGTTCCTTCTCTGAAGTTTGCTCCACGATTCATCGGTCCATACACGGTAACTGCTAAACTGAATCCGGTTTGTTTCAAACTCCAGATTCCTAAGAGCCTTAAAATCACTAACTCCTTTCATGTTGCTCCTCTAAAGCCTTTAGTCCTCAATAAATTCTCTCGTCCTCTCCCTACCGTGGCGCCTGTCTCTGAGGATAATCAGGAGTACGAGATCAGTCAAATTCTGGACTCCCGACTCTGTAAAGGCGTTCTTCAGTACCTCGTTCATTGGAAAGGGTTTGGTCCTGAGGAGAGGTCTTGGATCACTGCATCTGAGGTCTTTGCACCTCGTCTGTTAAAGGAGTTTCATCTGAAGTTTCCCTCTAAACCTGGGCCCAGGCGGGGAAGGGGGAGGCCTCGTAAGAGGGAGGGTACTGTCATGGATATGCATTAATGTCTGTCTGCCATCTTACCTTCCTCCTCATGTGTTCATCTAGAGACCAGACCTCCTTCACCTGGCTTCCTTTATAATCTCCTCCCAGCCTGACTCCACCCCAGGCCCTATCACTGAACACTATATTAACCTGTGCACTGCAAGCCTGCTTTGCTGATCAACGTGTTTGTTAGGCATTGTGTGTTTGGGTTCCTGCCTGCCGTGTGCTACGTCTGTCTCTCTGTTACGTTATTGGCTTGTCCCCGACTATCCCTGTCTGCTCTTGACCCTTGACCTTCGGCTCGTTCTTCGTTATCCTTGTCTGCTTGTGGCCCCTGACCTTCAGCTTGTTATTCGGTTCTCTCTTCGTGTGCTGCTGCTTCCCCTCTTTTCCCCTTATCCTACGGGGCGTGAGCTAGGAAACTCCAGGGGCCGCGACCTGGTCCCAGCCTGCAGCTAACATCCTCACCACTAGAGGCCCTGGAGAAGACCAGCTGGGTCTTAGACTCCGCGCCCTGGGGAATCTTGGCTCTAGCTTCCGTTTGGATCCCGGTTGTGCTCCTCTGGTCCCGCTTTCCACAACCACCCAGTTCCCTATCCGCAGAAGCCAGCCATAGGGTTCACTACCTCGCGGTGCACTCCTGTCCCCCTACGGTGTGCATCTGTCACCTGGCCACAGGTGACCCTGACAATTTGGTCACCTACAAGCAAGCAAGATTTCTGGCTCTCACAGACCTGTATCTTCTTCTTTAAGAGGCTCCTCTGTGCTCCACTCATTACCTGTATTAATGGCACCTGTTAGAACTTGTTATCAGTATAAAAGACACCTGTCCACAACCTCAAACAGTCACACTCCAAACTCCACTATGGTGAAGACCAAAGAGCTGTCGAAGGACACCAGAAACAAAATTGTAGACCTGTACCAGGCTAGGAAGACTGAATCTGCAATAGGCAAGCAGCTTGGTGTGAAGAAATCAACTGTGGGAGCAATAATTAGAAAATGGAAGACATACAAGACCACTGATAATCTCCCTCGATCTGGGGCTCCACGCAAGATCTCACCCTGTGGGGTCAAAATGATCACAAGAACGGTGAGCAAAAATCCCAGAACCACACGGGGGGGGGGGACCTAGTAAATGACCTGCAGAGAGCTGGGACCAACGTAACAAAGGCTAACATCAGTAACACACTATGCCGCCGGGGACTCAGATCCTGCAGTGCCAGATGTGTCCCCCTGCTTAAGCCAGTACATGTCCGGGCCCATCTGAGGTTTGCTAGAGAGCATTTGGATGATCCAGAAGAGGATTGGGAGAATGTCATATGGTCAGATCAAACCAAAGTAGAACTGTTTGGTAGAAACACAACTCGTCGTGTTTGGAGGAGAGAGAACACCATACCTACTGTGAAGCATGGGGGTGCCAACATCATGCTTTGGGGCTGTTTCTCTGCAAAGGGAACAGGATGACTGATCCGTGTACATAAAAGAATGAATGGGGCCATTTATCGTGAGATTTTGAGTCCAAACCTCCTCCCATCAGCAAGGGCCTTGAAAATGAAACGTGGCTGGGTCTTTCAGCATGACAATGATCCCAAACACACCACCCGGGCAACGAAGGAGTGGCTTTGTAAGAAGCATTTCAAGGTCCTGGAGTGGCCTAGCCAGTCTCCAGATCTCAACCCCATAGAAAACCTTTGGAGGGAGTTGAAAGTCCGTGTTGCCCTGGGACAGCCCCAAAACATCACTGCTCTAGAGGAGATCTGCATGGAGGAATGGGCCAACATACCAGCAGCAACAGTGTGTGACAACCTTGTGAAGACTTACAGAACACGTTTGACCTCTGTCTTTGCCAACAAAGGATATATATCAAAGTATTGAGATGAACTTTTGATATTGACCAAATAATTATTTTCCACCATAATTTGCAAAAAAAAATATTTCCAAATCAGACAATGTGATTGTCTGGATTTGTTTCCACATTTTGTCTCTCATAGTTGAGGTATACCTATGATGACAATTACAGGCCTCTCTCATCTTCTTAAGTGGGAGAACTTGCACAATTGGTGGCTGACTAAATACTTTTTTGCCCCACTGTACATTATATATATATATATATATATATATATATATATATTGTGACAGCAGGAAGGTAAAGTCACCTGGTTGCATCCAGGGGGGTAGATATATTTCTCCCAGATTCAGGCTTTATGCTGACTTATACAACTAGGGAGGGAGTTGATGAAGCCCAGCTGAGGCTAGTGGGCTCATGGATGACTCATACCTCTAGGGAGAGGGCTGGGCGTCGTGCAGGCAGGGAGTTGATGAGACCAGCTGAAGCCTGTCAGTTCGTTTAAGGCCTCTATAAAAACTCCCAGCTTCATTAGATGTTAGCTCATGCCTGGACCCAGACCTGTGTGGACTGTCTAGGGAGAGTGAACCCCTGTGCGGTGAGGCAAAGCCTGTGTGGCTATTTGTTTGGACTTTTACTAAACCAGGGACTTAGGGACTAGGACAGCACCAGGCTGATCCCAGTTGTTAGTTTAGGAAACCTGCATGTTTAGTCAGAGGTCAAACTGACCAGGATTTATTTTGTTTATGTTTCTTTTTGGCTTTGCTGTGTTTTTGTCACTGTACATAGAGAAATAAACCGCACCTTTTGATTTTGAAAACCACAACCTCCGTCTGCTGGCCCTGTTTTTGTGTGGGGAGCCCAACCAGGGGGTCACACACACCCGCTACTGAGTTAACCCCATCACAGTTGGTGGAGAACCAGTGGCAGTTTTTTTTAAGCCAGCATGGAGGAGATACTGAAACAGCTGGCTCTAGCAAATGCCAATCAACAGCAGACAAATGCAGGTTTGCAAAGGAGCCTTGCAGCCCAGCAGCAAGCTCATCAACAAGCCCAGCAGCAATCTGAGGCCCGCTTCATAGACCTGTTACAGAAGCAAGAGCAGAGACTACAACAAATGGAAGCAGTAATGCAGCAACGTCCGCAGACCAGTGAGGAAAGCCGTCCCACTAATACCGCGTCCTTTGGGGTGAGTCGTTTATTGACAAAAATGACTGGAGAGGATGATCCAGAGGTATTTTTGACCACATTTGAAAGGACTGCTGAAAGAGAAAAGTGGCCTGAGGAGCAGTGGGCTGGACTGGTGGCTCCTCTGTTAACTGGTGAATCGCAGAAGGCTTACTATGACCTAGAGCCTGACCAAGCAAAAGACTATGTGATGCTAAAAGCTGAAATATTGGCAAGGCTGGGTGTCACCCTGGCTGTCCGGGCTCAGCGTGTGCATAACTGGACTTTCCAGCTTGGAAAACCCCCCAGGTCTCAAATGTATGATCTCATTCACCTGAGCAGGAAGTGGCTACAGCCAGAGACTTTGTCCGCACCAGAGATTGTGGAACGTGTTGTAATGGATCGGTTTTTGAGAGCTCTTCCTACTGCCATCCAAAAGTGGGTAAGCCATGGAGACCCAGAGACGGCCGGTGGTCTTGTGGATCGTGTAGAGAAATACTTGGCTACAGAGAACCTGACGGCCTCTTCCAGAGACTCTCGGACTTTCCACCCTAAGACCAGACCATCCCCAGGGGCGGATAAGAGGATTCCAAGGGGTGAGGGTGGAGAGAGTGAGAGGGTGGGAGCTCTACCCAAAGTTTGGCGAGAACAGCCTGGGAAGTCAGGGGCTCAAGAGGCAGCCAAAAGGATTGTTTGCTACCGCTGCCGGCAAGCGGGACATATTGCAGCAAATTGCCCGGTTGTGGAGGAACCCATGCAATGTGACTTTCTGACGGACAGACGTCAGTCGCTGTGTGCGACAGTCGCATGCACTGCCATTCGGGGAACTGAGAAACATTTATGCAAAATGTGTATTAATGGTAGAAATGTTGTGGTATTACTGGATTCAGGTAGCCTTGTGACCCTGATAAAGGCTGAATTAGTTAAAACAGAGGTCTCTGGGAATAGCAAGGTAGCTGTTATTTGTGTGCATGGGGACACCCGAGAGTATCCAGTGACTACAGTGTGTTTCGAGACCCCCAAAGGTACCCTCTCTCATCCAGTGGGGTTAGTATCTCAATTACCGCATGATGCCATTGTGGGAAGAGATTTTCCGAAGTTCTGGGAACTGTGGGATGATCCTGAGCCCCCCACTGGTGCCCCTATGTACCAGGAATGTGATAGCCAGAACTCCTCTGAGAGTGGTGAGGACTCTCCAGAATTTCCCTTGTCAGTATTGGCAGGGGAGACTCAAGAAACTGGAGAGGAGCCCACCTCCTCAGACGAAAACCTACCGTCTGTGGAGTTTTCTGATCTGGAGGTTCACAGGGAAAATTTTGCCACAGAACAGTTAAAAGACCCCGCCCTAATAAAGGCACGGGAAAACGTAGTGGAAATAGATGGCGAGTTAGTGAACCCAGATAATACCTGCACTTACCCATACTTCAGCGTAGAGAAGGACCTACTGTATCGGGTGGCAAAAAGGGCAGAAGAAACCGTTGAGCAGCTTGTGGTGCCCAAACCTTACAGGAAGTTGGTGTTGGAGTTGGCCCATGGGCACATTCTTGGAGGTCATCTGGGGACAGAGAAAACCCGAGAGAGGGTATTACAGAGATTCTATTGGCCTGGGGTGATGAAGGACATAGAAAATTATTGTTCCTCCTGCCCTGTGTGTCAGAGGTCGGCCCCGATGCCACATTTCCGTAGCCCGCTGGTCCCTCTACCAATCATTGAGGTCCCGTTTGAGAGAATCGCAATGGATTTGGTAGGTCCTATAATCAAGTCCGCTAGGGGGCACCAGTACATATTGGTTATAATGGACTATGCCACCCGTTATCCAGAAGCGATCCCTCTCAGAAATACCTCGGCCAAAACCATAGCCAAAGAGCTATCTCTTGTTTTTAGCCGGGTGGGTATTTGTAAAGAACTGCTTACGGACCAAGGTACACCCTTTATGTCCCGGGTTATGAAAGAGCTGTGTAAATTGTTCAAAGTGACGCAATTGCGTACATCTGTGTATCACCCCCAAACCGATGGGCTGGTTGAAAGATTCAACAAAACCCTAAAACAAATGTTGAAGAAAGTGGTGGATAGAGATGGAAAGGATTGGGACTGTCTACTTCCTTATTTGATGTTTGCTATTAGGGAGGTGCCCCAATCCTCTACGGGATTCTCCCCCTTTGAGTTACTGTATGGGAGACACCCAAGAGGGCTGTTGGATATTGCCAAGGAAACTTGGGAAAGTGAGAGTTCTCCCCACAGGAGTGTGATTGAGCATGTCGCCCTGATGCAAGATCGAATTGCACAGGTAATGCCCATCGTGAAGGAACATTTGGCCCAAGCGCAGTTGGCACAGCAGAGAGTGTACAACCGTGGAGCAAAGACCCGTACCTTTTCCCCGGGGGATAGGATATTGGTACTTGTCCCTACGGTTGAAAGTAAATTCCTTGCCAAATGGCAAGGCCCCTACGAGATAATGGAAAAAGTGAGCGAAGTGAATTACAAGGTCAGACAACCAGGAAGGCGAAAGCCCGAACAGATATATCACGTTAATCTGTTGAAAGCCTGGAGGGATAGAGAGTCCCTAGTCGCAGAAACTTGGTCACCAGCTCAAACTGGTTGCGTGATTCCGGAGGTTGGAATAGCAGCCACCTTGTCACAACCCCAACAACAGGAGGTTAAGGAGTTTGTGCTTCGCAACAAGGAGGTGTTCTCTGAGCTGCCGGGACAAACATCTGGGGTAGAGCATGATATTATTACCCCGCCCGGTGAAAGGGTGAAGTTAAAACCCTATCGGATCCCAGAGGCCCGACGGGAGGCAATACGGGAGGAAGTACAGAAAATGCTGAACTTAGGGGTGATAGAGGAGTCCCAAAGTGATTGGTCTAGTCCCATTGTGTTGGTGCCTAAACCGGATGGGAGCTGGCGATTTTGTAACGATTTTCGTCAGTTGAACAAAGTTACAAAATTTGACACCTACCCCATGCCACGTATAGATGAGTTGATCGACCGGCTGGGAACAGCCCGATACATGACGACTCTTGACCTCACAAAAGGGTATTGGCAAATTCCCCTGGCCAAGTCGGCCAAAGAGAAAACCGCATTTGTAACCCCAGACGGGGCGTTCCAATATAAGAGAATGCCGTTCAGGTTACAGAATGAGCCGGCCACATTCCAGCGGAAAATGGACCAAATACTGAGGCCCCATCGGAAGTATGCTGCGGCTTACCTGGATGACGTAATTGTCCATAGCACAGATTGGGCCTCACATCACCATCTGCCAAAAGTGCAAGCAGTCCTGGACTCTGTTCGGGAAGCGGGGTTTACGGCTAACCCCAAGAAGTGTACCATTGGGCAGGAGGAGGCCAAATATCTTGGGTACACCATTGGCAGGGGAGTGATAAAACCCCAACTCAACAAAGTCGAGGCCATCCAGAGTTGGCCACGTCCCAACAGCAAGAAGCAGGTACGGGCCTTTCTGGGAATCGCGGGTTATTATCGGCGCTTCATTCCCCACTTTGCTTCTAAGGCTGTGCCCCTAACCAACCTGACGAAAGGGAAAGGGTCGGTCATGATTAAATGGACCCCCGAGGCTGAGGCAGCATTCCAATTCTTGAAACAAGCCTTATGTAGCCAGCCAGTGTTGTACTCACCCGACTTCTCTAAAGACTTTGTCGTACAAAGTGATGCGTCAGATGTGGGGTTAGGAGCAGTATTGTCCCAGGTCTGGAACGGGGAAGAGCACCCAGTCATTTACCTCAGCAGGAAGTTGAAGTCCCATGAGGTAAATTACGCCACGGTTGAAAAGGAGTGTTTAGCGGTGAAGTGGGCTCTAGATTCCCTTCGGTACTATCTGCTAGGTAGGCACTTTGACATGGTTACGGATCACGCTCCGTTAAAGTGGATGGCTCAAAACAAGGAGACAAATAGAAGAGTGAATAGGTGGTTCCTGGCCCTACAGGAATTCAACTTCACAGTAAAGCATCGCCCTGGCGTTCAAATGGGGAATGTGGATGCTTTGTCTCGAGTACATGAATGCCTGATTGCTGGTGTTCCAACCCCAAGGTTAAAACAAGAGGGGGGGGTATGTGACAGCAGGAAGGTAAAGTCACCTGGTTGCATCCAGGGGGGTAGATATATTTCTCCCAGATTCAGGCTTTATGCTGACTTATACAACTAGGGAGGGAGTTGATGAAGCCCAGCTGAGGCTAGTGGGCTCATGGATGACTCATACCTCTAGGGAGAGGGCTGGGCGTCGTGCAGGCAGGGAGTTGATGAGACCAGCTGAAGCCTGTCAGTTCGTTTAAGGCCTCTATAAAAACTCCCAGCTTCATTAGATGTTAGCTCATGCCTGGACCCAGACCTGTGTGGACTGTCTAGGGAGAGTGAACCCCTGTGCGGTGAGGCAAAGCCTGTGTGGCTATTTGTTTGGACTTTTACTAAACCAGGGACTTAGGGACTAGGACAGCACCAGGCTGATCCCAGTTGTTAGTTTAGGAAACCTGCATGTTTAGTCAGAGGTCAAACTGACCAGGATTTATTTTGTTTATGTTTCTTTTTGGCTTTGCTGTGTTTTTGTCACTGTACATAGAGAAATAAACCGCACCTTTTGATTTTGAAAACCACAACCTCCGTCTGCTGGCCCTGTTTTTGTGTGGGGCGCCCAACCAGGGGGTCACACACACCCGCTACTGAGTTAACCCCCTCACAATATATATATATATATACACATACAGTAATACCTCGGATTGCAAGTAACACGGTTTACGAGCGTTTCGCAATATGAGCTATTATTTTTTTTAAATGCTGACTTTGCGAGCATTGGGGGTTATTTACTAAAGGCAAATCCACTTTGCACTACAAGTGCAAACTACAAGTGCAAAGTGCATTTGAAAGTGCACTTGGAAGTGCAGTCGCTGTAAATCTGAGGGGTAGATCTGAAATGAGGGGAAGCTCTGCTGATTTTATCATCCAATCATGCGCAAGCTAAAATGCTGTTTTTTATTTTCCTTGCATGTTCCCCTCGGATCTACAGCGACTGCACTTCCAAGTGCAATTTCAAGTGCACTTTGCACTTGTAGTGCAAAGTGGATTTGCCTTTTGTAAATAACCCCCATTGTATCGCAAAACAAGTAGGATTCAAGCCTCTGGGGTGTGCAGTACCGCATTTGGCCAGGGATGTGGGAGCGCTGGTGACACTCAGAGCCGTTCGGGGCCGTTCATAGCCACTTGGAAACACTTGAAAACACTCCGTTCCCGAGTGTCCCTGAGCCTCTCCGAGTGCATCCGAGCTCTGAGTTCTCTCCAAGTGTTTCCAAATGTTTCCGGCGCCCCCTATCTCTGGTTACATGCTTACTGCATACACTAGCAGTGCCACTGAAACGGATTATCTGAGTTTCCATTATTTCCTATGGGAAAACTCACTTTGATTTACGAGTGCTTTGGATTACAAGCATTCTTCTGGAACGAAATATGCTCGTAATCCAAGGTACCACTGTATTGCTTAACCATATTGCCTTTTCATTTATGTTATTCATGAGTTTACAGGACATGTACTGTATGTGAGCATCATTCACTATTATTTGTTTATTGTTAGGTGCTGTTTTTCATATTTTATTAATGTATGTGAGTGCCATATTTACATTTTTATTTTGCATAATTAAGGTGTTTAGTTCACCTACAAAGGGGCAGCCAATTTTTTTTCACATTTTTTCACAATATTAGGGCACCACACACTGGTATTGTATTCGTATTATATGTTTAAATAATAGTACCTTCTACCTCCCACTTCTTTGGTATCATCTGAGAAATTACTACTTTATTCCTGTAGTCATAGACTTCCTGTCTCATGGTGGCTACATTCATTCTCCATGCCCCTTGTGTATTTGATAGTAACTACGCCTCAGTACTCGCCCCCGCAAATGGACTACACATCTACGTGCTGATGCATCCAGCACCGGCACATAATATCCATAATATCCCTTCCCTTTCCTTATATCTGCCCAGATTGTTCTGCCCCCCAGGCTTCTGCTCCCACTGCCCCTGTGCTCATTGTAGGAGGATTAGGGCAGGCAAAGCTAGTACGTTTTTTTTTTTTTCCATTCTGTAGCACCCTGATGTTTAGGCAGGGTTGCTAGTAAATTTACCTGCCAGATATAGTTGCCTTGGCCAATTGATAGGAGATCAATTGATTCCACCCTAATTCTGGAAATGCTGCACTTCTCTCTTCTGTCACTAGATGGCCATGTATTTGGTGGCACTAGATAAGACAAGGGCATTGCAAGGACAGTTTAGGAATAGATGTCGTATCTCAGCCAATTGGCAGGGATCTTCTTGGGTTCCTTGGCCTGCTGGGAGTGCCTATTTATTTGGGTGAGGTCAGGTGATCTGGGTTCTGTGCCACCTGGATGGCTGTCTGGGTGGACGTGTGTTGTATTGCCCTGGGCTGCTAGGCCAGAGCCTGAGACCTATCCCAGGGGCTGCTAGGCTGTCTGAGGACCTATCCAGAAGCAGGAGAGCAGCGCAGGGTTGGGATTGCGTCTTGCAGTACAACCAGAAATGACGGTTCTGCTGGCCGGAGAACCTCTCGCGGTCGAAGCTAGAGGGGAAGCTGTTGCCACTAATAGAACATCCACCTTGTTACCAGGGACCCTCGTGAGTAGCTGGAGCAAGTACCAGAGCAGTATTCTCACCAAGCGAAACGGTGAAGAATTGTGGAACTTCAGCAGGTGTAATGCCAGGGACCCAGCCAGCGGAGGTGACACTTGCAGAGCAGTCTTGTGCACCAAGCCAGGCACCGAGCAGGCCAGTGGGGTGAAGCTTGAGAAATATCTGTGAGTGCCAAGCTAGGGACCCAGCGGGGATGCAGGATGATGCTTGAGGAACTCAGTGAGAGGATTGGAAGAGTTTAGGAGATCCAGTGGCAGTGGATCAGCAGGTCTAGGTGATAGACTGGGAACTCAGTTGAGTGAAGATCGAAAGAGGAGATTGTGGAGAAAGTGAAAGAGTTCATTGCAACGTTTGTTAGAAACTGTTCAAGATTGTTGCCATGTCTACACATGCAGATGTGGCGTCCGGCTGGGTGCCTTTCCCTTCATGGCTGTCTACCTATAGAAGTCTCGGAGTCTGCTAAATTAACATTGCAACTACTAAAGGATGTCCTGGCCCTAAACCCTCTCTCCCACATTTCTGTTTAAGAGACAATAAATCTCTTTGCATTCAAGAAGTGTCTGGTGCCCATTAATCTACCTTACATTGCACCCACCATGCCTCGTAATCCACACAGAAGGATGTCAGCTGTCCCTAACTCTGGAGGTCACCATTAGGTCTGGAGAGGTCCGGGACTTGGCTACAATCGCATAAGCAGTCTATAGCAGAGAATTATGGGAAATGTGGTGAGAAAAGAGCATGTGACAGGAAATTACAGACAATGTTCCATCTACATTGCCAATGGGGAAGCTGATCAGCGTTGCTATGGAAGTGAACACAAGGCACTAATGCAGCATAACAAGTGACATAAAAATAAAACCAAAAAGAGCTATGCTTTACTTCATGTTTAAAGGCAGGTTTTTTTTGCCCCTACTTCTATGGATCATAGGAGTGCAGTTTGTTCTGCACTCCTGTGACCCTTTTGTGGGTGGGGTTTGGCTGCGCCCATGAAGTAACACCTCGCTTGAAGGAGTGCTCACCAATGCCCGTGACCAGGCGGAGGCTGCAGGCTTGTGAAGAATCGAACATTATGGCAGTCCCTGACTCAGAGATGAGCCTCTTGTGAGCAGCAATAATGTACAGAGTTCCTCTGTGAGAGGTCTTGTCCCATGTCACCACACACTTGTAACTGTTGTATGTTTGCATTTGGAGGGATGTGCAGAGCCTTTGTCCATTCCACCAGTCAGCGTACCTCTGTTACCTCACTCCCAGTAACAGAATGGAGTCCCACCGAGCACACAGTGGGCCCCATGTGTGCTCATTAACTCTTTCCTTCCATGCCTAGTGATCAGGCCTTAAATTTCCCTGATGCTAGTCTGCTCCTGGTGACCAGAGAAGACAGATAGCTAGGGAGGCACTGACACCCTCGCTACTGGTGGACCTGTCACCTAACCAAATACCACACCAACGACTGGTTGCTGCAGCTGTTCTTCCTTGCGGTTACCCATGGCAACTTCCTCCTCTTCTATGCCTTACCGGTTAACCTTTTGTAGTGGTGTTACACTTATCCATAGTGCTTTACAGACCCAGGTTCTTTAGAAATAAGCCAAGACCCAACATGCATCCCTTGAATAACTTCTGATCAGGCTTAATGTAGTTAAAACAACTATACTGAGAGTTCAGTAGAACATGTGCGAGGGGTCGTCAAATCGTTTCTGCACTTTTATGATATAATAGAGTAATAATAAAGTGCAGAAACTTTTTTAATTCAATCTTATTTTATTATATTATATGCAAGAGAGAGACAGAAAAAGACATACTTCGTCTTAAACATTACAAACAATGATAGGATACACCATCGACAGGCATCATGTATGGCAAAACAAAGCAGGGTTAAGTTACACATATAAGGATTGAGCACCTGCGTAGGAGGACCTCCGTGGGATTTTTGTAATATCAGTCCCTGTATAAAAATAAATGAGGTAAGGAAACCTTTATCTGTATTTCTGCGAAGGGGATCCTAGTTATGCAGAAACTTTTTTAAGAACCCTCGTATAACATGTATAAATGTTTTCAACCTTACTACACCTAGCTGAGGCTTCCCTAGGTTACCTGCACAGGGGGAAGTAATATCGGGAATAGTCTGTTCTTAGAAATGCCCGTTTTGAGAAGTCCATGTCCTTGGAATGTCCCTGTGAGTTGCTGTGCAGTGCTGGACCACAGGTCCCAGAGACTTTTGCAGATTTCCCATCTTTTCTTAGGTTCCGGCTTTCCTCTGGGATCTGGATTTCATCCCCTTTTATACAACACGGGAGGGAGGCTGGACCCAGTAAAAAGCCAGAGGAAACACACAGGAAAAGTAGTAAGGCTGTAAGGTAGAGGACATGTCATAAAATCCAATCTCAAGTTCACATTGGCATCATCCCATAAGTGATATGGTATTTTTGAAACAGAAGAGTAGTGGGACTTCAAATATGCCAAATGAGAACAAAACCAAAATCTATGTACATTTTTTTTTTGTTTACAAAAGTTTTATTTGGAAGTTCAGGTATACAAGCATAGAAAAATGTTAATAGAAGTAATCAACAACATTCCATATTATTGGAACAAATCACATATGTTACATGCATGGGTACAATTCACAGGTACATGACAGATTACGGTGAGATGAAGCATAATTAATCACAATAGTTAATAGTGGTTCGAGACAGTAAAGGGTATGTAAAATAATCAAGGATTTAGTCAGGTTGTGTTCCAGTAAGACCATTTTTTCTCATATATGTGGATGGAGTCATGAAGGGTATGAAAGATCCATTCAGAAACTTTAATCATCTCCATTCTAGCCAACACCTGTGGCCAAGGAAGATTAGTGGATCTCCAATTAAAAGCAATCATCCATTGGATAGAGCTGCATAAGGAGTGGAAAAGTCTCATGCAAGGCAGAGGAATATTAGGAATATTAGCGTACAGAATACATATCTGGGGGGTGAGGGTGATTTTTTGTTTGAAGGAATTCTCAAATCTCTCTGCTGCGTTGCGCCAAACATGACTCAGATGTCTGCAACTCCAAAATATATGTAGAATAGTACCCGGTTCTGAGTAGCCCCTAAAACAGTTTGGGGAGACTGAAGGATAAAAAGTGTGGAGTTTAGCAGGAGTGAGGTACCATCTGGAGAATATTTTCATAGGAGTCTCTCTGAAAGAGATGGCTTTGTTGCTTTTACGTAAATTGTCTGACATAAAATGCCAATTTTCAACTGTAAAGGAAATTTCCATATCTGATTCCCAGTAGAGCATTTGTCCAGATTTGTCTGGTAAGTTAAAGTTATTAAGGTAGTTATACAATCGAGATATGAGGCCTTTGTCTCTAGATGAAGATATGCAGATCTGCTCAAATAATGTATTAGGGGGATGAGTGGAGAGCGAAATATACTCTGCATAGAAGGCTTTAATTTGGTTGTAATGATGGATCTCAGAGGCAGGAATATCATATCTAGCTTGCAACGCAGAGAAAAAGGAAAACTCCCATTTCGATTGTAGTGATTTTAGTGAGGTTAGTTTTTTATTAATCCAACAGGAGAGAGGGAGACCACTACCATAGGCTAGGTCAAATCTAGGATCGCCTAGATAGGAGGCTAGAGGGGGTGTAGGTGAGGACAGAATATACAGTATGTGAGACGAACTTTTAGCCATAGCTGGTATAGGTGAGCTACAATTGTGTTACATTTGGTAAGTTTTCTATAGGGGATTACATTAGACCATAGAATCCCTTGTAGGTAGAATGGGGAAACTGAAGATGCTTCAAAAATTTTCCATGGGGCATCTTGGGTGGGAGTGAACCATTGTGTTAGTTGTGAAAGTCTGGCAGCAAGGAAGTAATGCCATAGGTTAGGAAGTCCCATCCCACCCATAGATTGTGGTATGTGCATGTAGGCATAGCTACATCTAGGTTTCTTATCTGCCCATATAAATTTGTTAATTTCTCTTTGGAGCGAAGCCAGTTTAGATTTAGAAACGTTAATGGGGAGGGCACGAAAAAAATAGAGCAGTTTGGGGAGAATTGTCATTTTTATGGCGCAAATCCTTCCTAAAAATGATATGTGATATGTAGACCACGTTTTAAGAAGGGCCGAAATGTGGGTGAATAGGGGTACATAATTATTTTTGTATAAGAGATTATGGGAAGAGGTGATAAAGACCCCAAGATATTTGAATGACTGGGAGCACCATATAAATGGGAAATTTTTCATTAACAAGGTCTTGGTATGTTCAGGGAGGTTAATAGGTAGAGCAGAGCATTTATTCATGTTAATTTTGAGGCCTGAGATGTCATGAAACAGTTTTAGTTCCTTGAGAAGGGAAGGGATAGAGGTATGGGGTTCGGTGAGAAAAACTAGGGCATCATCTGCGTAAAGGCTAATTTTGAACTCATCCATTTTGGTACAACCTTTTATGCTAGTTCCTATTCTATGGGCCAGTGGTTCTATTGCTAGCACAAATAGAAGTGAGGACAGAGGGCAGACTTGTCTAGTCCCTCTGCTCAGAGGGAAAAATTCAGAGTTATGACCTGGGATCCTAACACCAGTCTGGGGCGGAATGATAAATTGCATTAAAGCCCTGTAAGAATTTATCAGAAATGCCAAATTTGGGTAATAGATGATTAAGATAGGACCAATTAATGCTGTCAAAAGTCTTATGAATATCCAGACTGAGGAGGCAAAGCTGACGAGAATGTAGGTTGGCATCCTGTATTATATTGGATACCAATCTAATATTGTCAGTTATTTGGCGTCCAGGAATGAATCCAGTCTGGTCGATATGTACTAGTTTGGTAATAACCGCTGCCAACCTATCAGCAAGTAATCTACCAAAATTTTTTAGATTGTTATTAAGAACTGAGATAGGACGGAAGTTCTGTGGGAGGGAGTGGTCTTTAAGTGGTTTGGGGATTAAAGATAAGTTAGCCAAGAGCATCTCTTCCGGGAATTGATTACCATCAAGCACATGATTAAAAAGTTTAGTCAGGTTGGGTGCTAAAAGGGAAGCATATTTCTTATAATAAGAGGAGGAAAAACCATCTGGACCTGGGGCTGTAGAGGTTTTAAGGGATTTAAAAAGTTATGACCTGGGATCCTAATACGAGTCTGGGGGGGAATGTTAAAATTGCATTAAAGCCCTGTAAGAATTTTTTAGAAATGCCAAATTTGGGTAATAGATTATTAGGATAGGACCAATTAGTCAGGATTGCCAAGACCACCCTCCAGTTACCGGTACTGGAGGGTGGATTGGCCTTACCCTGCCTCCATACCTATTATGTTGCCTCACAATAAGCTCATGCACATTGGTGGTTTTTTCCTGAAGCCAACAACGCAGCCACTGCCTTGGAGGCTGCTATCCTTACCTCCTATGAATCCCTGCAGAACCTGATTTATCGTATGTCCCTTAGAGGGCGGGAGAGTGCGAGTGTCCTGGCAATGACTATCAGGCTTATTAATCTAACAAAACTACAGTCGTTCACTGACAGTAATACTTACTCGCCGAACACTCCACTCTGGGGGAACCTGACTCTACCAGAGTTCTTCCGCAGATCTGACGGGGGATTCTGGTCGAAAAGGGGGGTAAAAACTATTTTGCATTTATTCTCAGACAACGTGTTTCGTTCTTTTGATGAATTTCGTAGAGATTACAATCTACCACGCACAGCTTACTTCCTCTACCTACAGATACGCCACACTGCAGCAACGCAGTTTGGTCTTCGCAACATATCCATTCAACTCTCCCCACTGGAACGTATATTGACCGACTCCTCTCACACCAAGCTAGTTTCTACATATTATAGGTCCCTTCTGCATTCCACGACTCGAAGGCTGAGCAAGACGGCTGCCAGCTGGAGAGCTGATATTCCTGAGCTGACGGAGGAAATCTGGCAGGAGCTTTTGCCCCTCCAGGTTCCCTCTGTCATCTCTTCTCGTGATAAAGTAATACAAACGAAATTGTTATACAGATCCTACTTTACTCCATGCTTACTATTTAAACTGAATAGATTGCCCTCTGCATTGTGCTCTCGTTGCGGCATGGATGATGGCACGTTCTTTCATTTAATGTGGGAGTGTGCTCCGATCAGGCAGTTCTGGTCGGAGGTCACGGCTTTCATTAGTTCATTGACACAATTACCTAATGTATGTAATCCTCTAAGGTGTTTACTGGGCTATATTGATGATGATAGTATATCCGAGAATACACAAACATTTCTGAGAATAGTATTGTTTTATGCTAAGAAAGCAATAACCTTCCATTGGAAGTCTCCATCCTTACCCACTATTGCCTTCTGGCTCACAAATATTAACCATGCTGTATCATTATACAAACTGACATATGAGGCTAGAGGGTGTCCGAAAAAATTCAGGAAGGTTTGAGGCTACTGGGTTGATTCTGAGAGCACTGTCTCTCCTGCTCCTTAAAAATGTGACTGAATATTGTCTTCCTGATATATGCCAATTGTTTACCAGATTTCTAAAAGACATTTTTTGCACTGTACTGGATTGGGCGATGTTCGCTCCACGAGTGTCTGTTTGTTGTCTATTGTATGTCTTGTTTTGAAAAAAAAACGTAGAAAAAATTTACCTTTAAAAAAAAAAAAAAAGATAGGACCAATTAACGCTGTCAAAAGTCTTATGAATATCCAGACTGAGGAGGCAAAGCTGACGAGAATGTAGGTTAGCATCCTGTATTATATTGGATACCAATCTAATATTGTCAGTTATTTGGCGTCCAGGAATGAATCCAGTCTGGTCAATATGTACCAGTTTGGTAATAACCGCTGCCAACCTATCAGCAAGTAATCTACCAAAATTTTTTCGATCGTTATTAAGAACTGAGATAGGACGGAAGTTCTGTGGGAGGGAGTGGTCTTTAAGTGGTTTGGGGATTAAAGATACCGTATTTTTCGCACCATAAGACGCATTTTTCCCCCCCAAAAAAATAGGGGGAAATGTCCCTGCGTCTTATGGAGCGAATACTGACCAGGCACTGCCCCCCTCCCCCCCCCCCGTCGCAGCGTCAGAATTCCAGCGCTCGGCTTCTCTGTAAAGGAGAGAGGACAGGAAGTGAGGAGCATCCTGGCAGGGGCATACCAAGGGGGAGCGGGGGAGGCGTTTTGCCCCGGGTGTCAAAACATGGGGGGTGTCAGTAGCATTGCTATGGGGGTGTGCTCCTTACCCAGGTCGAGTGTCACCCGCCAGAGGTGATACCATCCCAAAAGCTGTGAGAGCCCTTGCTGTTTTTTTTTTGCAGCCTGAACCCCGCCCCCGGGGCCGTGGTCTGGTCCAGTCTGACTTCCTGCTCCTTCCCCCGGGATCTGCTGCTGTAAACTCTGTCCCCAGTCCTTATTTCTAGCTGCTTCCTGGGTACATCTGAGGCTGAGAGCCAGCCAGCCAGCAAGAGGGGGTTGTGGATTGTAATGGCAGTGTCCTCCGCTGCTTGAGGTGAGCTGTTGATAAGGGGGTGGGAGGTGTAAGCTGGCATGGTATCCACAGCCCAGTCACCTGAGCTGTTGTGATAGAATTGGCTTAAGGGGTGTTTGTGTCTGCCCTGCCACCCTGAGCTGATCTGGGAAGGGGGGGAGGTTGCTGTGTTCACCACCACCACCAGATATAGTGTAGCTGAGATGATTTGATAGGGGGCTGGTATTGCTGTGTGTCCACCACCCACCTATAGTAATAATATAATATAAAATATTTTAGTACACCGTTTGGTTCAGAATATTTTTTTTCTTGTTTTCCTCCTCTAAAACCTAGGTGCGTCTTATGGTCAGGTGCGTCTTATGGAGCGAAAAATACGGTAAGTTGGCCAAGAGCATCTCTTCCGGGAATTGATTACCTTCAAGCACATGATTAAAAAGTTTAGTCAGGTTCTGTGCTAAAAGGGAAGCATATTTCTTATAATAAGAGGAGGAAAAACCATCTGGACCTGGGGCTGTAGAGGTTTTAAGGGATTTAATGATTTTAATTATTTCTAAGTCCATGCAAGGTGCATTAAGGGATTCTATCTGCTGGACATTGAGGGAAGGAAGTTGTATGTCATCCAGCCAAAATTTTGAGGGCCTGAAAGGAGATCCTTATAAAAGGAGGAGAAAATATTTAAAACCTCTTGCGGATGAATGTTCCCCGCCTGATCCCTAAGTTTATAAACATGGGGAGGATTGTGTTCCTGGTTGAGTTTTCTGGCGAACATAGTGGAGGGAGAATTGCTGTGGAGAAAAAATGTCACCTTGGAAAATCTGAGGGACTTTTCTGTGTTTGCTGATAGAATCTGGTCTAATGCCGCGTACACACGACCATTTTTCTCGTCGGGAAAAATTAATTTTTTTCTCTTTGACGAGAAAAACGACCGTGTGGGGGCTTTTCATCATTTTTCCCGACGAGAAAAACGGCAAGAATCACGACGAGAAAAATTAGAACATGCTCTAATTTTTCTCGTCGTGATTCACAGCATTTTTTTCTGCGGCAGTTTTCCCATAGGGAAACACTGCCAGGGAGCCTACACACGGTCGTTTTTCTCGACCACGAGAAAAAATGTCAGGAAAACCGGCCGTGTGTAGGGGAACAAGCCGTTCCTCGTTTTTCTCGTCGATTTTCTCAACGGTGTTTTCACTGTCGAGAAAATCGATCGTGTGTACACGGCATAAGGCTTGGCGTTTGATTCGGATTTGATTAGTAATATCTTGAGAAGGGGAGTGTTGCAGTGTATTGTATAAATTATCTAGATCTCTTGTAAGACATCTAATGTCAGTAAGTCTTTCCCTATTCCTCTTAGCAGCAAGGCTGATTAAGTGGCCACGCAGGACTGCTTTGTGAGCTACCCAAAGAGTTGAGGGCAGGGTATCATCGTTTATGTTATCTGCAAAATAATTCTCTATGTGTGTGGAAATAGATTGCACCGTTACAGGATCAGATAATAGAGAGTAATTTAGACGCCAATTAAAGGGAGAGGGTGTTAGTCCAATGTATGAGGTTTCGAGTAAGGTGATATCGTGATCAGACCAGGGGCAGGGATGTATAAGAGCTTTAGAAGAGTTAGCTAATAATATAGGGGTACAGAAGATATAATCTAATTTGGTGTAAACGTCATGAGGGTGTGAATATTGTGTGAAGGCTTTTATACCAACATTGTGTGCCCTCCAGGAGTCTATGAGTTGAAAATTGCTAATAGCGCGATTAAGAGATTTAGAGAACGCTTTAGAAGAAGGGGCTATTTTACTTCTATCCAAAGCTGGGTGTGAGGCTAGATTAAAGTCTCCACCTAAGATTATGTGGGGTGAACTATATCGATCAAGGGTCTCAAAAAAGCTATTGAAAAACGATGACTGAGATTCGTTAGGTGCATAAACCGATGCTATGGATAGGGTACGATTGTTAATAGAACCTTTAAGAATAATAAAATGACTCTGTGTCCTTATATATGTAGCGGGGTGTTCCCCTTTAATCAGAGACAGGAAATTCCAGAGAGAGGGGAGTCGGGGGGAAGGAATATAAGGAGGGGGCGAGGCCTAGCTCTTTCTCTTTGGACACGGGGAGGCAGAGAGAGATACACCTGTGCGGATCTGTGCTGTTCCAGGCCTGAAGCCTGGGGCCTGTGGAGCGAACCAAAGAGCCTTCCACCCCCTTTGCGAGCCTGGGTGGCATCCAGACTCATCTCTTCTAAAGTTATCTGGATCGGGGATCCGATCGCAGAAGCCGCCGTGGACGAGGACCGACACAGCCGGTGGAAGTTCCGGACTGAGGGAAGTGTTCCGGAGTGGTGAGCAAGCGAAAGCTCATCTTTAAACTGTTACTTTTATACTTTGTGCCTACTAGACTTCCGAGGCCTAACACCTCCGGTGAGGGAGAATTACCCCCCCCCTATTGGATTACAAATACATGGTTTTAAATACTTCAAGTGCACCACCTTTACAGATCCTGTGCCGGTGAAGATTTGTGTTTCTTCTAAGACTGAGTTTCATGGTTAGGGATCAGGCCTGATCCGTTAGTTAATTATAAGTTAGTTATCACACCACAGGGTGTTTAGGTAACGGTCGCCCCACGTGGCGTTCCGTCCCCTTTCCATTGCTGGTATACACACACACAGTATTGTGATTTATAACTGCAGGGACCTGCTTATGTGTTGTGAACCAAATGTTACATGCATGTTATTCCCTTTTATCTTACCACTAGCAGTAAAGTCAGTTATTATTTACAACATTGTCTATGAGTCTGAGTTATCAATCCACACACCCACATTTAAAGCATAAGTGATTGTTTATGTGAAATTGCTGTGGGTTAACTGTGCCAGAGCGGGTAGAGAAGATTGCCGGGGGGTTGGGGAAGCTGTACTCAGGGCCCAAATCAAAACTTGCGGCTCTCTTAAGTTGAGGGTATCGCTACATATATGCTCTGTACATCAAAAATAACCGAGTTACGAATAAAGATTGCTACACCTCTGGTTTTATTGTTATATGTAGTATAGTAGAATTGATTATAGGCCTTGTGAAATATTTAGGGTGGTTAGAGGATGAAAAATGTGATTCTTGCATGAGTATAATGTCCGCCCCTAATCTCTTATAATGTTGAAAAGCTTTCTTGCGTTTGTGTGGGGTATTGAATCCTTGCACATTGTGCAAAATTATTTTAAGACCCATGGGTTATGTTTAAAAGGTGATGCTTCATAGTGAGGTACCGACAGATAAACCAGAAATGTAGAAAACAAAGTGTTAAAGAGATCAATAAGAGTTCAATAATAAATCTTACCACTAAAGCTAGGAGTGAGGTCTGAGGCTTCATATAGAAGGAAAATAATATCGGAGCCTTATGCTGAGCACTATACCATGTGTAATCATTGTAGTAACATTGAGATAAAAAACATTTCCCGTATATCAGGTTTTGTATAAGGATGTAAAGACTTCCATTACTAAAAGTGAGAACATATCTAGCTATGTGAGCAAAAATAACCAAAAATAATAACACAAAAAAGAGTGTCATAGGGACAAAATATAATTTGTCACTAAAAACCAAGTAAGTAGCAAGAGGACAAATACGTCCTAATCCTGCAATCCTGGATAGGTACAGCACCCACAAAAATTGGGGCAGTGATACCAACCCTGATGGCAGGATGGGGGTCAAACCAGTGACGACGGATGTAGCAGGCATCCTAGAAAAACAAGAGATAATTGAATTGCATGCAGTTTACAACAGGAGATTGAAAAGAGCATAGCTGCCAAATCATGTGACAGGAGCAGTGAGGGGGAAGAAAAAATAGCAAAATTATTGCTTAATGATACTACTTATGGAGTTAATGAAATGAGAATACTGAAGTATCATTCATCAATCCACCTAGATGGGAGATCCTCTGGTGGCATGAGATAAGGAGTGCCTGTTTCCTTGGTATAGTCCAAATCTGTAAAAAAAAAAAAAAAAGGGGGGGGGGCAAGAGAACCGGCATCAAGAGACACAAGTTCTACCTATATGTGACCCTGAGACAAGGTCTATCTATGTGTGAGTATTAGGAAAAAAATAAAGTAAAAAGGGGGGGGGGGGGGACCGAACAAAACACCCAACCTGTGTGAGAGGGATATCAATCCAGTCCATCAAGTAAAGTTAGTTGGTATGAGATAAGATGAGGGAGGGTAGGTGGAGAAGAAAGTCATGCAGGAGCACCAGGTGGGTATAAAGTGAGGGCATCTACCTTACGGTTGAACTTGTTGGGGCTTGTCCCAAAATCCCTGGAAAGTATCTGTTAAGAGTCAAATAGAGTAATACAGCAACTTGTCAACTCCAAAACGAAAAAGAAAAAACTTTTGAACATTTGCTTTTGCAAAAAAAAAAAAAAAAGGGAGAAACCAAACAATAGGTTATTATACTTTCCCTCCCTGTTTCTCCTCCAAAATAGGGACCTGAGATTCCTATTTCTTCTGCTAAAAGCCAGGAATTTGGTTAAGGTAGACAAACTTCACTGGTACGTGGAATAGAGCCATCAATCAATGAGCCTGGTCTTGGAACGATTGTCGCCAGCGTCTTTGGTCCCTTTTGATTGTGACGAGAGGATGGTGTAGACCATATCGGGGAGGATTTGGGGGTAGCTGGTAGGTGGTTTGGGGGTTCTGGTTCCAGCAGGCCCAATTTGACCAACAACTCCTTTCCCTCAATCACATTATATACTGTATATGTAGAGCCATTGTGTGGGACGGTGAGCTTGAAAGGGAAACCTCATCGATATCTTATTCTTGCTGATTGCAGTACATTGGTAACCTCCTTCATCCTGCGTCTCCTGTCTAATGTAGCTGGGGAGATGTCAGGATAAATCTGAAGTCTTTTGCCATCCAAATCAATATTAGGAGAGTTTCTTGCAGCACGCATGATGTCTTCCTTAACTTGGAAGTCTTTCATGCACATAATAATATCTCTGGGCGGTAAATCTGGCGAGGGTTTGGGGCGAAGGGCTCTATGAATCCTGTCACAAGTAAAAGCTGATAATGGTTTGTCAGGCAGGAGATTGTGAAAAACTTTTGAAATAGCTGGCGTGAGATCCGTGTCAGTCTCTGGGACACCACGCACTCTAATATTGTGGCGGCGATTTCTATTGTCCAGATCTTCGACTTGTGCCTGCATAAAAGCAAAACTGTCAGCCAAAGTCTCATAATCTTTTCTCAGGTCGTTATGAGCTAGTGAAAGTTCGTCATGTTTTGCCTCCAGTATGTCAGTTCTATTGCCTATACAAGCAATCTCCTGGGAAAGGGCAGCGGTGGATTTGTGTACCTCACTCTTAATTTTTTCAACTAGCTTGTTGAACATGGATGTTAAACTTGCATCCAGGTCTGCCTTCGAGAGTGGTATGGTGCACTCACTGTTAGCTTCAGAGGAGAGGAGGTTCAGCTGGTCCTTCTCTGAGGCCGCGTGAGGGCCGGCGCCATCTTGGGACATCCTGTGCTGTCTGGCTTCAGTGTCCAGAAGAAAGTTTGTTAGGTTGTGTTGGGAGCGGCGAGAACGCCTGTTCTTTCCCCCTGGCATGCACAGAGGCTTCCTGCAGGGGTTCTTGAGGTTTTTGCGGGTAATTGTGCTGTATAGCCCTGGGGATCTGGCCTGCTGTGTCTGGGTCTGACGGAGCTGTGATCACTCACGTCCTTCCCGCATCGCGCCGCGCATGCGCCCCCCAATCTATGTACATTTTATTATGCATAAAACATTATCATAGACACAATATTAAAAACATAAGCATAGAGAAACTTTGCAATAAACATAAAAATATGTAAATCTGATGGATACATGTACTTGTAACTGGTTCACACGTTACGTGTGATCCCCCGCTTCTTCAAGACCATACATATATTGCAAGTGTGTTATATACAGAGTTTCTTACTCAATATAATAAATCATCAAAACAAAAGAGGAGAGGAATTTAGGATCTGTCTTAGATGTTTAGCCTATCTGTATTGTCGCAAGTGCATATCCACCTCTCCTCTGGCTTACCACAATACCAGCATATGTGATCGTCACAGAGATGCCTGGTTTTCTTGGTATTTTGGATTTATATTGCTATACAGTACACTGGATATTTATTTTCCCTTCTTGGATATTTATGTTTACTTCTACCTTTATAGGTCCGGACCAGGGCTTTTTTTCTCAGAGAATAGGTGCAGGAACTCCCCCCCCCTTCTAAGTCACCCCTTGTCTCTGCCCCCTACCCACCTCCGAGCACCATCCATTGGTTCCACCCCCTACCCACCTCCCAGTAACGCCCTTTTTAGAGAATACAGAACCAAGTATCATTCTGTTGTTAGCAGCAAAATAGATCCCCTGCAGCCAGCAACAATAGATCCCCCAGCAACAATAGTTCCCTCACACAACAATGCCCCTCCACAACAAAAATCCACCCCAGCAACAATAGACCCCCAGCAGCAACAACAGATTTCCCAGCAGCCAGCATCAATAGACCCTCCAGCAGCCAGCAACATCTCTCTCAACAGTAGATTCCTCTCAGCAACGACGGACCCCCCAGGAATATAAAACCCCCTCCCAGCAACAATAGATCCTCCACCAGCAACAATGGATCCTCTACCAGCAACAATAGAACCCCACCAGCGTAGTCGCTATAGACTATAGATCTCCCAGCGGCAATCATCCATAGACCCTCTAGCACATCCCCAGCACCCCTTGCCATTACATAAACTTATTGCTGGAGGTGCCGGAACTGCGTTCCCCCACGTTCCCCCTAAAAAAAAGCCCTGGTCCGGACTATATCCAATGGGCAAAACATCTAACACAGATCCTATATTCCTCTCCTCTGTTGTTTTGATGATTTATGATATTAAGTAAGAAACTCTGTATGCAACACGCTTTCAATATATGTATGGTCCTGAAGAAGCGGGGGATTCCGTGTAACGCGTAGACCAGTTACAAGTACATGTATCCATCAGATTAACATATTTTTCTATTTATTGCAAAATTTCTGTATGCATATTGTAACGACAGGAGTTAACGTCGTTTAGGATATTCAATTCTCGAACACACGCCAGCTACCAGACACACCAACCAGCCGAATAAGACCCCATACAAATATTTCTCCCCGCACAAACGAGACAACGCTCTGTGTTGAAGTTCCAAAAACAGGGAATGAATCTTAATTGCTAGCACATGGTAACACACTTCTCTTCAAAACACTTCCCTCCCATCCTTGGGGAACAGGGCGGGTTAAACTGTCCAATGACAATGGTGATACTGGTCAGGTGTGTTCAAACTTCTCCTTCAGTAAACAGTCTTAGCAGGAGGGGTTGCTGGAGTGATTCCCCCCCCCCCCTTTCCTCACAGCAAGACACTTAAACATCCCATAATAGGCAGCCAGATGGTCTACCAGCTCCAATCCACATCACCACAAACAACAATGAAAAGGTCTTTGGAAGCTAGTCTGGATTTAATCTACATTACACAGGATTAATATTACAGACCCATTTCAAAGCAATCCAAGACATATTCTCAATGTCCATTATTTTCTGGCTCATACTTTCTAAGAACTTCTGGGTTCCACGGGCCCTCCCGTTACATCTTTCCCCTTTTGGCAGGAGACTAACACAGGAGGAGACCCCAGACGGGTTGACTCCGAAGTTAGTCCATAGTTCCCTTCCTCTAATGCCTGGACAACCCATCAGCATTGCCATTTTGCTTACCGGGTCAGTAGCTGATGGTGAAGTTGTAAGGTTGTAGGGCGAATAATGGAATTCAGTTCTGGAACAGTCACTTGCTTTGCTCTCTCAATGGCTCCCAAAACTTGTTGTGACACTCTTGGGAGAGGTAAGGCAAAACCTGGGCGCAAATTTAACCTTTTGACAATTTCAGCCTGTTTGTGCATTTCAATGTTCAAGCCATGGGACATCTCATAATACATGACGTAGTGTCGTTGCATCTCCGATTTCTCACTGGCCAACTTGTCACATTCCAATTTTAGACTGTGATATTGTGCCTGATCTAAGGTACATGTCGGGGAAGATAGTCTTACCCGGGTCTCGGCAGCAAGCGGGTCAGTTCCAGCAGCACGGGTCTGGGCACAGGTAGTCACTGGGTTGGCTTCAGCTGGGCCCATCGCGGCGTAAGCAGAAACAAGGGGGGCCAAATCATTCCCCAGTAGTACATCCACTGGCAAATCCTTCATCACCCCCACATTCACGTGTCCCGAACCAACCCCCCAATCCAGGTGAACACGGGCAACGGGTAGCCGGAAGATGGTGCCTCCCGCTACTCTTACGGCTACAGTGTCTCCGGTATGTTGGCTCTCTGGGATGAGGTTCTTCTGTAGTAGGGTCATGGTGGTGCCAGTATCACGTAGGCCATTGGCTGCCTTTCCATTGACCCAGACAGTCTGCCTGTGTTACTGCCGGTTGTCCCGGTTAGCTGCTTGTATTGGATCAGCCTCGTGCAGGACGCCCCAATGTTCTTCCTCCTCAACGCAGTGGGCCGCAGGCATGGATGTGTGGGGGTTCCCCCTTGCTGGCTGTCTCCATGACTGGGACTGCCTGACTGGATTCAACGGACATTCTGGCTTTTTGTGCCCTAGCTCTTTACACCCGAAACACCTGATGGGTTGTGAGTAGCCCTGGGAGTTGGACCTGGGCTGCTGAGAATAATTGGCCGCTGGAGGTGGTGCTGTAGGGTGGCACGACTGGGGTTGGTAGGCGATAGCCGGAGGGGGTGCCACTGATCGATAATCCACCCGAGCTGTTGTCTTGACCACAGGGTTATCCAGTTTGCGGGCGTCTGTGTATTCGTCCGCCAAGCGAGCTGCTTCAGGCAAGGTGAAAGGTTTTCGGTCCCGGACCCACTCTCTGACTTCCAGGGACAGTTTGTCAAAGAAGTGCTCCAGCAGGAACACCTGCAGCACCTCTTCCCGGATTCTGCTTGGCATCCAGCGACCCAGTGGGATGCAGTGCGGTGTAGGCAGCATGCCCACTTGGTATACGAGTCTCCAGTCTTCTTGCTCGTCTCTCGGAACCGCCTACGGTATGCCTCCGGTGTGACGGCATACCTGGCCAAAAGTGCTTCTTTTACCAGTCCATAGTTCATAATATCCTCGTCTGGGATGGCCCTGAACGCTCCACTGGCCCGGCCGGACAGTTTCCCAGACAAAATGGTAACCCATTCCTCTGTGGGCACCCGGTGTAGGGCACATTGCCGTTCAAAATCAGCAAGGTACCCATCAATCTCCCCTTCTGTTTCAATGAATTTTTTAAAAGCAGTAAAATGTATCTTTCTCCTTTCAGTTGGTGCTGCTCTGACTTCTGCTGCTGCAGCACCTCTTTGCTGTAGCAAATTTACGTCCACAGCCGCTATAACTCTATCTATGATCTCCGCTGTAGAGTTAGGACCATAATGTGCCAGTCTTATGTTAACAGCCCGATCAAAGCTTGCCTCTTCGGGTGTCCTGTCTGTTACGCTGGGCCTTTCGGTTCCATCCATTTCGACTAGTTCTCTGATAATGTCCCTCTTCTTACGGTTGTTGGCCGGTCTTCCCCGGTTCTCCAGTAAGTCCTTGAGGGTAGAGTGCTTTAGCCATCCATACTGTGCCTCCATTGGCCTGTGTCCTCTTGTAGCTGTCCTTCCGGCTGTGGGAATCAATCCGCTGCTTGCCACCAATGTAACGACAGGAGTTAACGTTGTTTAGGATATTCCATTCTCAAACACACGCCAGCTACCAGACACACCAACCAGCCGAATAAGACCCCATACAAATATTTCTCCCCGCACAAACGAGACAACGCTCTGTGTTGAAGTTCCAAAAACAGGGAATGAATCTTTATTGCAAGCACATGGTAACACACTTCTCTTCAAAACACTTCCCTCCCATCCTTGGGGAACAGGGCGGGTTAAACTGTCCAATGACAATGGTGATACAGGTCAGGTGTGTTCAAACTTCTCCTTCAGTAAACAGTCTTAGCAGGAGGGGTTGCTGGAGTGATCCCCCCCCTTTCCTCACAGCAAGTGTGAGGGGGTTAGCTCGGCAGCGGGTGTGTGTGACCCCCGGGATGGGCTCCCCACACAAAACAGGCCCAGCAAACGGAGGTTGTGGTTTTCAAAATCAAAAAGGTGCGGTTTATTTTCTATTTACAGTGACAAAACACAGCAAAGCAAAAGAAACATAACCAAAATAAATCCTGGTCAAGTTGACCTCTGACTAAACATACAGGTTTCCTAACTAACAACTGGGATCAGTCTAGTGCTGTCCTAGTCCCTAAGTCCCTGGTTTAGTAAAAGTCCAAACAAATAGCCACACAGGCTTTGCCTCACCGCACAGGGGTTCACTCTCCCTAGACAGTCCACACAGGTCTGGTTCCAGGCATGAGCTAACATCTAATGAAGCTGGGAGTTCTTATAGAGGCCTAAATGAGCTGACAAGGTTCAGCTGGTCTCCTCATCTCTGTCTGCACGACGCCCCACACTCTCCCTAGAGGTATGAGTCATCCATGAGCCCACTAGCCTTAGCTGGGCTTATACAACTCTCCACCTAGTTGTATAAGTCAGCGTAAAGCCTGAATCTGGGCGAAATATATCTACCCCCCTGGATGCAACCAGGTGACTTTACCTTCCTGCTGTCACATACCCCCCCCTCTTGTTTTAACCTCGGGGTTGGAACACCAGCAATCAGGCATTCATGTACTCGAGACAAAGCATCCACATTCCCCATTTGAACGCCAGGGCGATGCTTTACTGTGAAGTTGAATTCCTGGAGGGCCAGGAACCACCTATTCACTCTTCTATTTGTTTCCTTGTTTTGAGCCATCCACTTTAACGGAGCGTGATCCGTAACCATGTCAAAGTGCCTACCTAGCAGGTAGTACCGAAGGGAATCTAGAGCCCACTTCACCGCTAAACACTCCTTTTCAACGGTGGCGTAATTTACCTCATGGGACTTCAATTTCCTGCTGAGGTAAATGACTGGGTGCTCTTCCCCGTTCCAGACCTGGGACAATACTGCTCCTAACCCCACATCTGACGCATCACTTTGTACGACAAAGTCTTTAGAGAAGTCGGGTGAGTACAACACTGGCTGGCTACATAAGGCTTGTTTCAAGAATTGGAATGCTGCCTCAGCCTCGGGGGTCCATTTAATCATGACCGACCCTTTCCCCTTCGTCAGGTTGGTTAGGGGCACAGCCTTAGAAGCAAAGTGGGGAATGAATCGCCGATAATACCCAGCGATTCCCAGAAAGGCTTGTACCTGCTTCTTGCTGTTGGGACGTGGCCAACTCTGGATGGCCTCGACTTTGTTGAGTTGGGGTTTTATTACTCCCCTCCCAATGGTGTACCCAAGATATTTGGCCTCCTCCTGCCCAATGGTACACTTCTTGGGGTTAGCCGTAAACCCCGCTTCCCGAACAGAGTCCAGGACTGCTTGCACTTTTGGCAGATGTGAGGCCCAATCTGTGCTATGGACAATTACGTCATCCAGGTAAGCCGCAGCATACTTCCGATGGGGCCTCAGCATCTGGTCCATTTTCCGCTGGAATGTGGCCGGCGCATTCTGTAACCCGAACGGCATTCTTTTATATTGGAACGCCCCGTCTGGGGTTACAAATGCGGTTTTCTCTTTGGCCGACTTGGCCAGGGGGATTTGCCAATACCCTTTTGTGAGGTCAAGAGTCGTCATGTATCGGGCTGTTCCCAGCCGGTCGATCAACTCATCTATACGTGGCATGGGGTAGGTGTCAAATTTTGTAACTTTGTTCAACTGACGAAAATCGTTACAAAATCGCCAGCTCCCATCCGGTTTAGGCACCAACACGATGGGACTAGACCAATCACTTTGGGACTCCTCTATCACCCCTAAGTTCAGCATTTTCTGTACTTCCTCCCGTATTGCCTCCCGTCGAGCCTCTGGGATCCGATAGGGTTTTAACTTCACCCTTTCACCGGGCGGGGTAATGATGTCATGCTCTACCCCAGATGTTTGTCCCGGCAGCTCAGAGAATACCTCCTTGTTGCGAAGCACAAACTCCTTAACCTCCTGTTGTTGGGGTTGTGACAAGGTGGCTGCTATTCCAACCTCAGGAATCACGCAACCAGTTTGAGCTGGTGACCAAGTGTCTGCGACTAGGGACTCTCTATCCCTCCAGGCTTTCAACAGATTAACGTGATAGATCTGTTCGGGCTTTCGCCTTCCTGGTTGTCTGACCTTGTAATTCACTTCGCTCACTTTTTCCATTATCTCGTAGGGGCCTTGCCATTTGGCAAGGAATTTACTTTCAACCGTAGGGACAAGTACCAATATCCTATCCCCCGGGGAAAAGGTACGGGTCTTGGCTCCACGGTTGTACACTCTCTGCTGTGCCAACTGCGCTTGGGCCAAATGTTCCTTCACGATGGGCATTACCTGTGCAATTCGATCTTGCATCAGGGCGACATGCTCAATCACACTCCTGTGGGGAGAACTCTCACTTTCCCAAGTTTCCTTGGCAATATCCAACAGCCCTCTTGGGTGTCTCCCATACAGTAACTCAAAGGGGGAGAATCCCGTAGAGGATTGGGGCACCTCCCTAATAGCAAACATCAAATAAGGAAGTAAACAGTCCCAATCCTTTCCATCTCTATCCACCACTTTCTTCAACATTTGTTTTAGGGTTTTGTTGAATCTTTCAACCAGCCCATCGGTTTGGGGGTGATACACAGACGTACGCAATTGCGTCACTTTGAACAATTTACACAGCTCTTTCATAACCCGGGACATAAAGGGTGTACCTTGGTCCGTAAGCAGTTCTTTACAAATACCCACCCGGCTAAAAACAAGAGATAGCTCTTTGGCTATGGTTTTGGCCGAGGTATTTCGGAGAGGGATCGCTTCTGGATAACGGGTGGCATAGTCCATTATAACTAATATGTACTGGTGCCCCCTAGCGGACTTGATTATAGGACCTACCAAATCCATGGCGATCCTCTCAAACGGGACCTCAATGATGGGTAGAGGGACCAGCGGGCTACGGAAATGTGGCATCGGGGCCAACCTCTGACACACAGGGCAGGAGGAACAATAATTTTCTACGTCCTTCATCACCCCCGGCCAATAGAATCTCTGTAATACCCTCTCTCGGGTTTTCTCTGTCCCCAGATGACCTCCAAGAATGTGCCCATGGGCCAACTCCAACACCAACTTCCTGTAAGGTTTGGGCACCACAAGCTGCTCAACGGTTTCTTCTGCCCTTTTTGCCACCCGATACAGTAGGTCCTTCTCTACGCTGAAGTATGGGTAAGTGCAGGTATTATCTGGGTTCACTAACTCGCCATCTATTTTCACTACGTTTTCCCGTGCCTTTATTAGGGCGGGGTCTTTCAACTGTTCTGTGGCAAAGTTTTCCCTGTGAACCTCAAGATCAGAAAACTCCACAGACGGTAGGTTTTCGTCTGAGGAGGTGGGCTCCTCTCCAGTTTCTTGAGTCTCCCCTGCCAATACTGATAAGGGAAATTCCGGAGAGTCCTCACCACTCTCAGGGGAGTTCTGGCTATCACATTCCTGGTACATAGGGGCACCAGTGAGGGGCTCAGGATCATCCCACAGTTCCCAGAACTTCGGAAAATCCCTTCCCACAATGGCGTCATGCGGTAACTGAGATACTAAGCCCACTGGATGAGAGAGGGTACCTTTGGGGGTCTCGAAACACACTGTAGTCACTGGATACTCTCGGGTGTCCCCATGCACACAAATAACAGCTACCTTGCTATTCCCAGAGACCTCTGTTTTAACTAACTCAGCCTTTATCAGGGTCACAAGGCTACCTGAATCCAGCAATACCACAACATTTCTACCATTAACACACATTTTGCATAAATGTTTCTCAGTTCCTCGAATGGCAGTGCATGCGACTGTCGCACACAGCGACTGACGTCTGCCCATCAGAAAGTCACACTGCATGGGTTCCTCCACAACCGGGCAATTGGCTGCAATATGTCCCGCTTGCCGGCAGCGGTAGCAAACGATCCTTCTTGCCGCCTCTTGAGCCGCTGATTTCCCATGCTGTTCTCGCCAAACTTGGGGTAGAGCTCCCACCCTCTCACTCTCTCCACCCTCACCCCTTGGAATCCTCTTATCCGCCCCTGGGGATGGTCTGGTCTTAGGGTGGAAAGTCCGAGTGTCTCTGGAAGAGGCCGTCAGGTTCTCTGTAGCCAAGTATTTCTCCACACGATCCACAAGACCATCGGCCGTCTCTGGGTCTCCATGGCTTACCCACTTTTGGATGGCAGTAGGAAGAGCTCTCAAAAACCGATCCATTACAACACGTTCCACAATCTTTGGTGCGGACAAAGTCTCTGGCTGTAGCCACTTTCTGCTCAGGTGAATGAGATCATACATTTGAGACCTGGGGGGTTTTCCAAGCTGGAAAGTCCAGTTATGCACACGCTGAGCCCGGACAGCCTGGGTGACACCCAGCCTTGCCAATATTTCAGCTTTTAGCATCACATAGTCTTTTGCTTGGTTAGGCTCTAGGTCATAGTAAGCTTTCTGCGATTCACCAGTTAACAGAGGAGCCACCAGTCCAGCCCACTGCTCCTCAGGCCACTTTTCTCTTTCAGCGGTCCTTTCAAATGTGGTCAAAAATACCTCTGGATCATCCTCTCCAGTCATTTTTGTCAATAAACGACTCACCCCAAAGGACGCGGTATTAGTGGGACGGCTTTCCTCACTGGTCTGCGGACGTTGCTGCATTACTGCTTCCATCTGTTGTTGTAGTCTCTGCTCTTGCTTCTGCAACAGGTCTATGAAGCGGGCCTCAGATTGCTGCTGGGCTCGTTGCTGAGCCTCCAGACTCTGTTGCAAAGTTGCGTTTGTCTGCTGCTGGGCTGCAAGGCTCTGTTGTTGAGCTGCAAGGCTCTTTTGCAAACCTGCATTTGTCTGCTGTTGATTGGCATTTGCTAGAGCCAGCTGCTTCAGTATCTCCTCCATGCTGGCTTAAAAAAAAACTGCCCGCATTCTCCACCAACTGTGAGGGGGTTAGCTCGGCAGCGGGTGTGTGTGACCCCCGGGATGGGCTCCCCACACAAAACAGGCCCAGCAAACGGAGGTTGTGGTTTTCAAAATCAAAAAGGTGCGGTTTATTTTCTATTTACAGTGACAAAACACAGCAAAGCAAAAGAAACATAACCAAAATAAATCCTGGTCAAGTTGACCTCTGACTAAACATACAGGTTTCCTAACTAACAACTGGGATCAGCCTAGTGCTGTCCTAGTCCCTAAGTCCCTGGTTTAGTAAAAGTCCAAACAAATAGCCACACAGGCTTTGCCTCACCGCACAGGGGTTCACTCTCCCTAGACAGTCCACACAGGTCTGGTTCCAGGCATGAGCTAACATCTAATGAAGCTGGGAGTTCTTATAGAGGCCTAAATGAGCTGACAAGGTTCAGCTGGTCTCCTCATCTCTGTCTGCACGACGCCCCACACTCTCCCTAGAGGTATGAGTCATCCATGAGCCCACTAGCCTTAGCTGGGCTTATACAACTCTCCACCTAGTTGTATAAGTCAGCGTAAAGCCTGAATCTGGGCGAAATATATCTACCCCCCTGGATGCAACCAGGTGACTTTACCTTCCTGCTGTCACACAAGACACTTAAACATCCCATAATAGGCAGCCAGACGGTCTACCAGCTCCAATCCACATCACCACAAACAACAATGAAAAGGTCTTTGGAAGCTAGTCTGGATTTAATCTACATTACACAGGATTAATATTACAGACCCATTTCAAAGCAATCCAAGACATATTCTCAATGTCCATTATTTTCTGGCTCATACTTTCTAAGAACTTCTGGGTTCCACGGGCCCTCCCGTTACACATATCTATGATTTTAATATTGTGTCTATTATAATGTTTTATGTGTAATATCATTTATATGGATGTAGCGCCCTGGGGTTTAGTCAGGGAGCTCCTCACCAAATTCCTTGTCAGGAATAGCTACTGTAGAGATCCAGTGATTTCCATTAGAGATCCATTGATTTCTCCCTAAGTTTGGCATTGTACTTTTCTCTTCTGTCACTAGGTGGCTGGGCACTTGGTGGCATTAGATGTGAGAAGGACATTTCAAGGTCAAGTTATGGGTATATGGGATATCTCAGCCAATGGGCCGGGGTTTTCTTGAATCCCTTAGCCTGCTGGGAGAACCTATATATTCAGGTGGAGTCAGGTGATCTATGTTCTGTGCCACCCGGACCGCTGTCTGGGTGGATGTGTGTCGTATGCCCCGGGCTGCTAGGCTGGAGATTGGGCCTATCCCGGGGGCATCTGGCTGCCAGGCTGTGTGAGGACCTATCCAGAAGTAAGAGGGCAGCGCAGGTTTGGGACTGTGGCTTGCAGTCCAACCAACAGTGACAGTTCTGCCGGCCGGAGAACCTGTCGTGGTCGGAGCTAGAAAGGGAAACTGTTGCCACTAAGGGATAAACCACCTTTATCAGGGACCACAGTGAGTAACTGAAGCAAGTACCGGAGCAGTATTCTCACCGAACGGGCACGGTGGAGAATCGAGAAACTTCAGGCGGTGATCAAGTCAGGGACCCAGCCAGCGGATGTGACGCTTGCAGAGCAGCCTTGTGTGTCAAGCCAGGGACCGAGACGGTTAGCAGGGGTGAAGCTTGAAAGGTATCTGGAGTGCCAAGCTAGGGACCCAGCAGGGAAGTGTGGGTGATGCTTGAGGGAGATACCACAGCAAAAGCCTTGAGGAGCTCACAGGATTCAGAGTCAGTGAATCAGAGAGTCCAATGAGAGACTACGAGCTCAAGGGGCTGAAGAGCTACAAATTATTTTTACATAGTTACATAGTTAATCTGGTTGAAAAAAAACAAAAAAAAAAAACACAAATCCATCCAGTCCAACAAACAAAGAAGAAAAAAAAACCCAACACAGTCAAATAGAAAACCTCCATATACACTATCCAATACCTACCGTTGATCCAGAGGGCGGCAAAAAAAAACAAAGCATGATCCAATATGCTCAAGCGGGTGGAAGAATAATTTCCTGATCCCTAAAAAGGCAATCGGATACTCCCTGAATCAACTTTACCTATTGTACAGGACGCCAAGGTAGGGTTCTGGACGGGTGCTATATAGCACTAATATTTGGGTTGTGGTCCCTTTAAGGAGTTGTGATGGTGTTCAGGAGGTCACCCAGAGTGGGTGAGGAATTCCCGGCAAAATAAGTAGTCCAGAGAGGACTGGCTCGCAGTCCTCTTTGTCTTGATAGAGAGTTATTTGGGGCCCGGAATTTCGGAGGCTCTAAAGTGATATTCGGGTGGGATAGAGCCTCCACTCCTGACCACTGGGAGTCAGCACACATGGGGGTTAAAGGCTTCCAGGAAACAGCTCATAAAACAGGAAGTGGTGCTAGAGGTGGTGTTAAAGGAGTATGGGGATTGCACCTGTGAAGATGCGCTGTGTGTCTGCTGGGAGCTTTTAAGGATTCAGCAAGGGCTCTGGAAGTTCTGGGGCGAAGACCCTTCTACAAAAACTTTATCTGCCTTTTCTTTAATTTGTTTTGTGCTAAAGACAAGCAGGACTTTACTTTATGATGGAGATAAGCGGACTTTGTTTTTATGTTTTTCCTGTGTGCTGAATGAAGCTTTATTTTTGGATTATTTACAAACAAAAGCCTTTTTGTTCAAGTTCAACGGTTTATGCACTTGGTCCCATGGAGCTATAATTCCCAAAAGTTTACAACTGGTGTCTTGGATGCTGGCAAAGTGCATTTGCAGCTGCAAAAACCGTTTAAAACAAACTGACACTTAAAGAGACAGTGTGCTTATGGCATGTCTTGGGTGAAGTCAGCTTAGACATTGAAAACAGCAGATAAAGGCATGGAGGAGGTCATTAAGGCTTTGGCACAAGCCACTGTGACCCAGCAACAAGCCACTGCGACCCAACAGCAAGCCACTGCGACCCAACAGCAAGCTTTAGAAGAGGCAAACCGTCGCCATGAGGAAAGCACATGGCTGCTAACCTCCCAGTTTACGGCCCAGCAGGAGTCCACTCAAGCACAGGTGGCTGCCTTGCAGGAGGCAGTACAGCGGCTGGCTCAGGGACGAGAGCAAGCGGTCATTGCCGCTGGCAACCAAGTGTCCGTGAGAGCCACCCATTTTTTACAAAAGCTAACACCCAGTGATGACGTAGAGGCCTTTCTCACTACCTTTGAAAGGATAGCAGAGAGAGAGGGGTGGCCCCGTGACCAATGGGCTGGCATTATCTCCCCTTTCCTCACCGGTGACCCGCAAAAGGCTTATTTTGACCTCCCATCTGAGCACATCAGCGACTATGAGCGGCTGAAGGCAGAGATCCTGGCCCGCCTGCGAGTGACCACAGCCGTCCGGGTTCAGAGGGTGCATCGCTGGCGGTACAAACCTGACCGACCACCTAGGTCCCAAATGCACGAACTAGTGCAGCTGGTGAAAAAATGGCTGCAGCCGGAAAAATTGTCGGGCCCACAAACGGTGGAACGGGTGGTGATGGACTGGTACCTGCGGTCCCTGCCAGATGACCTACAGCGCTGGGTAAGCCATGGAGACCCTGAAACTGCTGACCAGCTGGTTGAGTTGGTCGAAAGATATACCGTGGTAGAAGACCTGCTTGGGCCTGCCAAGCGTCGGGAACCCACACCAAGAGCAACCAGACCAGCCACAGCACCTAGGAGAGAAGCCCTCCCTGACATTGAAACCCGCAAACCTGCATCATCTTCCACAGAACCGCGAAGGTTGGTTCCTGTCCCAAGGATGGGGAACCTACAGTGTTGGCAATGTCGGTCCTGGGGGCATACCCGGGCACAGTGCCCGCTGCAGGAGGAGCCTATGGACTGTGGGACTGGTCAGAGAAGCTCCTTCTATGTGCAAAGAGCGTGTGCCACTCATCTTGATCTGGCTGCAGGACAGTTCGAGTGTGAAGTGTGGGTGAACCACCTTCCTGCCAGGGCTCTACTGGACTCCGGTAGCATGGTAACACTTGTACATGCCAGGGTGGTCGGGAGACTCGGCCCAGTAAATAAGACTCTACGGGTAGTGTGTATCCATGGGGACACCAGGGAGTACCCCCTGGTCCCGGTGACGGTTTCCTGTGGCCATACCTCAGTTACACAAGAGGTTGGGGTGGTAAAAAGTTTAATACATGACATCATAGTGGGGCGGGACTGTCCACTATTTCTCAAACTATGGAACCAGGTACAGATGGGGCTGCCAGGAGAACTGGGGACACTGGGCCTGGAAGGGACAGAGTCTGAGGGGTCCGGGCCTGAAACCCCCACAACACACCCCTCTGATATGGAGATACCCGTCACTGATAATGAAATTACAGAGAATGCTAATTTGGATGATAATGTTCCTGTTCCAGGTTTTAAAACCGAGTTGATCTCTGAGGGGGGGGGAGTTTTCCCATTACAAGTTATGCTGGGGGAGGATGATGATGAGCTCTCTCCAGTTGAGGAGGATGAGGGGGAAACATCCTCGAGGCCAGTGCATCCAGACCTGGATGTATCCAGGGGTGCATTTGGCACTGCCCAATTACAGGATCCTACCTTGATCAATGCTCGAGAGCAGGTTTCTGTTATTGATGGGGTCTTACAAAAGCCAGGTGCAGATCAGAGGTTTCCTCATTTTGCGTTGAAGGGGGACTTGGTATATCGAGTAGCTGAGAGCCGAGGGGAAACTGTAGAGCAGTTGCTGGTCCCCCAACTGGATAGGCGGATGCTCCTTGATCTAGCCCACAACGACGCACTGGAAGGACACCTGGGGGCGGAGAAAACAGAGGCCAGGATAACCGACCTGTTTTACTGGCCAGGGGTGAAGGCCGAGGTTAAAAGATATTGTGCATCTTGTCCCATTTGCCAGTTAACTGCCCCAATGCCCCACTATAGAAACCCTCTAGTACCCTTGCCAATTATTGAGGTTCCATTTGAGCGGATCGCTATGGATCTTGTGGGACCCCTGGTAAAGTCGGCAAGGGGGCACCAATACATATTAGTCATCCTAGATTACGCAACTAGGTATCCAGAAGCAATCCCATTGAGGAAAGCTTCCTCTAAGGCCATTGTCCGGGAGTTATTTCAAATGCTCTCACGAACTGGGTTCCCCAAAGAGATCCTGACGGACCAGGGCACCCCTTTTATGTCAAAGGTGATGGCGGACTTGTGCAAACTGTTTCAGATTAAGCAGTTGTGGACGTCCGTCTATCACCCGCAGACCGATGGCCTAGTCGAGAGGTTTAATAAAACTCTAAAGTCCATGTTGAAAAGAGTGGTCCAGAAAGACGGGAAGGATTGGGATATGTTACTCCCTGCCTTGTTGTTTGCCATCCGGGAGGTTCCACAAGCATCCACGGGCTTCTCACCGTTTAAGCTAGTGTATGGACGAAGGCCCCGGGGGTTGCTCGATCTAGTAAAGGAAACGTGGGAAAGTGAGTCCTCACTGCATAAAACCGTGGTAGAGCATATCTCTCAAATGCGAGAGAGGGTGGCTAAGGTGATGCCGCTGGTGAGGAAGCACATGCAGAAGGCTCAGGATGCCCAAAGAAGAGTGTATAACCGGTCGGCTAAAATTAGACAGTTTCAAGTAGGAGACCGGGTGGCTGTTCTGATACCCACGGTGGAGAGCAAATTCTTGGCCAAGTGGCAAGGCCCATTTGAGGTAGTAGAGAAATTAGGTGAGGTGAACTAGAAGGTACACCAGCCAGGGAAAAGAAAATCATACCAAATCTATCACGTAAATTTGTTGAAGCCCTGGAGAGACAGAGAACAGGTATCCGCGGTGGTAAGGGTACAGTCAGGGGACCATGCAGGGATCGACCTGGTGCAGGTTGCTGCCACCCTAACTAGACCCCAAACCCAGCAAGCAAAAGAGTTTCTGCAAAGAAATAAGGTCATGTTTTCAGGATTGCCCGGTCTAACCAACGTCATCAAGCATGACATTGTAACCGAGTCCAATGTAAAAATCCGGTTAAAGCCTTACCGTATCCCAGAAGCTCATAGGGTGGCAGTATCTGAAGAGGTTCAAAGAATGCTCGAACTTGGAATCATTGAAGAGTCACAGAGCGAGTGGTTGAGTCCAATCGTGTTGGTACCCAAACCCAACGGCACCCTCCGCTTCTGTAACAACTTCAGAAAACTTAATGGAGTCTCCAAGTTTGATGCATATCCCATGCACGGGTAGATGAGCTAATTGAGAGGTTGGGTCCTGCCAGGTATATTACCACGCTGGACCTCACAAAAGGGTACTGGCAGATTCCCCTAAACCAAGGAAGCCAGGGAGAAAACAGCCTTCTCTACCCCAGAAGGCCACTTACAATACAAAAGGATGCCATTTGGTCTACACTCTGCACCTGCCACGTTCCAAAGGGCCATGGACAAAACTTTGCGTCCACATCAACGGTACGCTTCCGTCTACTTAGATGATATAGTCATCTTCAGCACTGATTGGGAGTCCCATCTTCCCTGGGTTCAGGCAGGTGTAGACTCCTTGAGAAGAGCAGGGTTCACCATAAATCCGAAAAAGTGTGCCGTTGGGGTCGAGGAAGCCAAGTACCTAGGGTATATTGTGGGTAGGGGGTTGGTGAAGCCTCAAATGAGTAAGGTGGAAGCCATACAG
Organism: Rana muscosa; assembly: GCA_029206835.1. Classification (NCBI taxonomy): domain Eukaryota; kingdom Metazoa; phylum Chordata; class Amphibia; order Anura; family Ranidae; genus Rana; species Rana muscosa. The sequence goes on from CM055122.1 coordinate 70,584,846, forward strand.
GACTGGCCCCGTCCCCTAACCAAGAAGCAGGTCAGAGCGTTTTTGGCCATATTTGGTTATTATAGGAGGTTTGTTCCCAACTTCGCCACCATTGCTGCACCACTGACTGACTTGACCAAGGGCAGAAAGTCAGTGATGATAAAGTGTTATGCCGAGGCCGAGAAAGCTTTTCAATAGCTTAAGACGGCATTGTGCCAGGATCCGGTGCTTGTAGCTCCGGATTTCGCAATGGATTTTGTAGTACAGACAGACGCTTCAAGTGAGGGGTAGGGAGCAGTCCTGTCGCAGGAAATCAATGGGGAAGAGCACCCCGTAGTTTTTCTTAGTAGGAAGCTGACAGCAGCTGAGAAAAACTACGCTGTGGTTGAGCGGGAGTGTCTTGCCATCAAGTGGGCTTTGGACTCCCTACGATATTTCCTCCTAGGTAGGAGGTTTCGCTTGATGTCAGACCACGCTTCCGTTACCTGGATGAGGTAAAACAAGCACACCAATGCCAGGGTAACAAGGTGGATCCTTTCTCTCCAGGAGTTCAATTTCGTGGTAGAGCACAGACCCGGGAGACAGCATCAGAATGCCAATGCCCTCTCCCGAGTCCATTGTATGATGTTGAGTGGTGCCTCCAACACCTCCGCGTTGAGGCAGAGGGGGGGATATGTACAGGACGCCAAGGTTGGGTCCTGGACGGGTGCTATATAGCACTAATATTTGGGTTGTGGTCCCTTTAAGGAGTTGTGATGGTGTTCAGGAGGTCACCCAGAGTGGGTGAGGAATTCCCGGCAAAAGAAGTAGTCCAGAGAGGACTGTCTCGCAGTCCTCTTTGTCTTGATAGAGAGTTATTTGGGGCCCGGAATTTCGGAGGTTCTAAAGTGATATTCGGGTGGGATAGAGCCTCCACTCCTGACCACTGGGACTCAGCACACAGGGGGTTAAAGGCTTCCAGAGCACAGCTCATAAAACAGGAATTGGTGCTAGAGGTGGTGTGAAAGGAGTATGGGGATTGCACCTGTGAAGATGCGCTGTGTGTCTGCTGGGAGCTTTTAAGGATTCAGCAAGGGCTCTGGAAGTTCTGGGGCGAAGACCCCTCTACAAAAACTGTATGTGCCTTTTCTTTCATTTGTTTTGTGCTGAAGACAAGCAGGACTTTACTTTATGCTGAGATAAGCGCACTTTGTTTTTATGTTTTTCCTGTGTGCTGAATGAAGCTTTATTTTTGGATTATTTACAAATAAAAGCCTTTTTGATCAAGTTCAACGGTTTATGCACTTGGTCCCGTGGAGCTATAATCCCCAAAAGTTTACACTATAAATATTAGTATCCAGTTATAATATGTACATTTAGGAAAGAATCCAGACCTTTCTAAAAACAATCTACTGAATTGGCCGGAACCAGCTCTTGAGGGAGTCTATTCCACATTTTCACAGCTCTTACCATGAAGAAGCCTTTCTGTATTTGGAGATTAAATCTCTTTCCTCCATACATAAAGAGTGCCACCTTGTCCTTAGTGATGACCCTAACCACTTCGAAACAGGGCACTTAATACACCTTCCTGCCCAGATCAATTTTCAGCTTTCAGCGCTCTCACATTTTGAATGACGAAAATGTACCCAAACAAAATTTTTATATATTTTTTTCCCACAAATAGAGCTTTCTTTTGGTGGTATTTGATCACCTCTGGGGTTTTTTATTTTTGCGCTACAAATAAAGAAAACGAAAATTGAGGGGAAAAAAAAGCTTTTCTTTGTTTCTGTTGCAACACTTTTTAAATACGGTAAGTAAGTTTTCTCCTTCACTGATGGGCACTGATAAGGCAGTACTGATTGGCACTGATGAGGTGGCACTTATATGCAGCATTAATAGGCACTGTTAGGGGGCACTGATGGGCACTGATATACAGCACTGATGGGTACTCATAGGTGGCACTGATGGGCACTCATAGGCGGCACTGATGGGCACTAAAAGGTGGCACTGATGGGCACTGATAGGTGGCACTGATAAGTGGCACTGGAGGGCACGTATAGGCGACACTGATGGGTGGCACTGATCAGAGGTGCTGGCAGGCATCACTGATAGGCACAGAGTGCTATCCCTAATGGGCAATGATTGCCATCCCTGGGGGGCTCTAGTGGGCTTACCTGGTGGTCATGGGTGGGCATCCCGGGTGGCCATAGGTGGGCATCCTTGCTGGCCATGGGTGGGCATACCTGGTGGCCATGGGTGGGCATCCCTGGTGCTACTGAGCGGGGCTCAGGAGCCAGCATGCACCAGTGCCCCCAGAGCAAGGGGCTTGCTATTGATGGGGAATGGCTAAAGAGGAGGAGCCAGCAGCACCAGCGGGGGACCAGAAAAGAGGAGGATAACAAGCAAAACCACTGCACAGAGCAGGTAAGTATGACGTGTTCGTTATTTATTTTTTAAATAAACCTTTAATCTCCTCTTCTCAATAAAGCATAAACTCAGTTTAGCTAATGTTTTCTCATAGCTGAGCTCCTGAATGCCTCTTATTAGTTTGGTTTCCGTTCTCTGCACTTTCACCAGTTCACTGATATCCCTTGTGAACTGGTGCCCAAAACTGAACTACATTTTTCAGATGAGGTCTTACTAATGATTTGAACAGGTGCAAAATTATGTCTCTCGCTCTCTGGAGTCCATATCTCTCTTAATACAAGAAAGGATTTTACTCACTTTGGAAACCACAGCTTGGCATTGTGTGCTTTTTTTAAACTTATGATCTACCAGAACAACCAGATCCTTCTTCACCATGGATCCAGTTGTACTCCTCCTCGGATATATGATGTATGCATATTTTTTAGCCCCCAAGTGAATAACTTACATTTTTTCAACTTTAAATCTCACTTGCCACACAGTCGCCCAATTAAACAGTGCATTGAGGTTAGCTTGTAAATTGGAGACATCCTGTAAGGATGTAATTCCACTGCGTAGCTTGGAGTCATCTGCAAAGACTGAAATGGTAACACCCTATATAATTTATAAATATATTAAAAAGTAAGGGTCCCAACACTGAACCTTGGGGTACACCACTAATAACATTAGACCATTCAGAGTATGAATCATTAACCACGTCTCTCTGAATACGGTCCTTTAGCCAGTTTTCCTTTATGGACCTTGCTTTGTGCACTGGTCCAAATCATTTGGTGGAGGGGGAGTGTAACAACACCCCGAGTATAAAAGGGGTTAACGTCCTTTAGGATATTCCATTCCCGAACACAAGGCAGCTACCAGACACTCCAACCAGCCAAATTAGACCCCATGCGAATAATTCTCCCCCAAATACGAGATGACGCTCTGTATGAGGTTCAAGCAGGAATCACTGGCAGCAGGGCAGAATGCTACTGGCCTCTGCACACAACTGCAGCTTGAGCTGATATCGGGGGATGGGATTGCGGTCTCCACTCACAGCAACCCAGCAGAAGAGCTGGCAACAGAGCAGAGTGCCGCTGGCCTCTGCCCTAAACTAACAGAAGAGGGAGTTCTGATGGTAGTGGATGGGACTTCGGTCTTCACTGACACAACCCCAGAAAATGGTGCAACACTCAGACAGGAGGATGTCAGTCCTGCTTAAACCTCAAGACAGAGCTTTTGTCTCATTATTGAGGGAGAATTTTTCTTATGGGTCTTGTTCGCCTGACTGGAGTCAGGAGAAAGGGAGCCGCTCAGGTGTGGAAATCCTTCAAATCACCTCCTCCCAGCAGCCGAGGGTGCAAGCAATGCTATTGACAGCAAACAGGAACGAACAAGTCTTCTGGACTGCAGCACTCCAAAAAATAAAAGCCTTTATTTTAAAATAAGGAATCCAAAATACATGTGTAGCGGGTATGTACTTTCCCGGGTGTAATTTTAACTTGGCAGAGACATCAGTGATGTGTAATTCCCTGCAGCCCAGCAGGTGGCGCTGTCGCCCTGGGTTGGGGTTGAATCATTGCTGTGTGCCGTGCCTCCTTTTTGTCCTTCCTCGGCAGCGGTATGGTGGGGCGGGGAACCCGCCGTGCTTGCTGGGAGAGGGTATAAAGGGGCCGGCCATCTTTGTCACGGGGTCGAGTCCCAGGCACCTTCAGCCTGTGGGCGGTGGTTCGTGTCGGTCCTCCAGGTGGCCTAGGCCTAGAGGACATCCGGAGGTCGTGTTCCATCCCAGGCACCTTTAGCCTGGGGTGAGGTACTCGGATGGAGGTCTGGAGCTCAGTGCCCAACACTGAGTTCCGCGAGGGAAGGAGATCCTAGGGTACCCAGGGATTGGGTACCCGAATCCGGAAGGCGTAATGGACCGGGGGGAGCTCCTCACTCGAAGACCTGGTGCAGCATATTGCCAGTGACGGGTGAGCCTCTCATCGGAGACCGCCTGGAAGGAAATCCCCCCCCGCTCGGAGACCGCAACTCACTTTCAGGGAGGAAAGTGGAGAACACATTGTGTCTGGGCCTACTCGCATCCACACCTCCTTTTCTGTTCTGTTTCTACAAGGGAGTTCAACTGATTGTGTTCATTCAAGAGGAATAAAGGAGTGTTGAACTTTAATGGTGTGGGGCTCATTTCCCGACAGACATTGTTCAAGGTAACTCTCGGTGGAGGCTCCAGGTGCACAGCACTGACCCGAAGGTAAAAGAACTTTGCTTACACCACACTGACACCTGTGGTGAAGGCCAGGTGTGGTGTCCCCGCTCCCTTCCCCTCTGAAGGTACCCCTAGACAAGAGACAGACGAGCTGAAGAAAAAAAGAGGGGAGTGAGGAGGGCGCTACACGTGGGGGCTCGGGTCCGGCATAGTGTTTGTGCACCACAGAATTGAACGTGTCTGCCCGGAGGAGTTACGAGTAGGCAGGCCTTCATTGGCCAAAGTGCATCCCTGCTCGAAGTCGTGGACATGACCCAATGAAGGGAAAGGCCCACGCAGAAGAGTGGAAAAAGGGGGAAGCTCAGCCGTGTAAAGTAGTACACGTGGGGGCTTCTATTGCACTGCGCCACCAGGCACACCCCCATCGCTTAGTTCGTGGGACGTTGGCGCAAAAACTTTGCAGTGTGCGATGGATCAGCAACAGGTCGCCATGTTCGGACATACATCGTGGATTCCAGTTCACCCTTCCACCATGACATTGACTGCTGCTGCTCCGGTAACAGATATGGGGATTCGGCTAAAGCCAAGGGGTCGATTCGCCCTGTATTCATGCATGGACGTTGAGGCCCTGGTGTGATTTGTCCCGGCTGCTCGGGACTGGTGTTCCAACTGAAGCCATTCGGGCGATGTGAGGCCTGTGGGGAGTTCCTTTTCGAAGTAGATCCGGCGGTTGAGAAGCTGAGAACCATCTACCCTGGCTGTGCTACAGGCAACACCACTCACAGAGGAGGAATCACTGCTTTGACAGCCACCCCTACGCACACTGCAGCGACCACGGATGAGGTCGTGAAAACTCAACGGGAGAAATCCGAGGATGCTGACTCAGTCACCACTGTCTCGCAGCGTCCACCACCGAAGAGAAAGACCGGTATGATAGCCCCGACCAGCGGTTGTGGTGGACCGTCTCGCCCACTTACGCCCAGCCCGGATGGATCCGTTAACAAGAGTTCCGGACGTCCCGCTTCAAGTAAAGGCCAAGGTAAGCCAGGCGGAGAGATTTGGTGTGTGGGAAGAGGTGAAAACTCAGTCTCCACTACAGGGTACCTACCCGCGGAGGAGTGTGACACCTCTGACCTAGAGTCGCTCTCGGACATGGGAGACGACGTTGCAATAGATGAACTGTTTGCAGAAAAGGGCTGGGACAAAGTACCTCTCGCTTCATCCCGGAGGACCAGGGATCCACCCATGTCTACAGGGGAAAGTACACCCGGGTGGAGGCACCAGCGCCTGAAGAGGGGTCCCGTCCCCAGCCTGCCTCTATCAGAGTGTCCCCATCAGTGTTTTATCAGAGTGTCCCCATCAGTGTTTTATCAGAGTGTCCCCATCAGTGTTTTATCAGAGTGTCCCCATCAGTGTCTTATCAGAGTGTCCCCATCAGTGTCTTATCAGAGTGTCCCCATCAGTGTCTTATCAGAGTGTCCCCATCAGTGTCTTATCAGAGTGTCCCCATCAGTGTCTTATCAGAGTGTCCCCATCAGTGAAAAATCAGATTTTTCACTGATGGGGACACGCTGATTTTTTCACTGATGGGGACACTCTGATTTTTCACTGATGGGGACACTCTGATTTTTCAGTGAAAAATCAGAGTGTCCCCATCAGTGAAAGATCAGAGTGTCCCCATCAGTGAAAAATCAGAGTGTCCCCATCACTGAAAAATAAGAGTGTCCCCATCAGTGTGCAAACATCATTTGTGTATCACTATTGCATTTGCTTGCCTTATTAGAGCGGACTTCCGCTCTTTTTCATCTCCCGGCTCCCGCCCACTGCAGGAGGATCTGTAATACATACAGCGGGCGGGAACCAGTAATTCAACGCTCTGTTGAGGGGGGGGACATTTCTCGGCCGGACACCTGGAGGCTGCTAGGACATGGCAGTCCCAGCAGCCAATCGTAGCGCACGGCGTCATGGGCGGGAGTAACGCCAGCGCCTCTGCTAACAAGAATTCAAACAAGCGCAGGAGCACGAATAATACACGGACGGGCGGGCGGGCGAGTGCTAGCTGCGGGCCGAGATACGGAGACCCCACACACACCGGACTCACAAGTAAGTGACATAACACACACCGGACTCACAAGCCGAGGGGGGCATTTTCAGCCCAAAAAAAAGGGCTGAAAAACTCAGCTTATACTCGAGTGTATACGGTATATACAATATGTAAAACACCAGCATATAAAATTATAACACAATTAAAACACAATTAAAATCAAAGTCAATCAGCCACTAGTTGGAAGATTGTGCAAAAGAGAAGACCAAGTCCGTTCAATTTCCTGAATGTTGTATGGATGAAAAAATCCAGAACTAAAAGGAAAAAAGGGAAAAGACAGGGTCCCTTTAAAAATAGCAGAACTTTAGAATATTACATGGCTGGCAAGCAACAATGGTGGTGTTGTAGATGTTGGCGATGTTGCAAAAGAGTCCTAACCAGCACCCAATGGTGTGTATATATATATATATATATATATATATATATATATATACATATACATATACATGGTGGTGTCCCCACCACCAAGGGGCTAAATCAGAGTGAACAAAGCAAAACAGAACAAAACAAAAATAAGTTGTCAGCTGTAAACTACAGCTTCCATACTGCATGTAGGAAAAGACACTTTGGAAAGGACACTGTGCAGGCGCGAGGACTAATCGTAGTAGTGGGAAACATCCCATTCAAAGTTGAGGCCAGCCGGTATTCTCGTATCCAACGAGAAAATCCAAAAGACCTCACGCCTGCACAGTGTTCTGAACCTATCTCCCCCCCCCCCCCTAACAGGTGTATTGATCTTCTCAATCCCCTGTATGGAGAGACTTAATACGTTCTTGTGGTGCACGGAGACCCAATGCCTGGCAACATTCGTATTCCTATCCTTCTGGATATCATACAAATGGTCATACAACCTGTCCTTGAGTCTACGGGTCGTTCTTCCGACGTACTGGATGTTACACGATTCGCACTTTATCACATATACCACAAACTTGGTGTTGCAATTAATGAATTGCTTGATGTTAAAGGTATTGTGATTAGTGCGCGATTCAACTATATCACCTGTTTTGATGTGTCTACAGTAGTTGCAATTAGTCATGCCGCATCGGAAGGTACCCTGAAAATGCAACCAATTAGCTACTGGGGGTTTACTGAGAAAAAGACTCGGTGATAAGCGACTTCCTAAAGTGGGGGCTCTACGAGATACAGTTTTAACCCCTTTAGAAAGAATTTCATGGTAAGCGGGGTCATTCAAAAGGATTGGGAGATATTTTCCAACGATCTATTTTATTTTGCTAAATTCACAACTAAATGGTGTGGAAAAAACCGGAGCCCCTTTGTATAACATGGCTGATGGTTTCTTGGATTTATTAGAATGTTTCTGAAGCAATGTTTCCCTGGGGATGGCAATGGCAGAATCACAGGCTTTTTTCACTATTTTGGGTGAGTACCCCCTGCTAATAAACCGTTGGGTCATGTTGGCAGCTTCACTAGAGAAATCCTCAGGTGTACTGCACAGCCGTCGGAGCCTAAGAAATTGGCCGACTGGGACCCCACGAATGGTGTGGCTGGGGTGACCCGAATCGGCTCTAAGGAGTGCGTTACCGGCTGTGGGTTTTCTGTAGATGCTAGTGGCTACCCTGCCATTGGCGACTGACAGATTGACATCTAAAAAGTCAATCGAGGTGGCATTAAGTTTCCCTGTGAAGCGGAGATTCATGGAGTTGTCATTTAAGTGATCCAACCATGTCTGTAACTCCATATCCTCATTGGAGGAGACAAACAGGAGGTCATCAATGAATCTTCAAAAAAAGACGGTGTCCAGGCGTCGGGGGCTATTGTGTCCAAAAATGCAGGACCTCTCCCAAAATCCCATATAGAGATTGGCCAAGGAAGGTGAAAATTTGGCTCCCATGGAGGCCCCGCATTTTTGGAGGTAATAGCCCCCGTCGAACATGAAGAAGTTATGTGTGAGTAGCTACTCTAATGACAACAAAATGAATTCCTGTAAAATTAACAAATATTTCCCAGATTCTTTAAGAAAGGCAGACACTGCCAAAATACCTAAATCATGGGGGATACTCAAGTACAGGCTGGCCACATCACATGTGATCCACCTGTATTCTGTTTTCCACTGGAAATCCCTGAGTTTGATTAATAGTTGCTTGGAGTCACGTAGGTAACCTGGAAGGTTGGTGACTATAGGTTGAAGCTGACCATCTATCCACTCCCCCAGACGTTCGTTCAAGGATCCAATTCCCGCTACTATGGGCCTACCCATTAGGGGGTCTAGGCCCTTATGGACTTTAGGCAGGTGATGGAACACTGGCATGACAGGGTTAACAGGAATGAAAAGCAGTTTTTTCTTGTGCTGAAAAAATGCCTGTGTGAACTGTTATGTCCAGTAGGGAGGAAAGTTTACTAGTGAAGGGGATGGTAGGATCACTTTTTAATGAGATGTAAGTGTTGTTGTCAGACAACTGGCGTAAAGCTTCAGCCCTGTAACTGTCAGAGTCTAATACAACCACCAGCCCACCTTTGTCCGCATTCCGAATCACACTGCTCGTATCTGTTGCAAGATCATTAAGAGCCTTGTGTTCTAATGGGGACAAATTATTGGAGACCGTCGACCCCATGCGGCAATTACGGGCCAGATGGGTGAGATCCTTCTCGACCATTTTTTGGAAAAGGTCAAGATCCTTGCCCCGTGACCCCACTGGATAAAAATCCGATCTAAGCTTAAACGAAATGCTATTTGAAATGTCAGTGGGGTCAACAGGACAAGGACTGGACTCAAGGGCCAAATCTGTAAGCTCCTAAAGAGCACATACTTCAGAAAATAAAACAGGTGAAGGAGGGGACTCACCCATATCCTGGTCACCGGAGGAGGTGTCCGGTTCCTCTGTGGGGAAATCAAAGTAGTGTTTCTTAAGTGTTAAACTGCGGGAGAATTTGTTAACGTCCAATAGTGTGTTGAAAAGGTTGAAATGCCTGGTGGGACAAAAGTTCAACCCCTTGGATAAAAGGCATTTTTCTTCACCACTTAAATTCCTTTTTGAGATATTGATAACATTAGAAGTGTCTACTTTTTCCTCCCTCGCAAGGTGTATGGTGTCCTCTTTTGCGTGCGAGTGTCTTTTTCCTCCTCTCCTGGTTTTCTTATGTCGTTTTTCTGCTTCGCTTTTCTGTGTAGCCCCTGAGGGTTTTCAGGCAGTATTCCATTCTGTGAATGATGAGGGGTAGGAGATCTCAGGGGACGCTCAGGTGAGGAATCCGATGCCGATGCAGCCATTGTGTCATTGGCCAGATCATATTCAGGATCAGAAAAGCTGACTTTTTTAACTGAATTCTTCCTTCGTGATCGTCCAGACAAAAATTGTGCTTTCTTCCAGGTATACACATTGCCGCTTTCATAATCCACCCTGTCCCAGGTAATTTTGTTGGTTTTGGTAGAAATAACATGTTTTTCCAATTTATTTAGCTTGTTGTTAAGACGGCCATCCAGCTCTGTGAACTCCGGGTGAGTCTGTAGATCTGTAAGGCTTTTCTGGATGTCAGCCATTTCTGTCTGTATGATGCCGAGCTCCTCTTTTTTGGATTTGAGGAGTATCTCCATTAGCTTTAGGGAACATGAACTGAGCGTGTCAGTCCATTCCTGCTTGAAGGCATCATTTATTAGGTCAGAAGTCGGGAACTTCTTGATCCTGAGTCCCCGGGGAATGCGCAACAACGCCACATATTCAGAGAGGGAGTTGATGTCCCAATATAGCCTGATCTCCTTGGCCATCACCGCTTCAAGTTTCCTAAATATACTAGTCAAAGAGACTATTCTGTCATCCGTAAGTTGAAGCTGGGAGGCCTGCGAGCCCGATCTGAGGGGATTATCAGAAGGTGCCATAAAAGTTCTGCTATGACCAGGTCCGTTTGTGGATGTAGTTGGTATGTTGGTATCCACGATAGGCTGGTTGCTGGGATAAACCATAAGCGGATAAAGTAGATGGAGAGATGGGGATCCACACCGAGCTGGACGGCACTAAGAAGCAAAATCCAGAAATTTATGAGAGACAGGAGAAAGGGAGCCGCTCAGGTGTGGAAATCCTTCAAATCACCTCCTCCCAGCAGCCGAGGGTGCAAGCAATGCTATTGACAGCAAACAGGAACGAACAAGTCTTCTGGACTGCCGCACTCCAAAAAATAAAAGCCTTTATTTTAAAATAAGGTATCCAAAATACATGCTATACATCACGGCACACAGGTCAAAAAAAATCCGGCTAACATGTTTCGCACTATGCTAGTGCTTATTCATAGCTACCTAATGCACAAAAATTAAACCAATATATACCCTAAAAGAAAAGGGATCATGTGATCCAGCACCATGTGAAAACAATTATTCAATGATCTACCTGTAAGTGAGTGATTCTAGTGAAGCAGTGTGATTATCTGATCACTGTGATAAGAGAGGAGAGAATCATTCTCAAAAAATCAATGAAGAAAAAAAGTATGTGTGAAGGATATGTGTGTGTGTGTGAATAAAATCATGTAAATAATAATAAAATGTGATATAATCATATCAGGATGTAATAAACACTAAAATAGGAATGGAATTAGTAAGATAGAATAAAGTCAAAATGGTCTGTGATGTGTGTGGCCAAGATCAATTATATATATGAAAATTATATATGGGAACAACGAAGGAAAGAACAGGTGACTGCTGGACGTGAAACCACCAGGACATGAAAATTATGTAAGTAATTTTAGTCCCATTGGAAAGCAATAGTGAGAGTTAATCAAGTTAGGCTGGATAAACAAGAACAAAAACGTGAAAACATAAAAAATAATATGTGAGTATATGTTTTGTGATATATTAAATATATTAAAGATGGTAAACGCAATGAACATGACAGCGATATAAGTAAATTAGTTTGGTAAGGTGCGTTGTAAACCATACGATGCTACGCATGTAAACTACAGCATTCTTATGTAATAGCGTTTAATATATATATCATTTGTTCATTTATTTTTGTGTGGACGTGTCAGTGCAATCAATCTATCAGTGTGTTGTTCTTGATCTTGATTTTTGACCTGTGTTCCGTGATGTATAGTAGGGATGAGCTTCGAGTTCGAGTCGAACTCATGTTCGACTCGAACATTGCCTGTTCGCCCGTTCGCCGAACAGCGAACAAATTGGGGTGTTCGCGGCAAATTCGAAAAGTCTATGGGAGAAATCTAAAGTGCTAATTATAAAGGCTTATATGCAAGTTATTGTCCTAAAAAGTGTTTGGGGACCTGGGTCCTGCCCCAGGGGACATGTATCAATGCAAATTTTTTTTTTTATAAACGCCCGTTTTTTCGGGAGCAGTGATTTTAATAATGCTTAAAGTGAAACAATAAAAGTGAAATATTCCTTTAAATTTCATACCTGGGGGGTGTGTATGATATGCATGTAAAGTGGCGCATGTTTCCCGTGTTTAGAACTGTCCCTGCAAAAAATTTCATTTTTGAAGGAAAAAAAGTCATTTAAAACTCACTCGCGGCTAATAATGAATTGTCGGCTTTTATCAATACATACAAAAGTCATTGATAAAAATAAAAAAAAAAGCGTGGGGGTCCCCCAGAATTCAATTACCAGGCCCTTCAGGTCTGGAATGGATATTAAGGGGAACACTGCCGCAAATTTAAAAAAAAATGGCGTGGGGTTCCCCCAAATATCCATACCAGGCCCTTCAGATCTGGCATGGATTTTAAGGGGAACTCCACCCCAAATTTAAAAAAAAAATGGCGTGGAGTCCCCCCGAAAATCCATACCAGACCCTTATCCGAGCACGCAACCTGGCCGGCCGCAGGGGAAAAGGGGGGGACGAGAGCGGCCCCCTCCCTCCTGAACCGTACCAGGCCACATGCCCTCAACATGGGGAGGATGTCCCCATGTTGATGGGGACAAGGGCCTCATCCCCACAACCCTTGCCCGGTGGTTGTGGGGGTCTGCGGGCGGGGGGCTTATCGGAATCTGGAAGACCCCTTTAACAAAGGGGACCCCCAGATCCCGGCCCCCCCCTATGTGAATTGGTAAGGGGTACATTGTACCCCTACCATTTCACGAAGAAAGCGTAAAAAAATTTCAAAAAAATGTATAGAGTCTATAGAGTCTATACATGTATTACGCAGTGAAGGAAGTTCCCCATCAGGTCCGCCCCCTCGGTATGTCGGACCCCGCCTACGTCATTGGCCCGAGTTCCCCGCTCAGGCCAATGACGTAGGCGGGTCCGACATACCGAGGGGGCGGACCTGATGGGGAACTTCTCTCACTGTGGTAATACATGTATAGACCCGCCCCTTGTCATGTTCCGCATCTGGTCCGCTGAGCGGACCTGATGGGGAACTTTAGAAGGGGCGGGTCTATACATTTAAAACACTGCGGAGGAAGTTCCCTATCAGGTCCGCTCAGGCACAACCAATGACGGACAGCGCTGGACATCGGATCGCCGCGGGACACTGGATTTCACCGCTGGAATGTTTTTTTTTTTTAATAAAGGACTTTTTCAAGGTGTTTGTGTGGTTTTTTTGACATTTTTTTACGCTTTCTTCATGAAATGGTAGGGGTACAATGTACCCCTTACCAATTCACATGGGGGGGCGGGATCTGGGGGTCCCCTTTGTTAAAGGGGTCTTCCAGATTCCGATAAGCCCCCCACCCGCAGACCCCCACAACCACCGGGCAAGGGTTGTGGGGATGAGGCCCTTGTCCCCATCAACATGGGGACATCCTCCCCATGTTGAGGGCATGTGGCCTGGTACGGTTCAGGAGGGAGGGGGGGCCGCTCTCGTCCCCCCTTTTCCTCTGCGGCCGGCCATGTTGCGTGCTCGGATAAGGGTCTGGTATGGATTTTTGGGCGGACTCCACGCCATTTTTTTTTACATTTGGGGTGGAGTTCCCCTTAAAATCCATGCCAGATCTGAAGGGCCTGGTATGGATATTTGGGGGAACCCCACGCCATTTTTTTTTAAATTTGCGGCGGGGTTCCCCTTAATATCCATTCCAGACCTGAAGGGCCTGGTAATTGAATTCTGGGGGACCCCCACGCTTTTTTTTTTTATCAATGACTTTTGTTTTTAAAACTTATTTTTGCATTGATACATGTCCCCTGGGGCAGGACCCGGGTCCCCAAACACTTTTTAGGACAATAACTTGCATATAAGCCTTTATAATTAGCACTTTAGATTTCGAACGTTCGAGTCCATTGTATTTAATAGGGTTCTAAAGTTCACACGAACATTTTGTCTGTTCGCAGGTTCTGGTGCGAACCGAACAGGGGGTTTTCGGCTCATCCCTGATGTATAGCATGTATTTTGGATTCCTTATTTTAAAATAAAGGCTTTTATTTTTTGGAGTGCTGCAGTCCAGAAGACTTGTTCGTTCCTGTTTGTCGCCTGACTGGAGTGTCGGTAGCTGCCTTGGTGTTCGGGAATGGAATATCCTAAACGGCTTGAACCCCTTTCATACTTGGGGTGTTGTTACAGGGAGATTATGCTGTGCGGTTGTTTTTCAGGGGTTGGACTTGGCCCCTTAGTTCCAGTAAAGGGAACTCTTGTGTCAGCATGCCAAGACATTTTGGACAATTTAATGCTTCCAACTTTGTGGGAACAGTTTGGGGATGGCCCCTTCCTGTTCCAACATGACTGCGCACCAGTGCACACAGCAAGGTCCATAAAAACATGGATGAGCGAGTTTGGGGTGAAGGCACTTGACTGGCCTACACAGAGTCCTGAACTCAATGATAGAACACCTTTTGGATGAATTAGAGCGGAGACTGTAAGCTAGGCCTTCTCGTTCACATCAGTGCCTGACCTCACAAATGCGCTTCTGGAAGAATGGTCAAACATTCCCATAGACACACTCCTAAACCTTGTGGACAGCCTTCCCAGAGGAGTTGAAGCTGTTATAGCTGCAAAAGGTGGGCCAACTCAATATTGTGCCCTATGGACTAAGACTGGGATGCCATTAAAGTTCATGTTCAAATATAAATAGGTAAATACTAAAGCGCTAATGAAATAAATAGTGAAAAATTACAATAAAAAGATAACCAAATGGTGAAAGCTGCAATCAAAATAACAATATTCTGTGACCGTGAAGTGAATGATTAAACAAATTAATGATGCGCTAACCACCAACCTAATTATGGTGCACTAGTGACAAAGTGCAACTCTCCGTGCTGAAAACAATCTGTTCAGCCGTGAAAACAATGTATAACACAACATACAAATCACACAATAGTGTATGGTATCCAGAGGCAGCATGGAATTCAATGTGGGCTGTAATAAATCCTTCAAACAGCTTGTCCCCAGTCCATATCCATTAAAACCACTGGACAATACTTTCAAAATCCGTTTGCACCGCTAATGTTAAAAGCAATGGTTAGCTCCCAGAACAGGCTCCTTCTCATAAGCTCCAATTCCCAGGATAATTCCATATGCATATAAAGGAAAAAAGAAAACAGATCATTGCGCAATAGCCATCCACAAGGCACACCTGTCACAGCTATGACCTGCACTCACATAACCTCAGGGATAATCAGCGTGTGTTCAGCTCAGTTGTTCCTGTGTTCCTCACTCGGACTGCCGCTTAAGCGTAACTTAGGCTCCTCCCCCTACGCGTTACGTCACTGGCACGTGACTTAATCATTGGTAACGTCTGCTCCATCCACATGCCCTTTTGTAGGGAACAGAACGTTGACACTGGTTGCCATGGTGATGGTCCGAACTCTCAACACATCATCGCTAACAGACGCTGATTATCATATGTTTACAAATATAGCAATACAATTTTAATAATACAGTGCACATATGCTACAACCTTTAACTTATATAGGCTATCGGCTTAAAACCTATTTAAAGTGGTTGTAAACCCTATATATTTTTTTCCCATAACCACCTGTAAGAGAAAGGCATAATGAGCTAATATGACTAGCATAATAGCTCATTATGCATCACTTACCTTAGATCGGGGCCCCCGAAGCCGTCCTCGTATCCCTCTTCAGCCGCATCCATCGAAGGTAATCCATAATAAGTGCTACCTCTTGGGAATTATTGGTTTTCTCTTTATCTTTTATAAGCTGATCTCTGGGGATTTCATATACCTCTCTGATTTTGTTATGGATAAAATCTTCATTATATCCCTTGGAGATAAATTTATTGCCAATTTCATTTGCTTGTTCTAAATACACATTTTTGTCTGAGCAATTCCTCCGTAGCCTCACCAGTTGACCCTTTGGTATGTTGATCAACCAGGGATCATGATGACAACCAGTGGCGGCTGGTGCTCAAATTTTTTGGGGGGGCGCAAACAAACTGGAAAAAAAAAAATCATCAATTGCCACCACTGTGCCCATTAAACGCAGCCACTGTGCCCAAACGCCACTAGTTTGTCCCCAAATGCAGCCAGTTTCTCCCCATAATACAGCCAGTTTGTCCCCCAATAATACAGCCAGTTTGTCCCCCAATAATACAGCCAGTTTCTCCCCCAATAATACAGGCAGTTTCTCCCCCATAATACAGCCAGTTTCTCCCCCATAATGCAGCCAGTTTGTTCCCCATAATGCAGCCAGTTTGTCCCCCAAATGCAGCCAGTTTTTCCCCCAATAATACAGCCAGTTTCTCCCCCATATGCAGCCAGTTTCTCCCCCATATGCAGCCAGTTTCTCCCCCATATGCAGCCAGTTTCTCCCCCATATGCAGCCAGTTTCTCCCCCCCAGCCCTGCACTTACCTTCCTCGGGTCAGCGCCGTCCTTCTTCCGTCCTCGATGTCTTCTCCCGCCCTCGATGTCACTTCAGCCAATCAGGTTACCGGTAACCAGACCCGGTGAACCTGATTGGCCAGGGAACGCACCCCCGTGCGTCCTCTCATTAGATATTTAGAAGCCGATTAAGCCCTCAGGCTGTAGTCGGGAAGCCTATCAGAGCCTGCTGGCTCTGATAGGCACTTCTAAAGGCCAATCAGACGCTGTTATTCAGATGGCCGGCGCTCAAGGGGCCAGCCATCTGAATAGTGGGCGGCAGCAATACATAGGTTCATGCAATGCATGAACCTATGTATTGTTGTGAGTGACGGCCGGGCGCAGAAGCGAGCGGTAGCGGCGCTTCTGCGCCCACTATGGTCGCGCCGCCATGTGTGAAAAAAAGAAATAAAAAAATAAAAATAAAAAAACTCTTAAAGGCCCCGTTTTTTTTTGGTGACCACAGGAGGGGGGGCGGCGCCCGGGCGCCCCCTATGGACGGGCCGCCACTGATGACAACTATCTGTTGGTATGTAGCTGTTTCTTTCCACTGGTTTAAAGTGCGTTTTTGTTTTTATTTGATTGTTCTCTATGGATATGTTCAAATCCAGAAATTGTATGGCTTTATCACTTATTACTACTTAGAACTACGAAACAAATCACTATTTAATCCACAGGTATCAAATAACCAACATGTGGAGGTATTCAACAAAATGGTGACACAAGACTTGGAGAAATTAAAAGTTAAAAGACTACCTGGACCACAGGCTATTAATAGAGGAATAAAAGAACTAGAAAAGAACAAACAGGTAGTAATAAGACCTGCTGATAAAGGGGGGGCCATTGTGGTGTTATCAAAGGAGGACTACCACCAAGAATTAATGGGGCAGCTAAATGACACCAGTACATACATAAAATTAAGAAGTAACCCCACCAGTGAATATAAAGAAGAACTACTGGAATTGATTGAGAGAGGATGTATGAAGAACATACTATCCAAGAGAGAGGAGAAATACCTGGTACCGGATATGTGTAGAGTTCCGGTCATCTACACAGTACCGAAGGTACATAAAGACTTAAATAATCCTCCGGGCAGGCCAATTATCAATGGCATACAATCTCTCAATTCAAGACTGGGGGAGTATGTTGATCGTTTTTTGCAACCTTTGGTGCCTAGAACACGTGCATATTTGAGAGACACGAAACATCTCTTGCAACTCTTGGAGAAGGTTGAATTAAATCCACAACAGCAATATTTGATGGCTACGGCGGATGTTGTGTCGCTCTATACGAATATAGAGCATGAGCAAGCTATAAAAGCCTCCAAATGGGCCTTGGATGGCTTTAGCAACATAGCGTCGAAACAGAAAAGATTCATTTTAAGAAGCCTGGCCTTCGGATTACAACACAACTATTTCTGGTATGGATCTGAGTACTACAGACAATTAAATGGAATAGGGATGGGGGCTAAATATGCCCCTAGTGTTGCAAACATTTTTATGTCCGAATAGGAGGAAGAGTCTGTATATCTCGAGGAACCGGAACAATTGATCCTATATAAATGGTTCATTGATGATTGTATCGTGATATGGAGTGGAAATGAGAGCACTCTAACTGAATTTTTTCAAAAATTGAATATGAATCAAAGAAATATCAAATTAACCTATGTAATAAGTGATAAAGCCATACAATTTCTGGATTTGAACATATCCATAGAGAACAGTCAAATAAAAACTAAAACGCACTTTAAACCAGTGGAAAGAAACAGCTACATACCAACAGATAGTTGTCATCATGATCCCTGGTTGATCAACATACCAAAGGGTCAACTGGTGAGGCTACGGAGGAATTGCTCAGACAAAAATGTGTATTTAGAACAAGCAAATGAAATTGGCAATAAATTTATCTCCAAGGGATATAATGAAGATTTTATCCATAACAAAATCAGACAGGTATATGAAATCCCCAGAAATCAGCTTATAAAAGATAAAGAGAAAACCAATAATTCCCAAGAGGTAGCACTTATTATGGATTACAATATTCAGCACAAACAACTGGAAAAAATATTTAGGAAACACTGGCCTATTTTAAAAGCAGATAAACAGTTACAAACTGTTTTATCAGACACACCAAGGGTGATATACAGAAGAGCACCAACCTTGAGGGACCTAGTGGTGAAGAATGTCCCTGATCCACCCACTAAAACGAATACTCTTACCTTCTTTCAGGGTAAGGGTTTCTACCCGTGCAAACGCTGCTACGCATGCAGAGAAACAGGTTTAAAGGGGGTTAAATGCTCTAATTTTAAATCTAACACCACCAACAAGGATTATAATATCAAAGATTTTATTCCGTGTAGAACAGAAGGGGTGGTGTACATGTTAGAATGCACCTGCTCATTACAGTACATTGGAAGAACTAAAAGACCTCTTTGGAAAAGATTAAGAGAACATGTACAAAACATCAAGGCAGGCTTTCCAAAACATAATGTCTCGAGACATTTTGACCTATGCCATAAAAGGAATCCATCAGATTTAAAGTTCTGGGCTATACAGAAATTTAAACCACATTGGAGGGGAAGCCACAAGGTGAGGGAAATCAGTAAAAGTGAATCCCGGTGGATTTATGAAATTCGCACTTTATCGCCGTATGGTTTAAATATTGATTTTGACCTCAATTGTTTTATTTCTGATTATTAGTGGTTTAGCCTGAGTAAGTGCCTATGGGTATGGGTTATATAACATATATATGGTCCCTTGGCCCTGAGAGGGCCGTATCCTGGCTCAATGACCCACAGTTAGGATCTGGGGATTGTAAATGGCATACAGGTGCATGCGCATGCATATATGTTTATGTGCATATTAGCATAAGCACAAGAGTTATGTGCATTGATTGACTGGATATGGATTTTTCTACATATTTTAATATTCTAATTAAATTGGGAAACAATAGTGTGAGCAGCATTTATTTGGAGAACAGATTTTTCTTGCTGAAGGGTAGAGGGAGGTGGCGCCTCTTTATCTATACATATTTTATATACCCCATATCTCTCATTTTTATCTTTTTATTCTCCCTCCTATTTGTAATTTTGTATTTTTATTTTGAATGCAATACATGATGATAGTAGTTCCAAATCTCGCCACTGGAGGGACCAGCGAACCATCTGCAGCAATGTTTTAACAGTTATTAGATGTTTTTAATGTTGGTTTTAAATAGGTTTTAAGCCGATAGCCTATATAAGTTAAAAGTTGTAGCATATGTGCACTGTATTATTAAAATTGTATTGTTATATTTGTAAACATATGATAATCAGTGTCTGTTAGAGCCGGTTCACACTGGGGCAACACACTTCCAGCGTGACTTTACAAGGCAACTTCAAGGCAACTTCGAGGCAACTTTGAGGCAACTCCGAGGCAACTCCGAGGCAACTTCAAGTTTCCTCTAGGACAGGCGACTTTGCCAGTGGGCAATCAAACAATAATCAGCTCTGTGGAAGGGAGGGGTTTGCCTGAGAAAACTATTTTCTCTTCCTGTAAAGTTGCTTCAGTTAAGACACTGATCCGACTTTGGAGGCGACTTCCATTGAAATCAATGGGTACAAGTCGCCTAGAAGTCGCCTTGAAGTAGTACAGGAACCTTTTCTGAAGTCGGAGCGACTTCAGTAGTGTGCATAAAGACGGCTCCATAGACTAACATTACAGCGCGACTTGGGGCGTCTCGGGGCGACCTGAAGTCGGATCCTGAGTCGCCCTGGTGTGAACCGGCTCTTAGCGATGATGTGTTGAGAGTTCGGACCATCACCATGGCAACCAGTGTCAACGTTCTGTTCCCTACAAAAGGGCATGTGGATGGAGCAGACGTTACCCATGATTAAGTCACGTGCCAGTGACGTAACGCGTAGGGTGGAGGAGCCTAAGTTACGCTCAAGTGGCAGTCCGAGTGAGGAACACAGGAACGACTGAGCTGAACACACGCTGATTATCCCTGAGGTTATGTGAGTGCAGGTCATAGCTGTGACAGGTGTGCCTTGTGGATGGCTATTGCGCAATGATCTGTTTTCTTTTTTCCTTTATATGCATATGAAATTATCCTGGGAATTTGAGCTTATGAGAAGGAGCCTGTTCTGGGAGCTAACCATTGCTTTTAACATTAGCGGTGCAAACGGATTTTGAAAGTATTGTCCAGTGGTTTTAATGGATATGGACTGGGGACAAGCTGTTTGAAGGATTTATTACAGCACACATTGAATTCCATGCTGCCTCTGGATACCATACACTATTGTGTGATTTGTATGTTGTGTTATACATTGTTTTCATGGCTGAACAGATTGTTTTCAGCACGGAGAGTTGCACTTTGTCACTAGTGCACCATAATTAGGTTGGTGGTTAGCGCATCATTAATTTGTTTAATCATTAAAGTTCATGTGTGTGTAAAGGCTGGCGCCCCAATACTTTTTGCCGCCCCCCTATCCATGCATCTGGCCCCCTAATCTACATGCAGGGCACTGGACACATGAATTCAAATGGGGGGGTGTTTTTTTGTTGAAGCATGTGATTAGAGCTATAGGCCCTAATAGGCTTCAAAAAAGGGTGGGCTGGGGGCGCAGAGCACTGCGCTGCGAGCCCACCCAGTTGTGTGACAATAGTGAATATTCGCTATTGCCACGCTGATCCTCCTCCCGACCAATCAGGAAGCGGGTCCGGAGACCCGTCACCCAATTGGCTGAAAGGACAGACAATCCTATAGGACACCTAGGAAAAGGAGGGAGGAGATGCACGGCAGAAGCCACCATGATGCAGAGGAAAAGGAGGCGCGATAGAAGCCGCCTCTCGCCGCCGCAACCTTGATGGGGTAAGTGCAGGGCTGGATGACCGACCAACCGCGAGACCCCAACCAGACAGACAGCAGGGGTGTTTGTTTGCCCCCCCCCCAAAAAAAAAACACCTGCCGCCACTGATATATACGTGATTCTGCACACCCAGCCCGCACTGTCACAGTATATGTACAGTGCGTGGTCGGCAAGTGGTTAAAGTGTATGCATAGTCAAACTACCTATTTTATTTTGGATAGAGCAAGGAATGACTGAAACCTCAGTTTATGTTTTTTCTTTCTCTATAACCTTCTGGGGAGCTTCCCTTTCACTTCCTGTCATAGGATATCTCCCTAAAAAGAAGGGGGATTTCTATCTGAGACAGCTGTCACCAGAATATTTGTTGCCATTGAATGGTTTACCAGTGCCTTTTGTTCTGAGTAACAACTCAAAAATACGTTTTTCGCCTCACTTTCTGTCTTGACGGCAAGGACAGGGAGGTTAATATGTCCAGCAAGGACAGAGATAACAACTTGACAGATGGTTAAACCCCTCACCACTCTTTCAAAAACTCCAAAAATAAAATTTTTGCCTTTGCATACAGTGTGAACTTTGTGGGAAAGCAAGGCCCTGCCACTGTAAAAATGGATGTAGAAATGAAACAGGGTTTAAGATTTTCCACCAGACCCACCATACTCCTGCGAGGTTGCATAGGATGGGTCTCCTGTCCTCGGCCGCTTGCTTCCGCGGCTGTGGCCAGGAGGCCGATTTCTTAAACTGTTTTTGGTCATGCCCAATGATTCAGGACTTCTGGGGGGAGGTGGGTGCCTTTGTCTCCTCGGCGTTAGGGCCTCCCAAATATAATTCACCCCAAGAACTGCCTACTAGGCATTTTTGGTGACTTACACCTATCAACGCATGCCAAGAGACTGCTCCGTATACTATATTTTTATGCTAAAAAAAAATTCTACTGTCCTGGAAGGGTGCACAGACCTCTTTGAAAGCCCTTTGGTTGAAACTTATTAATGACTCCATCCCGCTATATAAGCTTACTTTTGAAATCCGAAAACGGACCAAAACCTTTCATAAAATTTGGGGTAGGTGGCTGGCTAGCACCCTTACTCTCTCTCAGCACTAACTGAATTACACTTGTTTGACCAGGGGTAGACCGCGCCCTAAGGATCTCTAACATCTAGACCAGTGTTTCTCAACTCCAGTCCTCAAGGCGCCCCAACAGGTCATGTTTTCAGGATTTCCCTCAGATGAAACAGCTGTGGGAATTACTAAAGCAGTTAAACTGATCAAATAACCTGTGCAAAACAATGGAGAGCCTGAAAACATGACCTGTTCGGGCGCCTTGAGGACTGGAGTTGAGAAACACTGATCTAGACTCCCACCTTTGCTGTGCCCGTATTGGTCTACATGCACCTTTTCCCTACTGTGTATCCTTTGTATTGATATCTCTTTATTTGTCTATGTCTGAACATATTGCCTAACAAAACAATACTCCTGCGCTCTGATGTCTTGGTGTATGCGGGGCGTGTCGATCATTCCTCAGTAAACAGGCAACACTTTAGGAATCTTGCAGCCCTCCTCAGAACTATGGGTGTTCATATAACTGTAAAAAAACAAACAAAAAAACAAAAAAAAACAAAAACTTAGAAACAACAACTTCTATATCTGAGGATACAGGCATGTTGGAGATCCTAGAGGAATTATATGAAGAAGGCGGCTTGGAACCTCTAAATGAGTCGTTTGCCTTGCCGAGTGAGGAAGCTACTAGACATACAGACTTCAGACCAAAATCTAGCTTTTATCCACATTGGAGTAAGGGGAACTTCATCTCCACCTTCTATGAAGTTGTCATGCGTGAATTCAGAAAAATGTGTGGTGACAGAAGCCGCAAATACAATAAGGGCTATGAGGTTGGTATCGAAGCCCCCCTGAGTAGCCTGAAGAATAATCTTGAGATCATAATCAGGAAGGCAGACAAGGGAGGTGGCCTGGTTATACAGGATAGAGATCAATACCTGGAAGAAGCCCTTAGGTTGTTAGGGGATACTGACACCTACGAGAGACTACGTTGGGATCCAACGGTAGAGTACAATGGAGATTGGAAAAAACTTCTGGATAGGGCGTTATCGAGCAAGATTTTAACAAAGAATGAGTATGAATTTTTATACTCAAAACATCCGGTCGTCCCCCATTTCTACCATATTCCCAAGATTCACAAAGATATAGAAAAACCTCCAGGCAGACCCATTGTTGCGGGCATTGACAGTCTAACCAGTAATCTGGGGAGCTACATTGATCACTTCCTACAAAATATAGTGATTAACTTACCATCATTCATCAAAGATTCAGGCCATGCTCTGGAGATACTAGCTAATTATAAGTGGGAGAAGGGCTATAGATGGCTATCATTGGATGTAGCATCTTTATATACATCTATCCAGCATCTATTTGGCCTTCGAGCCACCGAATACTATCTAGCGAAAGCCCACACGTTTAACCCACAACAGGCACAATTTATTTTTGAGTGCATTGAATTCACCTTGACTCATAATTACTTTACGTTCATGGACTGCTTCTACAGACAGGTGAGGGGTACGGCGATGGGGGCAAGGTTTGCACCAAGCTACGCAAATCTCTTTATGGGGTATTGGGAACTCCAATACATTTGGGCGAACAACCCCTTTGGGAAAAATTTAGTTTTGTACTCTCGGTATATAGATGATATCCTTATTATCTGGAATGGGAGTGATGAAGAACTCGATGGATTTCTGACACATTGTGCCAATAACCCTTTCGGAATTTCATTCACCCATGTAGTAGACGAAGAACTCCTAGTTTTCCTGGATCTGGAATTGAGGGCCGACGAATATGGTGTCATCTATTCAAGAACGCACTTTAAACCTAGCGCAGGCAATTCATACCTACATGCTCAGAGTCACCATCACCCAAGATGGATCCGGAATATTCCATTCGGTCAGTTCTGTCGGCTTAGGCGCACCTGTTCTCGAAAAAAGGACTATGAAGATCAAAGTCTGATTTTGAAGAATAAATTCAAAGAGAAGGGCTACGAGGAAGGACATATAGAGGAAGCCTTCCAAAAATTTCTACACTTGTATGGAGATATTGATGAAATAAAAACGAAACGGGAGAAAAATGAACCAGCGCAAACAAGGTTCTGCACGAGGTACAATAATAAAGTACCGACGATCCAAAAGATCTTCAAGAAGAACTGGAAAATTCTGGAATCAGATCCCTTTCTGAGTCTCCCGCCCCATCCCAATTTGGTATTTAGGAGACCGAGAGATTTGCGAAATACGATTGCCCCAAGTAGGGTCAAAAAGAACAACAAGAACAAAGGACTGAATAACACCTGGACCACTATCTTTGACCAGAAAGGTTCCTATAGATGTGGAAGTGGCATTTGCGGCAATTGTACACATATGTGCCACAGGAAGAAAGAGGTGATTGGAGTAGATGGGAGAAGTCATAAGATCAGACAGTTTATTAACTGTGGTACCCCATTTATCATCTATGGTCTAATCTGCCCTTGTGGCCTTATGTACATTGGCCGTACATGTCGACCAATGAGAACCAGGATGAACGAACACAGGAGTAGCATCACCACGGAAAAGGACAAGTGTTCAGTTCCGAGACATTTCAAGGAACTACATGACAGTAGCATAGATGGTCTGAAGGTTTTTGGCATAGAAGCTATACCTAGCAATTTAGATAGTGGCAAGAAATATCAGATTTTATGTAAGAGAGAAGCTTTCTGGATCTTCACCTTGGGGACTTTGGCCCCGCAGGGCCTCAACGAGGGAATTGAACTTCACACCATTAGTACAAGTTGATTGGTCGTGCATGCCAGGGTACATAAAGAGAATATTTCTAGTAGGCTTAGGATTTAGAAGAGAGAGTTTTAAGGCTTTTTGGGTCCTTTGGGGTTTATATTTAATATTGGGAACATGATTATTATTGTTGATAATAATTAATAATAATAATTTGTTTTCTTTTTTGTTTATCATTTTTGCAATGCTATAATGCACATCATATTTACAGCTGGTTTATTCAGGTTCATGTGACATCTTCTGGACCTACTAGGGTCCACGCCACTGGCACCCTACACTATGTGGGTGCTTCTTGGTAGAGTGTAGTTCAAGGGTTGCTTGTTCAACTCCATTAATAATATTTATACGGCGTGGTTCATTTGGTAGGTCCAGCGTACAGTGGGTCCACCATGTATCATCTGTGGGAGTGTTTTGCATAAGTACATGTGGGGAGAGATTTACGTGTATCCCTTTTCCTCACAGCAAATAATTGTGGGGCAGTGGGGATAAATGGGACCTTTGTCCCACGAAGTTATTTTATCCATGGAGATAGTCCATCAATGTTGTTTCCCACAAATTCACTTTGGTGATGGGGGAATGTTTTTGGCAAAGAAACCAGGTAGGAGTTTTCCTATGTACTAGACCCACTGTACGTATCTGTGGATCCTTTGTATGGGTGTGCATGTGCGTGTGTGCATGGAGGAGGCTCCTCTCTCCCCCCCCCCTTTTTTTTTTTTTCTCCTTGTCATTGGACAGGCCTCCTTTACACTCCGCCCCTAAGAGTGATAGGAGGAGCGGGTGTGTACACTGTGGTTTCACCGGAAATTGCGGGTGGAACGCAAACACACCTGCACTTCCAGTTTAGCATCCAGATCGAGGCCTGGTATTTGCCTAATCAGGCTGTGCTATAGACAAACAGGGACGCGACCGGAAGTGCGGGTAGACACGCTAGTGACACCCACACCTCTAGGCAATTGCGACCCATTCCATGCTTTGGACAAGCCTCCTCTGCACTCCGCCCCTAGGAGTGATAGGAGGGGCGAGCGCATTCACTGTAGTGCTACCGGAAGTTGCGGGTGGAACGCAAACACACCCGCACTTCCGACTCGGCATCCAGATCGAGGCCTGGCATTCGCCCAATCAGGCCGCACCACTGACAAACAGGAAGTGCGGGTGGAAAAGTTTGTAACACCCGCACTTCTAGTCCAAAGCTCCGAATGTGCCTCTCTCCCTTAATAGAAGGTTAGGTATAGGATGCAGTGAGTGGAATCCTAGATGCATCTCTCCCACTGGCAGATCATTGGACACCTTTGCATCTACTGTTGGCCCCTGCTGCATACGGTAAGCGGTTCGTTCGGGCACAATTAGATGCTTGTTACATATCTGTTGTATACTACTAGCCTACCTGGTCACCCTGTGATGCGGGATCAGTGGGGGTTTGGGTACAAGTTTGCTAGGAGTATTTTGATCATTAGTGGCACACTGGTCCTTTGAATTTGAACCTCTATCCTCCACCACTATTTTATATGTATCTATGATGTGAAATGATTTGTTTTACTCTAGTGCACAATTGGTGTCACATAGCATGTCGAATTATATTTAATTTCTGATTCACCCCTATGGGTTAATCATGAGACACACCTCTGGGGGTGGAGTTTGTAGGGGCGGGGCCTATTGGGGTGGGGACGATGGGTCGGGGCCTCCTTGGTGGACATGAGTGTGTGTATATCTATATGTGTGGGGTTATCCATGAGAATAGGATACCACAAGCTGTGTAGGCTCTGAAGAAAGGGGTGCGCCCCGGAAACGCGTCAGCCGTCCAGCACATTTGAGGTACCATCTATCTCCCTGGTCATCGAGTTTTAACTTCAGTCGTCCTATGATTCAGGCTGGTCACTAGAAAAAGCTCATTTTAACGCTCTGCTTGTGAGTAGGACCATTGCTGTTTTTATACATTTTAATAAAGATTTTATCTGGTAATACACTAGGTCGGTGCGCCCTCCTGTTTTTTGTTTTTTTACAGTTATATGAACACCCATAGTTCTGAGGAGGGCTGCAAGATTCCTAAAGTGTTGCCTGTTTACTGAGGAATGATCGACACGCCCCGCATACACCAAGACATCAGAGCGCAGGAGTATTGTTTTGTTGTACTTTTTTCTTGATTTGGGGACTCCTGCTGCTAGGTGTAGTAGTGTGCGGTGTGGCAAGCAGCAAATATTACTGAATAATGGTATTGTCCATAGAAGAAAGGCAGCTAAGAAGGGCTTCATTGGCAAAAGGCTTCCTGAATAGTGTTGATAATTACGAACAGCAACTGGAAGGACTAGACGTCATCAGCGATGAGAATACTCTACAGAGTAGAGAGGAGAAGATGGTATCAGCATTCTACAAACTAAAACATCTTTTGGAGAATGAAATGACTCAGTGGTGGGACATTGTGTTATTGCAAAAATACCTAGAGGTTAATAGGATACCTAGAGGTCTAAGGTTGAATAAGTTATGTAATTTTTTAGATGTAGATATTGGCCAAGAATGGGTTAAAGAAATGAGGCTGTTTAATAGGACTTGGTTAGTAATGATCATTAGGCAAAGAGAGCGGAATTTGTCGAATATTAAAATTGATATCACTAATATACAAGAAGAACTCTTGACCTATATGGATTTAGAAGCATTCTCAGTATGGGATAATAAGATAAACAAACAAACAACAGATTATGAGGCAGAATTGATAGTCCGCAAATCAGGTAAATTCGAGAGAGACAGGCTAGATTATACTTCTGGACGGGAGTTCAATTGGAGGAGGGACAAGAATGCATTACCCCCTGGAGAGGAAGAAGATGGGCCAATGGGGAGGGAGCGAGAGCATTCTGGGCAAGAATATAGGCCGGAAGTGAGAGAGAGGGAGTCCAGGAACCAGAATCATTATCACGATAGAACCAATGCTCACTTCAAGGAAAGAAATAAGAGTCATGAGAACGTAAATAGAAATAGGAATGGACGTTGGTATAAGAATAGGAATAGAAACAATACAAATAAAAATAAAAATAAAAACAGAAATATATATAAGAACATAAACAATACAAGGAAAACTAAGGATCACTCACCCAATACACCAACTTGGTCTAGTGTACATGAGGATTTCCCTCCTCCGTTGAAGCAAAGGAGTCCCTTGTTGGAACAAAATAAGATCCCTGTACAGGCGAAAGAGGGACAAGGAACTGATGGTCTTCAGATACGGAATGATGACCCGTCCAAGAATCAAATATCGGTCAGGGAATGTTCATTACGGGTCGAAACAACGGTTCCCCTAACGGAAGAGTATTCAATTCCTGGTGGTGCAGGGAAACAACAGGAGCACGACATTAATCTAGGGCCCAAGAACACAATGCAATCAGGAGATAAAAGTATGGGAAATGGAAACGTGGAACCTAATAAAGATGACTTTTCTTTTTTTGGGAAAGGAGCTGCGGGGACAACAAAACCCGCAGCGCCGAAAACTTTAACAACCAGATCTTTAACCCCCCCGAACACCAGAAGACTAAGAAACCAACAAGGAGAGGCCAGAGAGGTGGCAAGAAATCAAAGAAGAGAACAGAGATGATAGAAAATCATTCTACCATCAAAATATATAACCTCTCTAATTGCGTGTTCTCTGAAAAAGAGCTTGATTTGCTTAGAAGGGGCCTCAATTATGCCCCGGAAAGCCCTCCGAATTTGTTTGAACTGTTCATCGACCTGAATAAATTCATACGTAACCTCACGGTGAAGCGTCACTTCAGGCTCAAGGAAATCAATGGTCAAAGTACTGAGAACTTAGAAACAACAACTTCGACCTTTGGGGATATATCTGAGGATACAGGCATGTTGGAGATCCTAGAGGAATTATATGAAGAAGGCGGCTTGGAACCTCTAAATGAGTCGTTTGCCTTGCCGAGTGAGGAAGCTACTAGACATACAGACTTCAGACCAAAATCTAGCTTTTATCCACATTGGAGTAAGGGGAACTTCATCTCCACCTTCTATGAAGTTGTCATGCGTGAATTCAGAAAAATGTGTGGTGACAGAAGCCGCAAATACAATAAGGGCTATGAGGTTGGTATCGAAGCCCCCCTGAGTAGCCTGAAGAATAATCTTGAGATCATAATCAGGAAGGCAGACAAGGGAGGTGGCCTGGTTATACAGGATAGAGATCAATACCTGGAAGAAGCCCTTAGGTTGTTAGGGGATACTGACACCTACGAGAGACTACGTTGGGATCCAACGGTAGAGTACAATGGAGATTTGAAAAAACTTCTGGATAGGGCGTTATCGAGCAAGATTTTAACAAAGAATGAGTATGAATTTTTATACTCAAAACATCCGGTCGTCCCCCATTTCTACCATATTCCCAAGATTCACAAAGATATAGAAAAACCTCCAGGCAGACCCATTGTTGCGGGCATTGACAGTCTAACCAGTAATCTGGGGAGCTACATTGATCACTTCCTACAAAATATAGTGATTAACTTACCATCATTCATCAAAGATTCAGGCCATGCTCTGGAGATACTAGCTAATTATAAGTGGGAGAAGGGCTATAGATGGCTATCATTGGATGTAGCATCTTTATATACATCTATCCAGCATCTATTTGGCCTTCGAGCCACCGAATACTATCTAGCGAAAGCCCACACGTTTAACCCACAACAGGCACAATTTATTTTTGAGTGCATTGAATTCACCTTGACTCATAATTACTTTACGTTCATGGACTGCTTCTACAGACAGGTGAGGGGTACGGCGATGGGGGCAAGGTTTGCACCAAGCTACGCAAATCTCTTTATGGGGTATTGGGAACTCCAATACATTTGGGCGAACAACCCCTTTGGGAAAAATTTAGTTTTGTACTCTCGGTATATAGATGATATCCTTATTATCTGGAATGGGAGTGATGAAGAACTCGATGGATTTCTGACACATTGTGCCAATAACCCTTTCGGAATTTCATTCACCCATGTAGTAGACGAAGAACTCCTAGTTTTCCTGGATCTGGAATTGAGGGCCGACGAATATGGTGTCATCTATTCAAGAACGCACTTTAAACCTAGCGCAGGCAATTCATACCTACATGCTCAGAGTCACCATCACCCAAGATGGATCCGGAATATTCCATTCGGTCAGTTCTGTCGGCTTAGGCGCACCTGTTCTCGAAAAAAGGACTATGAAGATCAAAGTCTGATTTTGAAGAATAAATTCAAAGAGAAGGGCTACGAGGAAGGACATATAGAGGAAGCCTTCCAAAAAATTTCTACACTTGTATGGAGATATTGATGAAATAAAAACGAAACGGGAGAAAAATGAACCAGCGCAAACAAGGTTCTGCACGAGGTACAATAATAAAGTACCGACGATCCAAAAGATCTTCAAGAAGAACTGGAAAATTCTGGAATCAGATCCCTTTCTGAGTCTCCCGCCCCATCCCAATTTGGTATTTAGGAGACCGAGAGATTTGCGAAATACGATTGCCCCAAGTAGGGTCAAAAAGAACAACAAGAACAAAGGACTGAATAACACCTGGACCACTATCTTTGACCAGAAAGGTTCCTATAGATGTGGAAGTGGCATTTGCGGCAATTGTACACATATGTGCCACAGGAAGAAAGAGGTGATTGGAGTAGATGGGAGAAGTCATAAGATCAGACAGTTTATTAACTGTGGTACCCCATTTATCATCTATGGTCTAATCTGCCCTTGTGGCCTTATGTACATTGGCCGTACATGTCGACCAATGAGAACCAGGATGAACGAACACAGGAGTAGCATCACCACGGAAAAGGACAAGTGTTCAGTTCCGAGACATTTCAAGGAACTACATGACAGTAGCATAGATGGTCTGAAGGTTTTTGGCATAGAAGCTATACCTAGCAATTTAGATAGTGGCAAGAAATATCAGATTTTATGTAAGAGAGAAGCTTTCTGGATCTTCACCTTGGGGACTTTGGCCCCGCAGGGCCTCAACGAGGGAATTGAACTTCACACCATTAGTACAAGTTGATTGGTCGTGCATGCCAGGGTACATAAAGAGAATATTTCTAGTAGGCTTAGGATTTAGAAGAGAGAGTTTTAAGGCTTTTTGGGTCCTTTGGGGTTTATATTTAATATTGGGAACATGATTATTATTGTTGATAATAATTAATAATAATAATTTGTTTTCTTTTTTGTTTATCATTTTTGCAATGCTATAATGCACATCATATTTACAGCTGGTTTATTCAGGTTCATGTGACATCTTCTGGACCTACTAGGGTCCACGCCACTGGCACCCTACACTATGTGGGTGCTTCTTGGTAGAGTGTAGTTCAAGGGTTGCTTGTTCAACTCCATTAATAATATCTATACGGCGTGGTTCATTTGGTAGGTCCAGCGTACAGTGGGTCCACCATGTATCATCTGTGGGAGTGTTTTGCATAAGTACATGTGGGGAGAGATTTACGTGTATCCCTTTTCCTCACGGCAAATAATTGTGGGGCAGTGGGGATAAATGGGACCTTTGTCCCACGAAGTTATTTTATCCATGGAGATAGTCCATCAATGTTGTTTCCCACAAATTCACTTTGGTGATGGGGGAATGTTTTTGGCAAAGAAACCAGGTAGGAGTTTTCCTATGTACTAGACCCACTGTACGTATCTGTGGATCCTTTGTATGGGTGTGCATGTGCGTGTGTGCATGGAGGAGGCTCCTCTCTCCCCCCCCCCTTTTTTTTTCTCCTTGTCATTGGACAGGCCTCCTTTACACTCCGCCCCTAAGAGTGATAGGAGGAGCGGGTGTGTACACTGTGGTTTCACCGGAAATTGCGGGTGGAACGCAAACACACCCGCACTTCCAGTTTAGCATCCAGATCGAGGCCTGGTATTTGCCTAATCAGGCTGTGCTATAGACAAACAGGGACGCGACCGGAAGTGCGGGTAGACACGCTAGTGACACCCACACCTCTAGGCAATTGCGACCCATTCCATGCTTTGGACAAGCCTCCTCTGCACTCCGCCCCTAGGAGTGATAGGAGGGGCGAGCGCATTCACTGTAGTGCTACCGGAAGTTGCGGGTGGAACGCAAACACACCCGCACTTCCGACTCGGCATCCAGATCGAGGCCTGGCATTCGCCCAATCAGGCCGCACCACTGACAAACAGGAAGTGCGGGTGGAAAAGTTTGTAACACCCGCACTTCTAGTCCAAAGCTCCGAATGTGCCTCTCTCCCTTAATAGAAGGTTAGGTATAGGATGCAGTGAGTGGAATCCTAGATGCATCTCTCCCACTGGCAGATCATTGGACACCTTTGCATCTACTGTTGGCCCCTGCTGCATACGGTAAGCGGTTCGTTCGGGCACAATTAGATGCTTGTTACATATCTGTTGTATACTACTAGCCTACCTGGTCACCCTGTGATGCGGGATCAGTGGGGGTTTGGGTACAAGTTTGCTAGGAGTATTTTGATCATTAGTGGCACACTGGTCCTTTGAATTTGAACCTCTATCCTCCACCACTATTTTATATGTATCTATGATGTGAAATGATTTGTTTTACTCTAGTGCACAATTGGTGTCACATAGCATATCGAATTATATTTAATTTCTGATTCACCCCTATGGGTTAATCATGAGACACACCTCTGGGGGTGGAGTTTGTAGGGGCGGGGCCTATTGGGGTGGGGACGATGGGTCGGGGCCTCCTTGGTGGACATGAATGTGTGTATATCTATATGTGTGGGGTTATCCATGAGAATAGGATACCACAAGCTGTGTAGGCTCTGAAGAAAGGGGTGCGCCCCGGAAACGCGTCAGCCGTCCAGCACATTTGAGGTACCATCTATCTCCCTGGTCATCGAGTTTTAACTTCAGTCGTCCTATGATTCAGGCTGGTCACTAGAAAAAGCTCATTTTAACGCTCTGCTTGTGAGTAGGACCATTGCTGTTTTTATACATTTTAATAAAGATTTTATCTGGTAATACACTAGGTCGGTGCGCCCTCCTGTTTTTTGTTTTTGTTTTTGAACATATTGCCTACCTTTTCGAACCAGTCTATCTGGTACGGTAATTGTGGGGGTTTTTTCTGTGTGTGTATTGTTTTTTTTTCTGTTTGTTAGTTTGTTGAAAAACTTCAATAAAAATATCTTTAAATAAAAAAAAAAAAAAGAAATGACACAGGGTTTGGACGTATACAGCGCGGGGCTCCAGAGTATCAAATATGAGCTGAGAAAACAGTTTTTACAGCTTTCTCTTCCAGAGTTTGGAGACTTCTCAGAGTTTTGGGAGGTAAGAAGTCTCTGACCCAGTGTCCAGGTCTTGCAGAAGGCCAGCAGGCTGAGTGTGCAGGTGTGCACACCATTTTCAGTGACAGGCTTGGGCAAAGATCAGGGCTTCCATTGGGAGACAGATGTACTCCTTTCAAGAGACAGTACTCCATGCGGGAGAGGAGAGATTCAATGTCCATAGGGCTGAGAGAGTCGAGACGACACAGAGCCCATCGCTTCACTCTAAGGGAGCTGCATCCAGGTGCTAATCATACAAGATCTCGGATCATTTATGGACATTATGTTTTAAAAAAATGTTTTAATATTATGTGTGCTTACTCACACACCCATTTTATGTATACCTATATTCCAGTTGCTATATAATTTTATGTTATCATCATATCTAGCGCCCAGTGGCGGCTGGTGCTCAAATTTTTGGGGGGGCGCAAACAAACTGAAAGAAAAAATAAATAAAAAAAACATCAATTGCCGCCACAGTGCCCATTAAACGCAGCCACTGTGCCCAAACGCCACTAGTTTCCCCCCATATACAGCCAGTTTGTCCCCACAATACAGCCAGTTTGTCCCCCATATACCGCCTGTTTGTCCCCCCAATAATACAGCCAGTTTGTCCCCCATAATACAGCCAGTTTGTCCCCCATAATACAGCCAGTTTGTCCCCAAAATACAGCCAGTTTGTCCCCAAAATACAGCCAGTTTGTCCCCCATATACAGCCAGTTTGTCCCCCATATACAGCCAGTTTGTCCCCCATATACAGCCAGTTTGTCCCCCAATAATACAGCCAGTTTGTCCCCCCAATAATACAGCCAGTTTGTTCCCCCAATAATACAGCCAGTTTGTCCCCCCAATAATACAGCCAGTTTGTCCCCCCAATAATACAGCCAGTTTGTCCCCCAATATACAGCCAGTTTGTCCCCCATATGCAGCCAGTTTGTCCCCCATATGCAGCCAGTTTGTCCCCCATATGCAGCCAGTTTGTCCCCCATATGCAGCCAGTTTGTCCCCCATATACAGCCAGTTTGTCCCCCATATACAGCCAGTTTGTCCCCCATATACAGCCAGTTGCCCCCCATAATACAGCCAGTTGCCCCCCATAATACAGCCAGTTGCCCCCCACAATACAGCCAGTTTGTCCCCCATACACAGCCAGTTTGTCCCCCAATATGCAGCCAGTTTGTCCCCCATATGCAGCCAGTTTGTCCCAAATATGCAGCCAGTTTGTCCCCCAATATACAGTCAGTTGCCCCCCAATATACAGTCAGTTGCCCCCAATATACAGCCAGTTGCCCCCCAATATACAGCCAGTTTGTCCCCCGTATGCAGTCAGTTTCCCCCCAATATACAGCCAGTTTGTCCCCCATAATACAGCCAGTTTGTCCCCAATATGCAGCCAGTTTGTCCCCAATATGCAGCAAGTTTGTTCCCCAAATACAGCCAGTTTGTCCTCATAATACAGCCAGTTTGTCCCCCCCAGCCCTGCACTTACCTTCCTCGAGTCAGCGCCGTCCTTCTTCCGTCCTCGATGTCTTCTCCCGCCCTCGATGTCGCTTCAGTCAATCAGGTTACCGGTAACCAGACCCGGTGAACCTGATTGGCCAGGGAACGCACCCCTGTGCGTCCTCTCATTAGATATTTAGAAGCCGATTACAGTCCTCAGGCTGTAGTCGGGAAGCCTATCAGAGCCGCTGGCTCTGATAGGCACTTCTAAAGGCCAACCAGACACTGTTATTCAGATGGCCGGCGCTCAAGGGGCCGGCCATCTGAATAGTGGGCGGCAGCAATACATAGTTTCATGCAATGCATGAACCTATGTATTGTTGTGAGTGACGGCTGGGCGCAGAAGCGAGCGGCGGCGGCGGCGCTTCTGCGCCCACTATGGACGCACCGCCACTCATTGTGTGAAGAAAAGGACATTTAAAAAAAAAACTCTTAAACGGCCCGTTTTTTTTTTTTTTTGGTGACCACAGGAGGGGGGGCGGCGCCCGGGCGCCCCCTATGGACGGGCCGCCACTGCTAGCACCGCTGTTCACCCCTGTTGAGACGACTAAGTGAGTCTGGAGGACTGAGAAAGTCAAGAGAACTAGGTGAAACCAGGGGACTGAGGGGAATCTGCAGGTCTCAGAGGAGTGACAGGGCCCAGGGTGCCAGGAGATCCCCTATCATGAGGCCAGCAAGTTGGCACATGCAACAGGGTGCTGCAACTTAAAAGGCTGACAGAGCCAGGAGAGCTGAGAAAGCTGAATGAACACAGAGGTAGTGTGTAAGATGGTCTGAGGGACCTACCAGAAGCCAAAGGCCAAGGTTTGGGTCCTGAGCAGCAGCCAGGTGGCTCGGTATTCATTTTTTACTTGTTTTTTTTTATGATACCCTGCATGGGCAACTGTTCTGTTGAACTTTAATTTTGTTTAATAAAAGTGGGCTAGCAAGCCCTGAAACACAGTTTGGGCTGGCGTGAACTCCAAACGATTTTACCATTGAGCTACTTACCCAAATATCACACCTTTTTACATACATACATACCCCATACTGATCAAACAATTCCTCATGCCCCTCTTTTCCAGACAAAATCAATGTCAAAATTATCATCACCACTAGTCCTATTGGGTACCATTATGGCTTCAATAGGGATGAGCTCGGTGTTCGAGTCGAACATACGTTCGACTCGAACATCGGCTGTTCGATCGTTCGACGAAGATCGAACGATTTGGGCCGTTTGCGCCTAATTCGAGTGACGCGAACGGCCCACAATGCACTACGCCATCGCAGTGTCATCCAGGCGCTGTGATTGGCCAAGCATGCACTGTGACCCCGCATGCTTGGCCAATCACAGCGCCGGCAGTGAGGAGAGCAATGATTGGCCACAGGCTGGATGCCTGTGGCCAATTATTGCTGAGGGTGTTTAGTACACGCCCCACACTATAAAAGGCCGCCAGCACGGCGGCCTAGTGTAGTGTGTTCCGGAGCAGGGAAAGAGAAGCATAGGCAGGGACAGTGACATTTTTTTTTCTTGCTTAACCTGGATTCCTTTAGTTTAGGGAAAGAGAAGGATAGGTAGGGAGAGTGTCAGTGTGTTTTACTGTGCGAATCCTTGTTTCTAGGGACAGGGAAGGACAGTGAGGGAAATTCTCCTTGTGCTATAGTGTGCTAAAGCATTGATCATCAACCATCTTTAAAAAAACATTTTTTCTAGGGACAGAAAACTATAGGTAGGGAGAGTGTCAGTGTGTTTTACTGTGATAATCCTTGTTTCTAGGGACAGGGAAGGACAGTGAGGGAAATTCTCCTTGTGCTATAGTGTGCTAAAGCATTGATCATCAACCATCTTTAAAAAAAACATTTTTTCTAGGGACAGAAAACTATAGGTAGGGAGAGTGTCAGTGTGTTTTACTGTGCTAATCCTTGTTTCTAGGGACAGCGAAGGACAGTGAGGGAAATTCTCCTTGTGCTATAGTGTGCTAAAGCATTGATCATCAACCATCTTTAAAAAAACATTTTTTCTAGGGACAGAAAACTATAGGTAGGGAGAGTGTCAGTGTGTTTTACTGTGCTAATCCTTGTTTCTAGGGACAGGGAAGGACAGTGAGGGAAATTCTCCTTGTGCTATAGTGTGCTAAAGCATTGATCATCAACCATCTTTAAAAAAACATTTTTTCTAGGGACAGAAAACTATAGGTAGGGAGAGTGTCAGTTTCTTTCACTGTGATAATCCTTGTTTCTAGGGACAGGGAAGGACAGTGAGGGAAATTCTCCTTGTGCTATACTGTGCTAAAGCATTGATCATCAACCATCTTTAAAAAAACATTTTTTCTAGGGACAGAAAACTATAGGTAGGAAGAGTGTCAGTTTCTTTTACTGTGCTAATCCTTGTTTCTAGGGACAGGGAAGGACAGTGAGGGAAATTCTCCTTGTGCTATAGTGTGCTAAAGCATTGATCATCAACCATCTTTAAAAAAACATTTTTTCTAGGGACAGAAAACTATAGGTAGGGAGAGTGTCAGTTTCTTTCACTGTGATAATCCTTGTTTCTAGGGACAGGGAAGGACAGTGAGGGAAATTCTCCTTGTGCTATACTGTGCTAAAGCATTGATCATCAACCATCTTTAAAAAAACATTTTTTCTAGGGACAGAAAACTATAGGTAGGAAGAGTGTCAGT
This sequence comes from Rana muscosa, assembly GCA_029206835.1. NCBI lineage: Eukaryota > Metazoa > Chordata > Amphibia > Anura > Ranidae > Rana > Rana muscosa. The sequence goes on from CM055122.1 coordinate 70,622,320, forward strand.
TTCTTTCACTGTGATAATCCTTGTTTCTAGGGACAGGGAAGGACAGTGAGGGAAATTCTCCTTGTGCTATACTGTGCTAAAGCATTCCTCATCAACCATCTTTGAAATCCTTGTTTTTTGGACAGTCAGGGAAATTGTCGTTGTGCTATTCTGTGCGAAAGCAATCATCCTCAACCATATTTAGAAATCCTTAAGTAAAGGGACAGAGAAGGACACCTGAAGGTAGCCCTTATTGCTTTTTTCCCATCTCCCTGCAGGCCATCTATTAGAATGTCTGGAAGGCAAACAAGGAGAGGCAGACAGTCAGGAGGCAATAAAAGAGGGCAAGCAGGCTCTGTGTCTGGGGGCAACAGTGCTGGTCGTGGACGCGGTGCATTGTCATCAGCCCATGGCCATGGGACACGCTTGTCCTTCTTTTCGGCAGCTGGACATGTTGAGCCACATCATGCCGAAGACTTGGTAGAGTGGATGACCAAGCCCTCCTCCTCCTCCTCATCCTCTCTCACCCAGGCTCAGGGTACTGGCAAAGCAGCTGCCAAAGCGTCCTCTTCCCTGGTATCAATGTCAGACTCATCATCAGTCACTCCTTCCCTAGACCCACCATGTCCTCCTCCTGAGGAGTCCCCCGAACTGTTTGAGCACAGTGTTGGGTACATGCTCCAGGAGGATGCCCAGCGTTTCGAAGGGTCTGATGATGAAACCCAGCTACAGGAAGGCAGTAGCGTGAGAGCAGACAGAGGGGATGCTCAAGAAGGACACCAATCTGGCAGTCATGTTCCAGCAGCTGCAGCATACTGCCAGATTGGCTCCAGTGATGAGGAGGGAGGGGATGATGAGGTCACTGACTCCACGTGGGTGCCTAATAGGAGAGAGGAGGAGGAGGAGGATGAGGAGGAGGCACATCTCCAATGAGGCAGGATGCCCTTTGGTGGCCAGCGTAAGGGCAGTACACCGACGGAATCACACCGCAGAGCTCCGCCTGTGCAGGGCGCTGCCTCTGCCCGTCATTCAAAAAGTTCTTTGGTGTGGGCCTTTTTTGAGGCTAGTGCATCAGATCGCACAGCTGCTGTTTGCAACATATGTCTCAAGCGTATATCGCGTGGCCAAAACATCAGCCGCTTGGGTACCACATGCCTGACCAGACATATGTTGACCTGCCATGCAGCTCGTTGGCAAGCCTACCTCAAAGACCCACACCAAAGAACAAAGCGGACCTCTCCTTGCACCGCATCAGCTGGGATCTCCAACCCCACTATAACTTCAGTCCTCTCTGAAACATGCACTGAGAGGAATGAAGGTGTAGAATTAGGTGTGTCACAGCCAAGTACTTGCGGCCACTCTGCTAGCAGTACACCGACGTCCGATTCTAGCAGGCAAATTTCCCTGCCCCAGCTGCTGGACCGTCGAAAGAAGTTCACTCCCAGCCATCCACATGCCCAGCGGTTGAATGCTAGCTTGGCTAAATTGCTAGCGCTTCAACTGCTGCCTTTTCAGTTGGTAGACTCGGCCCCCTTCCGTGAGTTTGTGCAATGTGCGGTTCCTCAGTGGCAGGTTCCCAAACGCCACTTTTTCTCACGGAAGGCTATTCCGGCTCTCTACCGGCATGTGGAAGGCAATGTCTTGGCCTCGCTGGACAGGGCGGTCAGCGGTAAGGTGCATATTACCGCTGACTCATGGTCCAGCAGGCATGGACAGGGACGTTACCTTTCTTTCACGGCCCATTGGGTCACTCTTTTGGCAGCTGGGAAGGATGCAGGACAAGGTGCAGTAGTGTTGGAGGTTGTTCCACCGCCACGCCTCCAAAATGCTACTACTGGTTGTGACACACCTCTCTCCTCCACCCCCTCCTCTTCTTCTTCCTCCATGGCCTCTTCCTGTGCTTTGTCCTCTGAACCAGCGGTGCTCCGTAGCCGTTCAAGGGGCTACGCAAGTACGCAGGCAAAAAGATGCCATGCCGTGCTTGCGCTGGTGTGTTTGGGGGACAGAAGCCACACTGGGGCAGAGGTCCTGTCTGCTCTGCAGGGCCAGGCCGAGAGGTGGTTGACGCCACGCCAGCTTAAGCCAGGAATGGTGGTTTGCGACAATGGCACCAACCTCCTCTCCGCCCTCCGACAGGGACAACTGACCCATGTGCCCTGTGTGGCTCACGTCCTTAACCTGGTGGTGCAGCGGTTCTTGGGCAGGTACCCGGGCTTACAGGATGTCCTGAGGCAGGCCAGGAAAGTCTGTGTGCATTTCCGCAGATCTTATAATGCCAGTGCTCGCCTGGCTGAGCTGCAAAAGGAGTTGAACCTGCCCAAGAATCGCCTTATATGTGACATGCCCACCAGGTGGAACTCAACGTTGGCCATGCTGCAGCGGCTGCACACGCAGCAGAGGGCCATCAATGAGTACCTGTGCGACTACGGCACCAGGACAGGGTCAGGGGAGCTTGGTTTTTTTTCTCCACGCCAGTGGGGCATGATCAGGGATGCATGCACTGTCCTGGCACCATTTGAGGAGGCCACGAGGATGGTGAGCAGTGACAGTGCATGCATCAGTGACACTGTACCTCTTGTCCACCTGTTGGAGCACACGCTGCGTGGAATAATGGACAGGGCACTTGAGGCAGAACAGAGGCAGGAAGAGGAGGACTTCCTTGCCTCTCAAGGCCCCCCTTACCCAGACAGTGTTCCTTCTGTCCCACCCATCGCACAGAAAGAGGAGGAGGAGGAGGAGGAGGAGGAGGATTGTGTCAGCATGGAGGTGGAGGCTGGCACTCAGCATCATCAGCAGCAGTCTTTTAGGGATGATTTACAGTCCCAAGAAACCAGTGGACTTGTACGTGGCTGGGAGGAGGTGGCTGCGGATCATGTCGTCCTTAGTGACCCAGAGGACTCCGGACCGAATGCCTCAGCAAACCTACGCTGCATGGCCTCCCTGATCCTGCAAAGTCTGCGGAAGGATCCTCGTATTCTTCGGATCAAGGAGAGGGACCATTACTGGCTGGCCACTCTCATTGATCCACGGTACAAGGGTAAGGTTGCGGACCTTATGTTACCGTCGCAGAGGGAGCAGAGGATGAGACAACTCCGGGAGGCCTTGCAGAAAGGTCTATGCAACGCGTTCCCAGAGACTGGGAGGTTACAAACTCCTGGTCCTGGACAACGAGTTGCTGAGGCTTCGGCCAGTCAAAGAAGGAGCGGTGGGGAAGGTGGCCGTCTGACCGATGCGTTCAGACAATTCTTTAGTCCGCAGCCCCAAAGTATGATCGGTTCCAGCAACCATCGCCAGCGTCTGATAAACATGGTGCAGGAATATCTAGGGGCAAGGTCAGACTTGGACACCTTCCCCACCGAAAATCCTCTGGCTTACTGGGTCTTGAGGATGGATCACTGGCCAGAGCTTGCACAGTATGCAATTGAGCTACTGGCCTGTCCTGCATCCAGCGTTCTTTCGGAACGCACATTCAGTGCTGCTGGAGGATTTGTCACGGATCACAGGGTGCGCCTGTCCACCGACTCGGTTGATCGACTGACTTTCATCAAGATGAACCAGTCTTGGATCACCACCAGCTACCACACACCTGATGCTGATATAACAGACTAATTGATTTTAACATGTCACATCCCTTCAAGACTGATGCTGATGCTGAGTGCCTGTGCTGTTATGTTGACTGGCTATCCTCCTCCTCCGAGTCCTCAATGATACGATTGATGATGATAGCTTGGAAGATCATTTTTGTTTATGGGTGCCGCCACCAGTGGCTAAGGCCCAATTTTTCAGCCCCTGTTTAACAGGGGCGTGTCATTACAATTTTTGAAGCAATACTTTGCAACAGGGCTCATTGCTGTGCTCCAAGTACAGTATCTGTGAGGGGTTGGAGTGTTGTGCCACCAGTGCCTAAGGCCCAATTTTTCAGCCCCTGTTTAACAGGGGCGTGTCATTACAATTTTTGAAGCAATACTTTGCAACAGGGCTCATTGCTGTGCTCCAAGTACAGTATCTGTGAGGGGTTGTAGTGTTGTGCCACCAGTGCCTAAGGCCCAATTTTTCAGCCCCTGTTCAACAGGGGCATGTAATTACAATTCTTGATCTAATAATTCACAGCAGGGCCCATTGCTGCACCCACCAAGAGTAACTCTGAGGGCTTACAGTGTTGTGGCAACGCCACCACCACCACCACCACGAAAGGCCCAATTTTTCAGCCCCTGTTCAAAAGGGGCATGTAATTACAATTCTTGATCTAATAATTCACAGAAGGGCCCATTCCTGCACCCACCAAGAGTAACTCTGAGGGCTTACAGTGTTGTGGCAACACCACCACCACCACCACCACCACGAAAGGCCCAATTTTTCAGCCCCTGTTCAACAGGGGCATGCAATTACAATTCTTGATCTAATAATTCACAGCAGGGCCCATTGCTGCACCCACCAAGAGTAACTGTCAGGGCTTACAGTGTTGTGGCACCAGCACCACCATCAAAGGCCCAATTTTTACTACCACTGTTCAACAATTATATGTAATTAAAATTCCTGATATAATAGTTGACAGCAGGGCGTTCCAGCACCAACCAAGAGTAACTGTGAGTGCTTACAGTGTTGTGCCAACACCAACAACTAAGGGGCCTATTTCTGCAGAGTATATACGGCAGGTCCCTACTTTCAAACATCCAACTTACAAACGACTCCTACTTGCAAACGCAAGAAGACAACAGGAAGTGAGAGGAAATCTACCCCTTGGAAGGAAAATTCTCTCCTGTAAGAATTAATATGGGAGAAAGGTGTCTCCTCTGTACGGATGCTTTATCACCAATCCTTGTTTCAAGAAAAACACCACATTTCAAAAACAGTTGTCATTGGGACGGAAAGTGAGGTGAAATGTTCTGAACAGGGGCACAGACAGCAAAACAAATGTTACAGGGGTGATAACCCTTACCTATGTTTTCCAAAAAGTTTAAAAATAGATTTTTGGGCTGGAGCTACACTTAAACAATGTACCTGTTCAAAATTACAAACAGATTCTACATAAGAACAAACCTACAGTCCCTGTCTTGTATGCACCGCCTGTATACGGCTGTTCAGAGTATATAGGGCCTTTTTTATTTTATGTGCGGGGTTCCCCTTAATATCCATACAAGACCCAAAGGGGCTGGTAATGGGCTGGGGTAGGGGGGGGGGTCATGGGGTAGCTATGCCATTTTTCTTAAAGATTTTCATCCATATTACCGGGACCAGACATTACATTAAAGCCGCAAGCAGTTTTAAATGGCTTTTTTTTCCTTTAGAAGTGTCATTTTGTGCAGGGACAGTTCTAAACACGGGAAACACGTGGCACTTCACAGTTAGAATATTTGACTTTTTTTTTTCACTTTATGCATCATTAAAATGACTGCTCCCGAAAAACGACCGTTTTTAAAACTTCTTTTTGCATTGATACATGTCCCCTGGTGCAGAACCCGGGTTCCCAAACCCTTTTTAGGACAATAACATGCATAATAGTCGTTATAATTAGCACTTTAGAATTCGAACGTTCGCATCCATTGTATTTAATAGGGTTCTAATGTTCGTACGAACTTTCGGTCCGTTCGCGGGTTCTGGTGCGAACCGAACCCGGGGGTGTTCGGCTCATCACTAGGCTTCAAACAGAACAGAACAGCAGAAAAAAAAATCATTCAGACGTTATTATATTTATTTATATAAGAACAGCAAATTATACACAATTACACAAACTAGCTGTTACTAATATGTTTTTTTTTTTGCTGTGGTTTATGTGCTTTCAAAATATGGAATTGACGTACAGTTACCGACAATACTACTTATATGCTGTGTGGGAGATTAGCTCGTGGGGATCACCTTTTCACAGAATGAAGATCACATTACAGGCAGTTTCTTTAAAACCTGGCGTATTGCCAGCTTTATTTACAAGTGGTTTGCAATAGTCATACAAAATAAACCAAACAGTAAAACAAATCCTTGCCGTCCGGCGCTAAACTATACAGTAACCGCTCTCTATACGGTGAGGGGCTGGTCCCCGTCACCCACAAAACACAAGGTGAAGTAAAGCAAACCTTTTCTTTCAGCCCAGATAACCAGCGCTCCTCTTACTCAGATTCCCTTCTGAGTCTCAGGCCAGAGCCATGCTGTCCTCTCTTCCTGGATTTTTAAAGCCCAGCTGCTTCTGAATTCCAGTGAACCTGAATATCTGGACCGGAACCCAGCCAACTACAGAGGCTGGAAAAACCTGGGTCGGATTCTGGTTCAGTCCCTTACAATGGACCGAATGCGAGGTGAAACATAGCGGCTGTCATATATCTCACCTCGCATACCGTCACATATCCTCCCCCTCTGCTCAAGCCCCTGCGACCCAGCCATACAGTGCACGCGGTGAGAGGGCATCAGCATTATCCTGGAGTTTGCCCGGCCTGTGCTCAACCGTGAATTTAAAGGGCTGTAAAGCCAGGAACCACCTTGTCACACAGGCATTTTTCTCCCTGTTGTCACACATCCACTTCAGGGGAGCATGGTCAGTGACCAGCCTGAACGACCTCCCGAGTAGATAATACCTCAGGGAGTCTAAGGCCCATTTAATGGCGAGACACTCCTTTTCAACAATGGCATAGTTCCTTTCGTGCTTGTTCAGCTTCCGGCTCAGGTATACAACCGGGTGCTCCTCACCATTCCTGACCTGCGACAGTACGGCCCCTAGGCCCACCTCAGAGGCGTCTGTCTGTACGACAAACTCCTTTGTGAAGTCCGGGGTCACCAGCACCGGTAGTGCACAAAGGGCCTGTTTTAATTTTTGAAACGCCTTCTCTGCCTCAGGGTTCCATTGGACCATGACGGACCCTCTGCCCTTCGTCAGGTCAGTCAGAGGGACGGCAATGGTGGCAAAGTCAGGTATAAACCGTCGGTAATACCCCATAATGCCTAGGAAGGCCCGAACTTGTTTCTTGTTTACGGGTTGGGGCCACTTTTGAATTGCCTCAATCTTATTGGTCTGAGGCTTGACAAGTCCCCGGCCAATAACGTAGCCAAGATACTTGGCCTCCGCTAGGCCTATGGCACACTTCTTTGGGTTAGCCGTGAGGCCTGCTTTCCTAAGGGAATCTACCACCGCCTGTACCCGGGGCAGGTGCGATTCCCAATCTGGGCTGTGGATGACCACGTCGTCCAAATAAGCAGCCGCATACGGGCGATGTGGTCTCAAAGTTTTGTCCATCATTCGTTGGAATGATGCAGGGGCCCCATGCAGACCAAAAGGCATCCGCTTGTACTGAAACGAGCCCTCAGGAGTGGAAAAGGCAGTCTTCTCCTTGGCCGATTCAGATAGCGGTATTTGCCAATAGCCTTTTGTCAGGTCTAGGGTCGTTCTATAGCGAGCCTGTCCCAATCTGTCCACAAGTTCGTCGACCCGGGGCATCGGGTATGCATCGAACTTGGATACACTGTTAAGTTTCCGAAAGTCATTACAAAACCTGATAGTGCCATCAGGTTTTGGGACCAGCACTATGGGGCTCGACCACTCACTGTGGGACTCTTCTATCAAATCCAACTCCAACATGTTTTTAATTTCTTTCACGACTGCCTCACGCCTGGCTTCTGGGATTCTATATGGCTTCACATTTACCCGAACCTCTGGTTCCGTCACTATGTCATGTTGGATGACGTTGGTCAGTCCAGGTAAGGGGGAGAAAAAGTCTCTATTTTTATGCACAAACACCCTAACGTCACTTTGTTGTGCCACGGACAGGGTACTAGTGATGGGAACGTCAGGTGTCACGGGTACCCGGTCGGTTGGAGGCGGGGACGTGGCCAGTAAAGTCTCTCGGTCCTTCCAGGGTTTTAAGAGATTCACATGGTAAATTTGGTGTGGTTTCCTCTTCCCTGGCTGGTAGACTTTGTAGTTTACCTCCCCCACCCTTTCGACAACCTCGAAGGGACCCTGCCATTTGGCAAAAAACTTACTTTCCACCGTGGGGACCAATACGAACACTCTGTCCCCAGGGCTGAAAGTACGGACCCTGGCACTTCGGTCATAGACCCTCCTTTGGGCCTCCTGGGCCCGCTCCATATGTTCTCGCACCAGGGGTAGGACAGCTGCGATTCGATCCTGCATCCAGGAGACATGCTCTATGATGCTTTTATATGGGGTTGCCTCACCTTCCCATGTTTCCTTGGCAACATCTAGCAGCCCCCTGGGATGCCTACCATACAAGAGTTCAAAGGGGGAATAGCCTGTGGACGCCTGCGGAACCTCACGTATTGCAAACATGAGATATGGCAGCAAAAAATCCTAGTTTCTCCCATCTTTGTCAACCACCTTTTTCAGCATACTTTTCAAAGTTTTATTAAATCTTTCGACCAGACCATCCGTTTGGAGGTGGTAGACAGAGGTACGGAGATGGGAGATTTTGTATAACTTACAAAGCTCCTTGGTAACCTTGGACATAAAGGGGGTGCCCTGATCAGTTAAGATCTCTTTTGGGATCCCGACTCGGCTAAAGACATGGACCAATTCCTTGGCGATAGCCCTAGCGGAGGTGTTGCGCAAGGGTATGGCCTCAGGATAGCGAGTCGCATAGTCCAGGATCACCAGAATATGTTGGTAACCGCGGGCAGATTTCACAACCGGCCCAACCAGGTCCATGCCAATCCTCTCAAAGGGGACCTCGATTATTGGCAGAGGAACAAGGGGACTGCAAAAATAGGGTGACGGTGCCGACATTTGGCACTCGGGGCACGATTCGCAGTACTCCTTGACATCTGCATGCAACCCGGGCCAGAAAAATCTCTGGGCGATTCTCTCTTTGGTTTTTTCAACACCGAGATGTCCCCCCATTACATGACCATGGGCCAGGTCTAGCACCATCCTGCGGAAGGGTTTGGGAACTAGCAGCTGTTCTACCTCGTCCTCTCCATGTTTTATCACTCGATATAATAGATTGTTTTTAATTGACATGTAGGGAAAGGACACCACCCAATTAGGATCCACCGGTTCCCCATCCAACATCTTAACATTTTCCCTGGCTCTCATGAGGGTGGCCTCTCGTAGCTGCTCGGTACAGAAATCCTCTCTCCTAATCTCTAAATCGGGTACCACATTTTGGCTACTCTCAATATCAGGGTCAGAGGGGTTCTCCTGTTCGTTACCCTCAGGCTGGGAGCTAGCTTTCAGGTCCTCCGGCTCCCCAGCCATGACCGGGAAAGGAAGAGGGTCTCCGGCTTCCTCGATTCCACCAACAGCATCCCCTTCCCTTTTGCAAAAAGGGTCTGGTGAGAGTTCCCGTGCTTCCCCAGCAGGGGGAGCTCTATCTACCAGCCTCCCTTTGCTCTCCCATAAATTCCAGAAATGGGGAAAATCTCTTCCCACTAAAGCCTTGTGAAGTAGTGAAGGTACCACCCCCACTGAATGTGTTATACTGCCCCTGGGGGTCTCAACCTCAACCACCGCTGTCTGGTAGTCTCGAGTGTCCCCATGGATGCAAATTACCCCAATAGTACTGGGGTGTAGTTTTGTGGGGTTCACACAATCACTCCTGACTAGGGTCACCACACTACCAGAGTCTAGCAGGGCTGTCAGTGGCTTTCCATCCACAGAAATAACACACATTTGTTTTTCAATGTGACTCTGACATGATGCAGTACATGCGACCTGTGCAAACAAAGAAAGGCGTCTTTTCATATAAGCATAATCGCATTGCATAGGTTCATCATTTAAAGGACAGTTCGCAGCAATATGCCCTAATGCATGGCAACGAAAACATCTTATATGCTCAACCCCCAGTCCTCTCAACGGTTCCAAAGACCTTCCTGGCTTCTTTGGCCAGTCCCCAGGTCTAGGAAGCACAGTCTCATGAGTTGGAACAACAGTCTTATCAAATCTCCCCAAGCTCTTGGACCCCGGAACAGTCTTACCCGAACCGCCGGGAGATCTTGCACCCCTAGACATACCGAAGTGGGGCGTAGATGGATTCACCAAGTCCTCAGTAGCACTGTACCTCTCCACTAGGTCGACCAGTTGGGCTGCAGTTTTGGGGTCGCCCTGTCCGACCCACTTCCTCAGAGCAGCAGGAAGCGCACGCAGCTACCGGTCCATTACCACACGCTCTACGATCTGCGGGCCTGTCAAGGTCTCTGGCTGCAACCACTTCTTGGTGAGGTGGACCAGGTCAAACATTTGTGAACGGGGTGGCTTGTTGCTGGAGGATGACCACTGATGCACCCGCTGGGCCCGGATTGCCATGGTGACACCCAAGCGTGCGAGTATCTCTGTTTTTAGAGTCTCATAGTCCTGGGCCTTATCGGGTTCTAGGTCAAAATAGGCCTTTTTGGGTTCTCCTGTTAAAAATGGGGACAACAGACCCGCCCACTGTTCTTTTGGCCATCCTTCGCGGACAGCAACTCTCTCAAAAGTCGCCAGGTATGCCTCGATATCATCAGCAGATGTCATTTTCTGTAAGTGGTAGTGTAACGTACCTTAGGTGTGAGCCTGACGTGCGGAGAGGGACCTCCCGTACAACCCCGGCTCGGAGACCACTGGAGTGGGGACAGTGGTGGTAAGTTAGTTGTTGGTGTTGGCACAACACTGTAAGCACTCACAGTTACTCTTGGTTGGTGCTGGAACGCCCTGCTGTCAACTATTATATCAGGAATTTTAATTACATATAATTGTTGAACAGTGGTAGTAAAAATTGGGGCTTTGATGGTGGTGCTGGTGCCACAACACTGTAAGCCCTGACAGTTACTCTTGGTGGGTGCAGCAATGGGCCCTGCTGTGAATTATTAGATCAAGAATTGTAATTGCATGCCCCTGTTGAACAGGGGCTGAAAAATTGGGCCTTTCGTGGTGGTGGTGGTGGTGGTGGTGTTGCCACAACACTGTAAGCCCTCAGAGTTACTCTTGGTGGGTGCAGGAATGGGCCCTTCTGTGAATTATTAGATCAAGAATTGTAATTACATGCCCCTTTTGAACAGTGGCTGAAAAATTGGGCCTTTCGTGGTGGTGGTGGTGGTGGCGTTGCCACAACACTGTAAGCCCTCAGACTTACTCTTGGTGGGTGCAGGAATGGGCCCTGCTGTGAATTATTACATCAAGAATTGTAATTGCATGCCCCTGTTGAACAGGGGCTGAAAAATTGGGCCTTAGGCACTGGTGGCACAACACTACAACCCCTCACAGATACTGTACTTGGAGCACAGCAATGAGCCCTGTTGCAAAGTATTGCTTCAAAAATTGTAATGACACGCCCCTGTTAAACAGGGGCTGAAAAATTGGGCCTTAGGCACTGGTGGCACAACACTACAACCCCTCACAGATACTGTACTTGGAGCACAGCAATGAGCCCTATGGCAAATTATTGCTAAAAAAATTGTAAGTACACGCCCCTGTAAAACAGGGGCTGAAAAATTGGGCCTTAGCCACTGGTGGCGGCACCCATAAACAAAAATGATCTTCCAAGCTATCGTCATCAATCGTATCATTGAGGACTCGGAGGAGGAGGATAGCCAGTCAACATAACAGCACAGGCACTCAGCATCAGCATCAGTCTTGAAGGGACGTGACATGTTAAAATCAATTAGTCTGTTATATCAGCATCAGGTGTGTGGTAGCTGGTGGTGATCCAAGACTGGTTCATCTTGATGAAAGTCAGTCGATCAACCGAGTCGGTGGACAGGCGCACCCTGTGATCCGTGACAAATCCTCCAGCAGCACTGAATGTGCGTTCCGAAAGAACGCTGGATGCAGGACAGGCCAGTAGCTCAATTGCATACTGTGCAAGCTCTGGCCAGTGATCCATCCTCAAGACCCAGTAAGCCAGAGGATTTTCGGTGGGGAAGGTGTCCAAGTCTGACCTTGCCCCTAGATATTCCTGCACCATGTTTATCAGACGCTGGCGATGGTTGCTGGAACCGATCATACTTTGGGGCTGCGGACTAAAGAATTGTCTGAACGCATCGGTCAGACGGCCACCTTCCCCACCGCTCCTTCTTTGACTGGCCGAAGCCTCAGCAACTCGTTGTCCTGGACCAGGAGTTTGTAACCTCCCAGTCTCTGGGAACGCGTTGCACAGACCTTTCTGCAAGGCCTCCCGGAGTTGTCTCATCCTCTGCTCCCTCTGCGACGGTAACATAAGGTCCGCAACCTTACCCTTGTACCGTGGATCAAGGAGAGTGGCCAGCCAGTAATGGTCCCTCTCCTTGATCCGAAGAATACGAGGATCCTTCCGCAGACTTTGCAGGATCAGGGAGGCCATGCAGCGTAGGTTTGCTGAGGCATTCGCTCCGGAGTCCTCTGGGTCACTAAGGACGACATGATCCGCAGTCACCTCCTCCCAGCCACGTACAAGTCCACTGGTTTCTTGGGACTGTAAATCATCCCTAAAAGACTGCTGCTGATGATGCTGAGTGCCAGCCTCCACCTCCATGCTGACACAATCCTCCTCCTCCTCCTCCTCCTCCTCCTCTTCCTCTTCCTGTGCGATGGGTGGGACAGAAGGAACACTGTCTGGGTAAAGGGGGCCTTGAGAGGCAAGGAAGTCCTCCTCTTCCTGCCTCTGTTCTGCCTCAAGTGCCCTGTCCATTATTCCACGCAGCGTGTGCTCCAACAGGTGGACAAGAGGTACAGTGTCACTGATGCATGCACTGTCACTGCTCACCATCCTCGTGGCCTCCTCAAATGGTGCCAGGACAGTGCATGCATCCCTGATCATGCCCCACTGGCGTGGAGAAAAAAAACCAAGCTCCCCTGACCCTGTCCTGGTGCCGTAGTCGCACAGGTACTCATTGATGGCCCTCTGCTGCGTGTGCAGCCGCTGCAGCATGGCCAACGTTGAGTTCCACCTGGTGGGCATGTCACATATAAGGCGGTTCTTGGGCAGGTTCAACTCCTTTTGCAGCTCAGCCAGGCGAGCACTGGCATTATAAGATCTGCGGAAATGCACACAGACTTTCCTGGCCTGCCTCAGGACATCCTGTAAGCCCGGGTACCTGCCCAAGAACCGCTGCACCACCAGGTTAAGGACGTGAGCCACACAGGGCACATGGGTCAGTTGTCCCTGTCGGAGGGCGGAGAGGAGGTTGGTGCCATTGTCGCAAACCACCATTCCTGGCTTAAGCTGGCGTGGCGTCAACCACCTCTCGGCCTGGCCCTGCAGAGCAGACAGGACCTCTGCCCCAGTGTGGCTTCTGTCCCCCAAACACACCAGCGCAAGCACGGCATGGCATCTTTTTGCCTGCGTACTTGCGTAGCCCCGTGAACGGCTACGGAGCACCGCTGGTTCATAGGACAAACCACAGGAAGAGGCCATGGAGGAAGAAGAAGAGGAGGGGGTGGAGGAGAGAGGTGTGTCACAACCAGTAGTAGCATTTTGGAGGCGTGGCGGTGGGACAACCTCCAACACTACTGCACCTTGTCCTGCATCCTTCCCAGCTGCCAAAAGAGTGACCCAATGGGCCGTGAAAGAAAGGTAACGTCCCTGTCCATGCCTGCTGGACCATGAGTCAGCGGTAATATGCACCTTACCGCTGACCGCCCTGTCCAGCGAGGCCAAGACATTGCCTTCCACATGCCGGTAGAGAGCCGGAATAGCCTTCCGTGAGAAAAAGTGGCGTTTGGGAACCTGCCACTGAGGAACCGCACATTGCACAAACTCACGGAAGGGGGCCGAGTCTACCAACTGAAAAGGCAGCAGTTGAAGCGCTAGCAATTTAGCCAAGCTAGCATTCAACCGCTGGGCATGTGGATGGCTGGGAGTGAACTTCTTTCGACGGTCCAGCAGCTGGGGCAGGGAAATTTGCCTGCTAGAATCGGACGTCGGTGTACTGCTAGCAGAGTGGCCGCAAGTACTTGGCTGTGACACACCTAATTCTACACCTTCATTCCTCTCAGTGCATGTTTCAGAGAGGACTGAAGTTATAGTGGGGTTGGAGATCCCAGCTGATGCGGTGCAAGGAGAGGTCCGCTTTGTTCTTTGGTGTGGGTCTTTGAGGTAGGCTTGCCAACGAGCTGCATGGCAGGTCAACATATGTCTGGTCAGGCATGTGGTACCCAAGCGGCTGATGTTTTGGCCACGCGATATACGCTTGAGACATATGTTGCAAACAGCAGCTGTGCGATCTGATGCACTAGCCTCAAAAAAGGCCCACACCAAGGAACTTTTTGAATGACGGGCAGAGGCAGCGCCCTGCACAGGCGGAGCTCTGCGGTGTGATTCCGTCGGTGTACTGCCCTTACGCTGGCCACCAAAGGGCATCCTGTCTCGTTGGAGATGTGCCTCCTCCTCATCCTCCTCCTCCTCTCTCCTATTAGGCACCCACGTGGAGTCAGTGACCTCATCATCCCCTCCCTCCTCATCACTGGAGCCAATCTGGCAGTATGCTGCAGCTGCTGGAACATGACTGCCAGATTGGTGTCCTTCTTGAGCATCCCCTCTGTCTGCTCTCACCCTACTGCCTTCCTGTAGCTGGGTTTCATCATCAGACCCTTCGAAACGCTGGGCATCCTCCTGGAGCATGTACCCAACACTGTGCTCAAACAGTTCGGGGGACTCCTCAGGAGGAGGACATGGTGGGTCTAGGGAAGGAGTGACTGATGATGAGTCTGACATTGATACCAGGGAAGAGGACGCTTTGGCAGCTGCTTTGCCAGTACCCTGAGCCTGGGTGAGAGAGGATGAGGAGGAGGAGGAGGGCTTGGTCATCCACTCTACCAAGTCTTCGGCATGATGTGGCTCAACATGTCCAGCTGCGGAAAAGAAGGACAAGCGTGTCCCATGGCCATGTGCTGATGACAATGCACCGCGTCCACGACCAGCACTGTTGCCCCCAGACACAGAGCCTGCTTGCCCTCTTTTATTGCCTCCTGACTGTCTGCCTCTCCTTGTTTGCCTTCCAGACATTCTAATAGATGGCCTGCAGGGAGATGGGAAAAAAGCAATAAGGGCTACCTTCAGGTGTCCTTCTCTGTCCCTTGAAACAAGGACTTGCACAGTGAAAGAAACTGACACTCTCCCTACCTACAGTTTTCTGTCCCTAGAAAAAATGTTTTTTTTAAGCACAATATAGCACAAGGAGAATTCACTCACTGTCCTTCCAGGTCCCTAGAAACAAGGACTTGCACAGTGAAAGAAACTGACACTCTCCCTACCTACAGTTTTCTGTCCCTAGAAAAAATGTTTTTTTTAAGCACAATATAGCACAAGGAGAATTCACTCACTGTCCTTCCAGGTCCCTAGAAACAAGGACTTGCACAGTGAAAGAAACTGACACTCTCCCTACCTACAGTTTTCTGTCCCTAGAAAAACTGTTTT
Source organism: Rana muscosa (assembly GCA_029206835.1). Lineage (NCBI taxonomy): Eukaryota > Metazoa > Chordata > Amphibia > Anura > Ranidae > Rana > Rana muscosa. The sequence goes on from CM055122.1 coordinate 70,637,610, forward strand.
TTTTAAGCACAATATAGCACAAGGAGAATTCACTCACTGTCCTTCCAGGTCCCTAGAAACAAGGACTTGCACAGTGAAAGAAACTGACACTCTCCCTACCTACAGTTTTCTGTCCCTAGAAAAAATGTTTTTTTTAAGCACAATATAGCACAAGGAGAATTCACTCACTGTCCTTCCAGGTCCCTAGAAACAAGGACTTGCACAGTGAAAGAAACTGACACTCTCCCTACCTACAGTTTTCTGTCCCTAGAAAAAATGTTTTTTTTAAGCACAATATAGCACAAGGAGAATTCACTCACTGTCCTTCCAGGTCCCTGGAAACAAGGACTTGCACAGTGAAAGAAACTGACACTCTCCCTACCTACAGTTTTCTGTCCCTAGAAAAAATGTTTTTTTTAAGCACAATATAGCACAAGGAGAATTCACTCACTGTCCTTCCAGGTCCCTAGAAACAAGGACTTGCACAGTGAAAGAAACTGACACTCTCCCTACCTACAGTTTTCTGTCCCTAGAAAAAATGTTTTTTTTAAGCACAATATAGCACAAGGAGAATTCACTCACTGTCCTTCCAGGTCCCTAGAAACAAGGACTTGCACAGTGAAAGAAACTGACACTCTCCCTACCTACAGTTTTCTGTCCCTAGAAAAAATGTTTTTTTTAAGCACACTATAGCACAAGGAGAATTCACTCACTGTCCTTCCCAGTCCCTAGAAACAAGGACTTGCACAGTGAAAGAAATTGACACTCTCCCTACCTACAGTTTTCTGTCCCTAGAAAAAATGTTTTTTTTAAGCACAATATAGCACAAGGAGAATTCACTCACTGTCCTTCCAGGTCCCTGGAAACAAGGACTTGCACAGTGAAAGAAACTGACACTCTCCCTACCTACAGTTTTCTGTCCCTAGAAAAAATGTTTTTTTTAAGCACACTATAGCACAAGGAGAATTCACTCACTGTCCTTCCCAGTCCCTAGAAACAAGGACTTGCACAGTGAAAGAAACTGACACTCTCCCTACCTACAGTTTTCTGTCCCTAGAAAAAATGTTTTTTTTAAGCACAATATAGCACAAGGAGAATTCACTCACTGTCCTTCCAGGTCCCTAGAAACAAGGACTTGCACAGTGAAAGAAACTGACACTCTCCCTACCTAGAGTTTTCTGTCCCTAGAAAAAATGTTTTTTTTTAAGCACACTATAGCACAAGGAGCATTCACTCACTGTCCTTCCAGGTCCCTGGAAACAAGGACTTGCACAGTGAAAGAAACTGACACTCTCCCTACCTACAGTTTTCTGTCCCTAGAAAAAATGTTTTTTTTAAGCACAATATAGCACAAGGAGAATTCACTCACTGTCCTTCCAGGTCCCTAGAAACAAGGACTTGCACAGTGAAAGAAACTGACACTCTCCCTACCTACAGTTTTCTGTCCCTAGAAAAAATGTTTTTTTTAAGCACACTATAGCACAAGGAGAATTCACTCACTGTCCTTCCCAGTCCCTAGAAACAAGGACTTGCACAGTGAAAGAAACTGACACTCTCCCTACCTACAGTTTTCTGTCCCTAGAAAAAATGTTTTTTTTAAGCACAATATAGCACAAGGAGAATTCACTCACTGTCCTTCCAGGTCCCTAGAAACAAGGACTTGCACAGTGAAAGAAACTGACACTCTCCCTACCTACAGTTTTCTGTCCCTAGAAAAAATGTTTTTTTTAAGCACAATATAGCACAAGGAGAATTCACTCACTGTCCTTCCAGGTCCCTAGAAACAAGGACTTGCACAGTGAAAGAAACTGACACTCTCCCTACCTACAGTTTTCTGTCCCTAGAAAAACTGTTTTTTTTAAGCACAATATAGCACAAGGAGAATTCACTCACTGTCCTTCCAGGTCCCTAGAAACAAGGACTTGCACAGTGAAAGAAACTGACACTCTCCCTACCTACAGTTTTCTGTCCCTAGAAAAAATGTTTTTTTTAAGCACAATATAGCACAAGGAGAATTCACTCACTGTCCTTCCAGGTCCCTAGAAACAAGGACTTGCACAGTGAAAGAAACTGACACTCTCCCTACCTACAGTTTTCTGTCCCTAGAAAAAATGTTTTTTTTAAGCACAATATAGCACAAGGAGAATTCACTCACTGTCCTTCCAGGTCCCTAGAAACAAGGACTTGCACAGTGAAAGAAACTGACACTCTCCCTACCTACAGTTTTCTGTCCCTAGAAAAAATGTTTTTTTTAAGCACAATATAGCACAAGGAGAATTCACTCACTGTCCTTCCAGGTCCCTAGAAACAAGGACTTGCACAGTGAAAGAAACTGACACTCTCCCTACCTACAGTTTTCTGTCCCTAGAAAAACTGTTTTTTTTAAGCACAATATAGCACAAGGAGAATTCACTCACTGTCCTTCCAGGTCCCTAGAAACAAGGACTTGCACAGTGAAAGAAACTGACACTCTCCCTACCTACAGTTTTCTGTCCCTAGAAAAAATGTTTTTTTTAAGCACAATATAGCACAAGGAGAATTCACTCACTGTCCTTCCAGGTCCCTAGAAACAAGGACTTGCACAGTGAAAGAAACTGACACTCTCCCTACCTACAGTTTTCTGTCCCTAGAAAAAATGTTTTTTTTAAGCACAATATAGCACAAGGAGAATTCACTCACTGTCCTTCCAGGTCCCTGGAAACAAGGACTTGCACAGTGAAAGAAACTGACACTCTCCCTACCTACAGTTTTCTGTCCCTAGAAAAAATGTTTTTTTTAAGCACAATATAGCACAAGGAGAATTCACTCACTGTCCTTCCAGGTCCCTAGAAACAAGGACTTGCACAGTGAAAGAAACTGACACTCTCCCTACCTACAGTTTTCTGTCCCTAGAAAAAATGTTTTTTTTAAGCACAATATAGCACAAGGAGAATTCACTCACTGTCCTTCCAGGTCCCTAGAAACAAGGACTTGCACAGTGAAAGAAACTGACACTCTCCCTACCTACAGTTTTCTGTCCCTAGAAAAAATGTTTTTTTTAAGCACAATATAGCACAAGGAGAATTCACTCACTGTCCTTCCAGGTCCCTAGAAACAAGGACTTGCACAGTGAAAGAAACTGACACTCTCCCTACCTACAGTTTTCTGTCCCTAGAAAAAATGTTTTTTTTAAGCACACTATAGCACAAGGAGAATTCACTCACTGTCCTTCCCAGTCCCTAGAAACAAGGACTTGCACAGTGAAAGAAATTGACACTCTCCCTACCTACAGTTTTCTGTCCCTAGAAAAAATGTTTTTTTTAAGCACAATATAGCACAAGGAGAATTCACTCACTGTCCTTCCAGGTCCCTGGAAACAAGGACTTGCACAGTGAAAGAAACTGACACTCTCCCTACCTACAGTTTTCTGTCCCTAGAAAAAATGTTTTTTTTAAGCACACTATAGCACAAGGAGAATTCACTCACTGTCCTTCCCAGTCCCTAGAAACAAGGACTTGCACAGTGAAAGAAACTGACACTCTCCCTACCTACAGTTTTCTGTCCCTAGAAAAAATGTTTTTTTTAAGCACAATATAGCACAAGGAGAATTCACTCACTGTCCTTCCAGGTCCCTAGAAACAAGGACTTGCACAGTGAAAGAAACTGACACTCTCCCTACCTAGAGTTTTCTGTCCCTAGAAAAAATGTTTTTTTTTAAGCACACTATAGCACAAGGAGCATTCACTCACTGTCCTTCCAGGTCCCTGGAAACAAGGACTTGCACAGTGAAAGAAACTGACACTCTCCCTACCTACAGTTTTCTGTCCCTAGAAAAAAAATTTTTTTAAGCACAATATAGCACAAGGAGAATTCACTCACTGTCCTTCCAGGTCCCTAGAAACAAGGACTTGCACAGTGAAAGAAACTGACACTCTCCCTACCTACAGTTTTCTGTCCCTAGAAAAAATGTTTTTTTTAAGCACACTATAGCACAAGGAGAATTCACTCACTGTCCTTCCCAGTCCCTAGAAACAAGGACTTGCACAGTGAAAGAAACTGACACTCTCCCTACCTACAGTTTTCTGTCCCTAGAAAAAATGTTTTTTTTAAGCACAATATAGCACAAGGAGAATTCACTCACTGTCCTTCCAGGTCCCTAGAAACAAGGACTTGCACAGTGAAAGAAACTGACACTCTCCCTACCTACAGTTTTCTGTCCCTAGAAAAAATGTTTTTTTTAAGCACAATATAGCACAAGGAGAATTCACTCACTGTCCTTCCAGGTCCCTAGAAACAAGGACTTGCACAGTGAAAGAAACTGACACTCTCCCTACCTACAGTTTTCTGTCCCTAGAAAAAATGTTTTTTTTAAGCACAATATAGCACAAGGAGAATTCACTCACTGTCCTTCCAGGTCCCTAGAAACAAGGACTTGCACAGTGAAAGAAACTGACACTCTCCCTACCTACAGTTTTCTGTCCCTAGAAAAAATGTTTTTTTTAAGCACAATATAGCACAAGGAGAATTCACTCACTGTCCTTCCAGGTCCCTAGAAACAAGGACTTGCACAGTGAAAGAAACTGACACTCTCCCTACCTACAGTTTTCTGTCCCTAGAAAAAATGTTTTTTTTAAGCACAATATAGCACAAGGAGAATTCACTCACTGTCCTTCCAGGTCCCTGGAAACAAGGACTTGCACAGTGAAAGAAACTGACACTCTCCCTACCTACAGTTTTCTGTCCCTAGAAAAAATGTTTTTTTTAAGCACAATATAGCACAAGGAGAATTCACTCACTGTCCTTCCAGGTCCCTAGAAACAAGGACTTGCACAGTGAAAGAAACTGACACTCTCCCTACCTACAGTTTTCTGTCCCTAGAAAAAATGTTTTTTTTAAGCACAATATAGCACAAGGAGAATTCACTCACTGTCCTTCCAGGTCCCTAGAAACAAGGACTTGCACAGTGAAAGAAACTGACACTCTCCCTACCTACAGTTTTCTGTCCCTAGAAAAAATGTTTTTTTTAAGCACAATATAGCACAAGGAGAATTCACTCACTGTCCTTCCAGGTCCCTGGAAACAAGGACTTGCACAGTGAAAGAAACTGACACTCTCCCTACCTACAGTTTTCTGTCCCTAGAAAAAATGTTTTTTTTAAGCACAATATAGCACAAGGAGAATTCACTCACTGTCCTTCCAGGTCCCTAGAAACAAGGACTTGCACAGTGAAAGAAACTGACACTCTCCCTACCTACAGTTTTCTGTCCCTAGAAAAAATGTTTTTTTTAAGCACACTATAGCACAAGGAGAATTCACTCACTGTCCTTCCCAGTCCCTAGAAACAAGGACTTGCACAGTGAAAGAAACTGACACTCTCCCTACCTACAGTTTTCTGTCCCTAGAAAAAATGTTTTTTTTAAGCACAATATAGCACAAGGAGAATTCACTCACTGTCCTTCCAGGTCCCTGGAAACAAGGACTTGCACAGTGAAAGAAACTGACACTCTCCCTACCTACAGTTTTCTGTCCCTAGAAAAAATGTTTTTTTTAAGCACAATATAGCACAAGGAGAATTCACTCACTGTCCTTCCAGGTCCCTGGAAACAAGGACTTGCACAGTGAAAGAAACTGACACTCTCCCTACCTACAGTTTTCTGTCCCTAGAAAAAATGTTTTTTTTAAGCACACTATAGCACAAGGAGAATTCACTCACTGTCCTTCCCAGTCCCTAGAAACAAGGACTTGCACAGTGAAAGAAACTGACACTCTCCCTACCTACAGTTTTCTGTCCCTAGAAAAAATGTTTTTTTTAAGCACAATATAGCACAAGGAGAATTCACTCACTGTCCTTCCAGGTCCCTAGAAACAAGGACTTGCACAGTGAAAGAAACTGACACTCTCCCTACCTAGAGTTTTCTGTCCCTAGAAAAAATGTTTTTTTTAAGCACACTATAGCACAAGGAGCATTCACTCACTGTCCTTCCAGGTCCCTGGAAACAAGGACTTGCACAGTGAAAGAAACTGACACTCTCCCTACCTACAGTTTTCTGTCCCTAGAAAAAATGTTTTTTTTAAGCACAATATAGCACAAGGAGAATTCACTCACTGTCCTTCCAGGTCCCTAGAAACAAGGACTTGCACAGTGAAAGAAACTGACACTCTCCCTACCTACAGTTTTCTGTCCCTAGAAAAAATGTTTTTTTTTAAGCACAATATAGCACAAGGAGAATTCACTCACTGTCCTTCCAGGTCCCTGGAAACAAGGACTTGCACAGTGAAAGAAACTGACACTCTCCCTACCTACAGTTTTCTGTCCCTAGAAAAAATGTTTTTTTTAAGCACAATATAGCACAAGGAGAATTCACTCACTGTCCTTCCAGGTCCCTAGAAACAAGGACTTGCACAGTGAAAGAAACTGACACTCTCCCTACCTACAGTTTTCTGTCCCTAGAAAAAATGTTTTTTTTAAGCACACTATAGCACAAGGAGAATTCACTCACTGTCCTTCCCAGTCCCTAGAAACAAGGACTTGCACAGTGAAAGAAACTGACACTCTCCCTACCTACAGTTTTCTGTCCCTAGAAAAAATGTTTTTTTTAAGCACACTATAGCACAAGGAGAATTCACTCACTGTCCTTCCCAGTCCCTAGAAACAAGGACTTGCACAGTGAAAGAAACTGACACTCTCCCTACCTACAGTTTTCTGTCCCTAGAAAAAATGTTTTTTTTAAGCACAATATAGCACAAGGAGAATTCACTCACTGTCCTTCCAGGTCCCTGGAAACAAGGACTTGCACAGTGAAAGAAACTGACACTCTCCCTACCTACAGTTTTCTGTCCCTAGAAAAAATGTTTTTTTTAAGCACAATATAGCACAAGGAGAATTCACTCACTGTCCTTCCAGGTCCCTGGAAACAAGGACTTGCACAGTGAAAGAAACTGACACTCTCCCTACCTACAGTTTTCTGTCCCTAGAAAAAATGTTTTTTTTAAGCACAATATAGCACAAGGAGAATTCACTCACTGTCCTTCCAGGTCCCTGGAAACAAGGACTTGCACAGTGAAAGAAACTGACACTCTCCCTACCTACAGTTTTCTGTCCCTAGAAAAAATGTTTTTTTTAAGCACAATATAGCACAAGGAGAATTCACTCACTGTCCTTCCAGGTCCCTAGAAACAAGGACTTGCACAGTGAAAGAAACTGACACTCTCCCTACCTACAGTTTTCTGTCCCTAGGAAAAATGTTTTTTTTAAGCACAATATAGCACAAGGAGAATTCACTCACTGTCCTTCCAGGTCCCTGGAAACAAGGACTTGCACAGTGAAAGAAACTGACACTCTCCCTACCTACAGTTTTCTGTCCCTAGAAAAAATGTTTTTTTTAAGCACAATATAGCACAAGGAGAATTCACTCACTGTCCTTACAGGTCCCTAGAAACAAGGACTTGCACAGTGAAAGAAACTGACACTCTCCCTACCTACAGTTTTCTGTCCCTAGAAAAAATGTTTTTTTTAAGCACACTATAGCACAAGCACAAAACACACTGACACTCTCCCTACCTATCCTTCTCTTTCCCTAAACTAAAGGAATCCAGGTTAAGCAAGAAAGAAATACAAGTCACTGTCCCTGCCTATACTGCTCTATCCCTGCTCCGGAACACACTACACTAGGCCGCCGTGCTGGCGGCCTTTTATAGTGTGGGGCGTGTACTAAACACCCTCAGCAATAATTGGCCACAGGCATCCTGCCTGTGGCCAATCATTGCTCTCCTCGCTGCTGGCGCTGTGATTGGCCAAGCATGCGGGGTCACAGTGCATGCTTGGCCAATCACAGCGCCTGGATGACACTGCGATGGCGTAGTGCATTGTGGGCCGTTCGCGTCACTCGAATTTGGCGCGAACGGCCCAAATTGTTCGATCTTCGTCGAACGATCGAACAGCCGATGTTCGAGTCGAACGTATGTTCGACTCGAACACGAAGCTCATCCCTAGTTTGGTGTTCTTGGAGCCTGGCCGGTAAGTTATGTGGAACGAGAACCTAGAGAAAAATAGTGCCCAACGTGCCTGGCGTGGTCTCAGACGTTTGGCAGCTCTCAGATACTCTAGGTTCTTGTGGTCTGTGTAAATGAGTATAGGATGCGCTGCTCCCTCCAACAAGTACCTCCACTCCTCAAGGGCAGATTTAATGGCCAGGAGCTCCCGGTCTCCAACATCATAATTCCTCTCGGATGGGGTAAGCTTACGGGAGAAGAAGGCTACCGGGTGTATCAAGTCCTTGAGACCTTGGCGCTGGGAGATAACAGCTCCAACCGCTGTCTCTGAGGCATCTACCTCAAGTAGATACGGTAGGGCAGGATCGGGATGACTTAGGATAGGAGCAGACGTAAAAAGTATTTTTAGGTTTGTGAAAGCAGCCTGTGCTTCAGATGTCCACTGGAATCGAGCATTTTGCTTCGTTAGCTGCGTAATCTGGGAAATAATAGCAGAGAATCCCTTGATAAACCTCCGATAAAAATTGGCAAAGCCAACGAAGCGCAGCACCCCCTTTTTATCTGAAGGTGCAGGCCAATCCAAAATGGCTGAAACCTTCTGTGGGTCCATCTTGAATCCCTCTGTAGAGATCACTAGGCCAAGGAACTGGATACTCTGTCGCTCGAATTCACACTTTTCTGGTTTTGCGTACAGTCCATGCTGGCGGAGACGACAGAGTACACTCTTGACGTGTTTCCGGTGCTGCTCAAGAGAGGAGGAAAAAATCGAAATATCATCAAGATAGACAACTACATAAATGTCCAGACAGTCTCTGAAAACATCATTGACTAGATGCTGAAAGGTGGCAGGGGCGTTACATAGGCCGAAGGGCATTACTAGGTATTCGTAATGGCCGAACCTGGTACGAAAGGCAGTCTTCCATTCATCCCCTGCTCGGATGCGTACCAGGTTGTATGCCCCCCGCAGGTCTAGTTTGGTAAACACAGAGGAAGTCCTGAGTCTTTGAAAAAGTTCAGGTACCAGAGGCAGAGGGTACCGGTTCTTGACCGTGATTTTATTTAATTCCCGGTAATCTACACAGGGCCGAAGAGAATGGTCTTTTTTCTCCACAAAGAAGATTCCTGCCCCTGCTGGAGAAGTGGAAGGACGGATGAAACCCCTCTTAAGGTTCTCATCAACGTATTCTTTCAGTACCTCAAGCTCCCGTTCAGATAGGGGGAAGATCCGTCCGAAAGGAATCTCAGCACCGGGAAGAAGCTCGATTGGACAATCGTAAGGACGATGAGGCGGGAGGACTTCGGCCCCTCGTTTGCTGAAGACGTCCAGGAACGCATGATATTTGTCATGGATATGCAGTAGTGTTTGTCTGTCAGCTTACCTTCCTTCCCATGTGTTCATCTTAGAGGCCTGAGCCCTTTCACCTGGCTTCCTTTATATCTCCTCCCAGCCAGACTCCACCCCAGGCCCTATCACAGAACACTATATTAACCTGTGCACTGCAAGCCTGCTTTGCTGATCAACGTGTTTGTTAGGCATTGTGTGTTTGGGTTCCTGCCTGCCGTGTGCTACGTCTGTCTCTCTGTTACGTTATTGGCTTGTCCCCGACTATCCCTGTCTGCTCGTGACCCTTGACCTTCGGCTCGTTCTTCGTTATCCTTGTCTGCTTGTGGCCCCTGACCTTCAGCTTGTTATTCGGTTCTCTCTTATCGTGTGCTGCTGCTTCCCCTCTTTTCCCCTTATCCTACGGGGCGTGAGCTAGGAAACTCCAGGGGCCGCGACCTGGTCCCAGCCTGCAGCATAACATCCTCACCACTAGAGGCCCTGGAGAAGACCAGCTGGGTCTTAGACTCCGCGCCCTGGGGAATCTTGGCTCTAGCTCCCGTTAGGATCCCGGTTGTGCTCCTCTGGTCCCGCTTTCCACAACCACCCAGTTTCCTATCCGCAGAAGCCAGCCATAGGGTTCACTACCTCGCGGTGCACTCCTGTCCCCCTACGGTGTGCATCTGTCACCTGGCCACAGGTGACCTTGACAATATTGTTTGGGTACAGAAGCTCGTATCTCTGGATCTGAATCCAGGCATAACAGAGGCCCCAAGGTGCTGGGACGTGGAAGCATGCAGTGGCGTTGACAGTATGGTAACTGGAACTTAATACTTCCGGTTCCCCAATCAATCTGTGGATTGTGTGCCTGAAGCCAGGGTAGACCCAGGATAACTGGAAACATGGGAGATGCAATAGCATCCAAAGTCAATAGTTCCTTATGGTCCATGGAGGTGATCACAGGCAAAGGAGGGATCTCCTGGGTCACTACTCCGGACTTGATGCGAGACCCATCTGCCAGGAAAATGGAAAGCCCCTGAGTCTAAGGTTGGAGTGGGATGTGTTGTTGTGCTGCAAAGTCTAGATCGACAAAACAACTACATGCCCCTGAGTCGATTATTGCAGTTACTGGTATTGTCCTCCCTGGTAGTTGGAAAGAGATAGGAAGAGCCAGGTGAGTAGCATTGGTAGATGGAGGTGAGTAGTTGGGAGAAGAGGTAGCCAGGACCTTGCGCAGCTTAGCAGGACAAGAAGAGACATAATGACCGGGTTTACCGCAATACAGGCATAGATAATTCTGCAGCCGACGAAGTCGTTCCTTGGCCGATAGGGAATGTTTCATTAGTCCAAGCTGCCCTGGCTTGACGGTCTGGTTGAGGGATGAGGGTTCAGTTGGAACCGTACTGGCACTGGCAGGGTACACAGGGGCTCGTATCCGGGGTAGCATCCAAGCTGGGCGGAGCTGCTGGGTAGACCTTTCTGCTCTGCGCTCCCGGAGTCGTCGGTCTATCTGGATAGACAAACTAATTAAAGTCTTTAGAACATCAGGAACACCGACCCGTGCTAACTCATCCTTCAGGCTTTCAGAGAGACCAAGACGGAACTGATGCCGCAGAGCCGCCTCATTCCACTGGGTATCCGCGCTCCAGCATCTGAAATCAGTCACATAGTCCTCGACCGCTCGGCGGCCTTGCTGGAGCGCATGGAGAGCAGCCTCGGCAGTAGAAGTCCGCTGTGGATCGTCATAAAGTCGGGCCATGGCATCAAGAAAAGAGGGCAGAGAGTCTAGAATTACATGGCGGACTTCAAGTAGGTGATGGGCCCAAGCTTGAGGTTCCCCCTGCAGCAAAGCGATAACGAAGCCCACCTTGGTGGCTTCAGATGAAAAAGTCAGAGGTAGCAACGAAAAGTAAAGTTCACATGCGTTGCGAAACGCACGGAATTTACTCCGATCCCCGAAAAACTTCTCAGGAACAGGGACCCTGGGCTCAGGAGATGGTAACATTCCAATAGAGGAAGTTGGGGTTGGAGGTGAATCTGCAGAGGTGGCTTGAGTTTGTGTCTGCTTATCCATTTGGACATGGCTGCCCTGCAGAGACTTCACGATCTGAGTGAGAGCTGTAAGGTGTTGATAGACATTGTCCATAGGCAAGGTATCTCCTGCAGGCTCAGGCATGGCGGTTTGATACTGTAACGTACCTTAGGTGTGAGCCTGACGTGCGGAGAGGGACCTCCCGTACAACCCCGGCTCGGAGACCACTGGAGTGGGGACAGTGGTGGTAAGAGCACGGTGAGGTAAGGGTGCCTGTCTGATCCTCACTGCTTGGAGTGGTGGAGCCGAGTGGAGACTAGAACGGCTGGTTCCGGAAGCAGCGGATGCAGGTCAGCAGGTGCAGCTTGCAGAGCAGAGGATGCAGGTCAGCAGGTGCCGGTTTGCAGGGCAGGGATGCAGGTCAGCAGGTGCCGGTTTGCAGGGCAGGGATGCAGGTCAGCAGGTGCAGGTTTGCAGAGCAGGGATGCAGGTCAACAGGTGCAGGTTTGCAGAGCAGGGATGCAGGTCAACAGGTGCAGGTTTGCAGAGCAGGGATGCAGGTCAACAGGTGCAGGTTTGCAGAGCAGGGATGCAGGTCAACAGGTGCAGGTTTGCAGAGCAGGGATGCAGGTCAGCAGGTGCAGGTTTGCATTGCAAAGGATGCAGGTCAGCGTGTGCAGCTTGCAGAGCAGAGGATGCAGGTAAGCTGGTGCAGGTTTGCAGAGTCAGACAAGCCGGGTCATACACATCAAGGTAAACATCACAAGTGGCAGGCAGAGAGTAGTCAAAGTCCAGGCCGAATCTTGGCAACAGGCAGACTGGCAGATAACTGAGCAGGGTCAAACGAGCCGAGGTCAGGACTGGAGACAGAAGCGTGGTCAGGAAGCCGGGTCAAACACAGGAACAGGATACAAGCACAGAATCAGGAACTCAGGGAACAGAAGCAGATCAAACCGCAAGGGGCAACATCTCTGGAATGTCTTTTATAGGAAGTACATGGGAGGAGCAAGGGGTTCAGAGTTCAACAGTAATCAGACACCAAGCAGAGTAGTCTAATGGATCAGATAGGTTATCCAGCAGATCAGGCAGGGAACTGTCCAGCATCTCAGATAGCTCCGCTGGAAGAGTCAATGCCAGACACAGAAGAGGTCCCAGGTTCAAGCCCAGCACGTCCCTGACAGGTAGGATGCACGTATCATCTTTGCTTCCACTGGCACAGGAGGTGTAGACCCCTTTTTCAGTTCTACCAGAGCCTCTGCGAACTGCCGGTTCATCTCCTGCTGGGCTGCTTGTTGTGCTGCAGCGGCCTCCTGTTGTGCTGCCTGTTGTGCTGCGACTTGGCGGTTGGTTTCCCGCTGAGCTGCATTGGCCTGTAGCAGGGCCTTTAACATTTCCTCCATCTTCAGAAAATGCCCGCTGAATCCACCATGTGTGGGAGATTATATCGTGGGGATCACCTTTTCACAGAATGAAGGTCAGCGTACAGGCAGTTTCTTTAAAACCTGGCGTATTGCCAGCTTTATTTACAAGTGGTTTGCAATAGTCATACAAAATAAACCAAACAGTAAAACAAATCCTTGCCATCCGGCGCTAAACTATACAGTAACCGCTCTCTATACGGTGAGGGGCTGGTCCCCGTCACCCACAAAACACAAGGTGAAGTAAAGCAAACCTTTTCTTTCAGCCCAGATAACCAGCGCTCCTCTTACTCAGATTCCCTTCTGAGTCTCAGGCCAGAGCCATGCTGGCCTCTCTTCCTGGATTTTTAAAGCCCAGCTGCTTCTGGATTCCAGTGAACCTGAATATCTGGACCGAAACCCAGCCAACTACAGAGGCTGGAAAAACCTGGGCCGGATTCTGGTTCAGTCCCTTACAATGGACCGAATGCGAGGTGAAACATAGCGGATGTCATATATCTCACCTCGCATACCGTCACAGCTGTCATAGGGGACATCAAGTCAGTTTAATTTTCAATAATCCAAAAGGTCTTGTTTCACAGATGCTTACGAAGGGAACCAAGACATTCACTACCCTCAGGGGCTAACTATGGAAAACTGCAATCTGACCACAGCAAAACTATTTGACATTCAGTGCAGCCTTTTTAAAATCAGCTTTCTTTCTTGGGTCTTCTTGGAAGTCAATGGAATCACCCTTTGCTGAACCGATATTACTCATGCTAGACATATCTAATGGGAAAAGGGTTCATGATCCAGAGTGCCTGCAAAAATGGATGATAAAGATGAAAGTTAATAATCAAATGATTATATTGTTTTGTTCTACTCTAACAACGTTTTACCTGTTTAGTGAGGCAGCTTCATATCCACTATTATTTAGTTCCCATAACTCCAAGATTTGCAAACCCCTGAACTAGACATTGCTGATATACTGTAGATGCTGGTGTTGGATCTCCATGATTGTGTACCTGATCTCTACAATAAAATGTCATTCTTTTACACGTTCAGTAAAATTGCAAGTAATTACAAGAATTGTGTAGTCCTAAAAACAGAAGCAGAGCACACTGGATATTGCATATAAAACCACTTTAATAGTGACAAATTAAAATTGCACTTACATATAAGAGACTTGATGAATGCATATCACCAAAAATCGCTCATCTGAAGGAATGTCATGTCCTGATGCAATTGTATTCTCTTGTAGAAGCTCGCAGTGGGATAGACAACAAAGTTGGAAGGTCTGTAATGGATACACGAGGAGAGAGACTGTAGAAATGTCCCAAGCTGGAATATGAACAGGGGACCAAATCTGTGTGTAGGGTGATGCAGTACCTCCACTAAACAAACATTTTTTGGATTCATGCCCCTTCATCAGAGGTTTGACAGAGAGTATGTGCAGAAAGGAGGGTGGAGTGGGTATTGCGCAAAAAAAGGCTGGATTTGTCAGTAGGCCACATAGGCCAAGGCCCAGGAGTCCCAAGAACATTAACATCTGGCACTCTATAAATGCATTTCCTTTGCTTTCCTGCTGCTCTTATCTCTCTTGGTTATGGTGGCAACCCTTCCAAGTAAATCTCATTGTTTGTGGCTTCTTAATAAAGAAACAGAACTTTGATTTTCACATGACTGGATAACTGACGAGAAACTTGCTCAACTGAAAATGCTCAACTCCTTTAGTAAATCAGCCTCCTTGAATGCTTACGCTAGCTTGCACTCCAGTTTTACAAGATTGATAAAGCAACACTGGAGAACACTGGAGAGGTTCTAATTTAAAAAGGGAAATATAGCCAAATGAGACCTGACAGATTTACCCAAATTTGTTGTAGTGTTGAATTGTAAGTCTGTTAACTTGCTGCACATTTTCACTGGCAAGTTGTACACTTGCCGAGCAACTAAAGCACAAGCTCTAGTTGACACGTTTCCAATTTGTATCAAATTTACGTGGCAAGTCTCTAGCAAGAGCAAAGTTACAGTGGTGAGTCTAGAGCAAGAGCTCTGCAAGTCTACAGCATGAAAATTCGGCCACAGAGACCCCTGTAGCGGGATGACTATTGCACAACATAACTGAACCAGAACTTGCAGCAGACTTGCAGAATGTTTGCAAAGAAAGTTAATCTGGAGTCAAGCAATGAGGACTGTGCAAACCTGTGCAAGTCTAGCAATAGCTTAGCAAGTCATTTTCAAACTTGCAGCACAATTGCTTGCTATCTAGTTATGAGTTGTAAACATTGAATCCATCAGGTCCAAATTGATTTAAATTGTTTTATTTCACATTTTAAAGTGTTTTATTTTTTGTAGAACTCAAAAGTGCATAATTTTAATAAAGTTTTATGTATAATGATTTTTTTTATTGTTGTCAATTTATTATTTTTGCAATATTTTATCAGATGTAGAGTGACTTGTGTATGGGATAGAGACATCTTGTATTCTTTTATTTAACCACAAGGTGGAGTACTAATAATTGGAATGATAGGATATATGCAGTCTGTGTCAAATAATAAATGAATATATGGCACTTCATATTTAAAGCGGAGGTTCACCCAAACATACAACATTATTTAAAAAAAAACAGTGCACAATGCACATACTGAATCGGCAAACCATTTTAATTTTTTTAAATTAAATACCTTATTATTGCCATCTGAAAAGTGATTTCCGGTATTCCCCTCCCGCGGGAGTAGGCGTAGCTGATGCTTTCCCCGGCGCCGCAATGCGTTGTGGGACATATTTGCTAAATGAATAGTGGAGCGCCGTACCTTGAAATCTCGAGAGATTTCACTCGTGAAGTGACGCGTGACGTCGGTCACGTGACGAGGGCGTCTCTAATGGCGCCATTTTATAAACTGGGATTCAGGTTGTTGACGACGTTGCCATGACAACGGGGGCGGGAACTTTCTACGTCGCCGCCCATTGTGATGGCAACCCTCAGTGTTGACGGCGCACAGCACCGTCAACACTGAGCATGCGCGGGATCGAGCGGAGAATGCTGGGAAGACAGGAAGTAGGTGCTTGTGGGCTCCTATTGCCCACAAGCAAAATGGAAATGTCCCACGGAGGTTTTATAAGTCATCCTTGTGTCGGAAAACGGAATGGTGGCGGTTTGCACATTAGGAACAGTGAGTAAGCAATTGCAATGGTAATGATAATTTAATGGGGCAAAAAAAACGAAAAGCCGCGGAACCTCCGCTTTAAGGAGACTGTTGTAAGATAGTTTATTAAAGTAGATGAGTGCCATATGATATAAATAGGAAATATAATGAACGAGTAGGTAGAATATAGTGTGCATCAAATCAGATCAGGTAACAAAAACGTTACAAGACGATCATAAAGTACTTGCAGCCATCCCATAAAACATTGCTTCCTGAAAACGTTGGGATGGACGAAACGGGTAGAGGCGGAGTGTCAGAGGGTGATGTCACTTCTGATACCATGGTGGAAAGCACGCTGGCATGAAAAACCCTAGAGGTTTATTTTGTGTCGAGCGCCAGGCACTTGCCTTGTGACTGTATATTTTTTGATTTTAGAACAATTTTAAAAATGTAAATTTAAATATAAAATAAGCTTTACATGAGGATATCCCTTACTGGTCTATCACTTACATATGTAACCCCGCTGGAGTGGAGAGGATGGTGCATGTTTCCAAAAGATTTGTAGGTTGTTTCTTGGTCTCCCCCCTTACCATATTTCCCTTCATGTTCTTCCTTCTTCTGGCTAGTTACTGTGAATTTCCTTTTTTCATATGTGTGTGTTCTGATGTGTGCTTGGTATGGCACTATACGTGTTCTCCGCAATTCTACTACTGTGTATACCATGTCATTACAACTTTGTGATGCTTTGATACCGACTGTTGTCAATTCAGTGTTTTTTTTTTTTGTTTGTTTGTCTGTGGTTTTTATGTGTCTGTACATGCTGCAGACTTTATTAAAAAGGTTTACTGGTAAAAAATAAATAAAAAAGAGCACTGAATTGTGGATTTACTTATTGCACTTTAAGGGGTTGTAAAGGTTCGTTTTTTATTTTCTAAATAGGTTCCTTTAAGCTAGTGCATTGTTGGTTCACTTACCTTTTCCTTTGATTTACCTTCTAAATGTTTTTTTTCTTTGTCTGAATTTCTCACTTCCTGTTTCTCCTCACTAAACTTCACACCATCATCCGAGTGATGTTGAGTCAGCCAGAACAGCTTACTGAACAGCTTACTGAGGAGGAACAGGAAGGGAGAAATTCAGACAAAGAAAACAAAGAAAAAAAATATTTAGAAGGGAAATCTAAGGAAAAGGTAAGTGAACCAACAATGCACTAGCTTAAAGGAACCTATTTAGAAAATAAAAAACGAACCTTTACAACCCCTTTAAGCACAAGAATTAATTTTGATGGACATTATGTTTACAAGTTTATATGCAAAAAATCACTGACACGGGTATATGTATTTTCAAGTTTTATTTATTTATTAAGTATTATATAAATTTAAACACAGTGATTTTGAATATTTTGATTGATTTATTGAATATTGCACCAAGCACTTTATTGGTACCTTGGTTTAAGAACTTTTGAAGATAATATATTTTTTTTACCAGATTTCTGAAAATTACTTAGGAGCGCTGTCACTTGTTATTGATTTGTAATGCAGGAAAAAATGCCCTTCTACCTGTAAATCCACCTCCCTCGCTAAACAGTTACCTGACTTAGTTTACTGCTCCAGCAGAGTTTCAGCTGCAGCATGGCTACTCTCTCTTCCTGATCTCACAGGAGACACTGAGCATAGTGGGAGCCTTTGGCTCCTGCTGCTGTCAAACTCCTGTAAGAACGGAGGTGTGTGTAGCTTACCGGCACTGTGTGCGTCAATTGATGCACAAAGCCTAGCTCGGGAGATGTGCCTGCACAGGTGCCTCCATAGCACAGGGCTTTCTAAGGAGGCACCTGAACGAAAGAGGAGCAGACATCAAAGATGGGGGACTGCCAAAAGGGAAGAAAAGGTGGCCACCCTGTGCAATATCATTGAAAGAGCAGGTAAGTATAACATCTTTCTTATTATAAAAAAGTATCCTTTACTATCACCACATGTCTGTTTACATGTGATCAGCTGTGATTGGACACAGCTGATCACATGGTAAAGGGCCGCTGTGATTGGCCCTTTATCTCAATCTGTGATCAGCTGTGTGTAAAAGACACAGCGATCACAGAGTGAGCCCGATGTGCGCCCGAAGCACCTTCTGGGAGGACGTTAACGGACACCCTCCTAGAAGCAGAGAGACGCTCTGTAGCCATCTTTCGGCTATGGTGCGGTATTGACAACTTTCTGAAATGGGAGTGAGGACTTATTAGCAAAAGTGTGCAGGCAAAGGACACACCCCTGCCCCACCTCCTTAAAGGAGAATTATACAAAAAAAGATTAGTTAAACCCACAAGTGTTTTTTTTTACCATTACTATTCCTTTATATTGGCTTTTGAAATGTACAAATGTGGCAATTTAGAATTTGGATGAAAGATTTAGCAATGTGAAACACTTTTTGAGAGATCAATAGTACATTTTATATACAACTTTATAGATCAGACCAAAATGAGGGACAAATGGAGGAGGAATGAGGCACAGAGGAACTTTGTTCTAAATGAAGAAGAGTCCCTCGAAACCAAGGACAGTTAGGAGCCATGTATTGAGGTGGTTAAAGCGGTAGTAAACCACTGCAGAGTTAAAAAAAAAAAAACACCTGTAAGGCAATTGCATAATATGCTAGTATGTATCGCATACTAGCATACCTCCTAACTGTCCCGGTTTACGCGGGATGGTCCCACGATTTAAAGTAAATCCCGTGTCCCACGGATCTGGGATGGAATCCCGGAAACCAAAGCCTAGCGCTGGAACAAGTTTCAGCACTGGGCTCCATTCATTGGTAGTATCCTCAAAGTGAGGATTCCTGTGAGCAGAGAATTCCATCAATCTCTGCTTCCCCCCCCCCCCCTCAATCTTCAATACTGTCATTAGTTGCTAGGACTGCTTGCGTCCTAGCAACCGATTACACACTTTATAGGCCACCGCCCAGCTCTGCTCAATGCCTCCGCCTTCCTGCCTCTCAGCGGCTCCCACCTTTGAAGAGGAGCCGTGAAGTAGCTTCAAAAAGTGGCAGGACGAAGACAGCACAGTGAGAGAAGCACAGCCCGACCAGCGATCTGGTTATTAGTATTGATTTCTCAAGCCATCCACCACCCTTCCTATTCCATCTCCCCTTTTACCACCCCTCCCCCTCCCCTGCCAGCATCACTCCCTTTCCAACGTGACCATCAGCCGGCCGGTCTGCTGATCCCTCCCTCTCCTGCCAGTTGCTCAAGCCAAATTTACTTCCGCTCCAGCATCCCCTGCCAGCAACACTCCATCCAAGCCGTGCAGCGTAATAATACCTCTCCCGTTGTCACCGGCTCAATACCTCCCCATCTGTCATTTCAATTAACTTCTTCAACCCTCTACCTGCCACAGCTTGCAGTCATGTCTGCAGTCCGCTGTCACCACTGCTTGATGCCTCCCCACCTGTGATTTTAATTAATTCCTTCACTCTATCTCCCACTTGCAATAATTTTACCTCCATGCAGCACTCCTACATAGCCCACAGTGTTAGATCCCTTTGACAGCTGTCACAACTGTCCCATGTCTCCCAGTATCTTCCCTCTCCCCCCTTTGTTGCCCCCTCCAGGCTCTTCCAGCATCCTCTTGAAATCCATCCTCTAGCCCAGCCCTCACCCCCCACTATCCTAAAGGCATTGTTTTAAGAGACCCCCTAAAGCCACCAAGCAATCTTCCCACAACCCTCCCATACTTCAATACCTTCCATTTCAAACACCCCTTCCCCCGCCCCATCCCTACCCCTCTTACTCTTTCCCCACCCCCAGCCCACACCCTAGCCTCACCCCGCCATCCACCTATAAACCCCCCACCCCCAATCCCCATTGCACATCAGAACAATGACAGGGAGTACACTGATGGGGTGGGCACAGTGACAGGGGGAACAGGGTGGGGCAGAGGATTTGTGCTAGAAATGGAGATTGGGGGGACTTGTGCTTGAAGAGGGGGAGAGAGATTTGGATGGGAGGGGGGATTGGAGGAAAGGAGGATTTGTGCTGGGGGGAATTTTGGAGGGGATTTTTACTAGAAAGATGGGTTGTGTTATGAGGAAGAATTTGTGGGGTGGAAGAGGATTATTTTTTGGGGAGAAGGGAGGGAGGATTTGTGTTGGGGGGGGGGACTGAAGAGGCAAAGGATTTGTTCTGAGAGGAGGGAACTGAGGTGGGTGGGGATTTGTGCTGGGATGGGGAAGAGGGGTGGATTGTACTGGGAGGGGGGATTCAGGCTGGTGGAGGAAAATTTGTCCTGTGGAAGGGGAAAAAGATTTGTGCAAGGAGGGGGGGATTTGTTATAGAACTGGGGAAAGGACTTAAGCAGGCGTGGGGGATTTGGGGGAAGAGGATTTGTGGTGGTGGTGGGGGTGGAATTTGCTGGGAAAATATATTTGGGGGGATTTGTTGTGTTGGGAAGGGGGATTAGTGAGGGAAAGAAGATTTGTGCTGGGGGGGTTTGGTGAGGGGGAATTGGGTGGGAGAGGATATGTACTAGAATGGGGGGTTGTGCTTGGATGGAGGATTTGGGGGGTTGAAAAGGATTTATTCTGAGAGGGGTACTGGAGGGAAGGAGGATTTTTACTTTGAGGGGGAACTTGTGTTGGGAGGCGGGATATGCTTGGGAGGATTTGTTCTGGGAGGGAGAGAGAGGATTTGTACTGGGGGTTATCTGATGTGGGGTGGAGACGCGAGAGCCGCCAGAAGTCGCGGATCGGGGCCACACTGTGTAAAATGAGCTGCATAGTGGTGGTGAGTATGACATGTTTGTTATTTAAAAAAGAAAACAAAGCTTTACAACCACTTTAAACTCACAAGTGCTGTTTTGTACCACTACTAAGGATGAGCTACGGTGTGTTCGCAAAGCCCACGTGCAGAGCCCACCAGGAAGTCGGCATTTGCGCTAATCACGGACAGTGAGACATTGTCCCGATGCGCGGTTGCACAGATCAGGAAATGTCTCACTGTCTGTAATTAGCGCCGCGCAGTGCCGACTTCCTGGCGGGCTCTGCACGTGGGCTGATCCTTAACCACTACTATTCCTTTATACAGGCTTTTGAAATTTACAAATCCAGTAATTTAGAAATTGGATGAAAGGTTTAGCACTCGGAAACACTTTTTGAAAGATAATAAGTGCATTTAATACACAACTATATAGATCAGACCAAAATGGGGGGAAAGAGGGACAGAAGGACTTTGCTTGAAATCAGGGACAGTTAGGAGCTATGCTATGTAAGCCTTATTATAGGCTTACCTGTAGGTAAAAATCACAAAGCACTTTAAAGCGGTTGTCCCGCGGCCAAATCGTTTTTTTTTTTTTCATCCCATTACAAAGTATTCTGCCTATTACAAGTCTACTCACGTCTCCGTGTCTTTTAGTCCACCGCATCGCTATTCTATTACAAACGATAAGTTATATTTCCTTTTCCTACGGATTTCCATTTTGCTTGTGGGCATTTGAATCCCACAAGCATGTACTTCCT
>CM055122.1:70663951-70758951 GCA_029206835.1 Rana muscosa
CAATTGTCCATACATGTTCATCTATCACATGATGTAGTACAGATTGCCATCGCTCTCTAAACATATCTTCATCTCCTTCGCAATTTCTACTACACCAATAGAAATGGTTGAGTATGGGGCCAATCCACGGTACAATTGGACGATTCAATTTTTTTTGGGAATTTTGATTAAATTTTCTTTTTAAATTTTTAACATAATGCCAAAGATCGAATTGATGATTGATGTTTTTGTATTTTTCATCTCTTAATAATTTACGTATGCCAGTGTGACGATCTGTTCCCACAAATTGAACATCGAAGGTTTTGCTAATTAACCGATCCAAACATTTTTTAAAACCAAATTTCTCCATTGCAACCGACGAAGTAGTTTGTGACACCTGCACCAATTCAAAGTCCACAATTTTTTTGGAAAACATATCCATAAAAGTATATGTGGAGTATTTAGCGGAAAAACCTGGACTATCACACTGACCATCGCCAACAAGAAACAATGGTTTTCCAATCAAATCTTTGGTTACATTGGCATTGTCTTCTTGCCAACTGTGATCAATAGATGGGAATATATATTTGTTCTGTCCTCTATTAAATGAGGACTTTCCAAATATCTGTATTCCACACAGGTCAAACAATTCTTTTACATTTGTGTAGCTACCTCCACTAATACATATTGCTCCAGACAACAAAATGTTGCCAGCTGCATAGTGCTTGATTTTGGGCTGGCTTTCCCAAAGTTTCATGCGATGTTCAGCACAGCATGTAGAGAACACAACAACCATTGTTCCTATGGATTGTTTTTCTATTTTTTTAATTTTTGAAAGACAGCCCTCTGTAGGACAACGCATTTTATATAACAGCTGATCAAGATTGCTCTCAAAAACAATATATTTTTTTTCTTTAACCAAACTAAAAGCATCTGGGATTGATGCCTCAGGTTGTATGTCTTCCAGACTTTCATTTACACTGCTGTCTCCTTTCTGTGGAGTGTCACAATCAGACAAGTGAAAACTAAGGTCAACATCATAAGCCAATTTTCGTTTCCTTCTTAGGTCAGGACTGTCAACGACTCTTGGTGACATAGGTATAAATGTTTGACCTACTGTTGACTTTTCTCGACTAACCGGTGTAGACGCATGCAGTAGTGCTGCCATTAAAACTACCTCTTCAATGCAGTAGGGATGATCCAGACGAATGAATTTTTGTTTTGCAATTTTACAAGTAGCTCCGTCGGACTCAGGCAGTGGCAAGTCAAACAGGCCTGTCTGTGTCGTAGCATCATTCGTGTCTACTTTTGAACTGTGTGATGTACTTCCCTCAGACAAATGTATTTTATTTTTTTGTTGAGACACCTTTATTTTCCCTTCTCTTATTTTTTTTAATTTTTTGAGCCACTTTTTTCCAGAGGATGAAAGGGTAGCAGTTTCTGTAAAAATAGTTGGCACACAACCTGCAATAAATTTTCTTTTTTTTCCTTCACCAACAAAGCATTCTGGGGTGAAGTGACTAGAACAGAATCTATACATGTTGCCACGCTTGTCTTTCTGTATTTCTGGAATAAATTCATCAATCATTTCCTCATCCATACCTGCATTTGTCAACCATTGTTTGATGAGTTGACTATGCTTGGGAAAGGTTCGATATTTAATATCAATGAGAGGTACGCTAGAATCACTGCAGTTGCTGCAAAATTGTGCAAAACAATTAGGCATTTCTATAGAATAAATAAAAACATTATTAGTAAATGTCATATACATTTAACAAATAAAACACATAGATAGATATATCTATCTATCTAAAAAATTATTTTTTAATAATATATCAATAATATATCAACTAATATATATTTTAAGAAGAAATATAATAAAAATAAAAAATTGTTGGAAACAATTTATAATTAAGATATGAAATATACCTACCAAAAAAATATTAGAAATAAAAATATTAAAAAATGACTACCAAAAAAAAAAAAAAAAAAAAAAAAAACAATAAATAATAATTTTTTTTTTTTTTTTTACATTTTTATATTTAAATATCTGAATATACACAATGACTCAAACATTAAATTAATAATAATATACATTTTATTTAAAAAAAATTATATTAACAAATAATAATGTTTTTTTTTTAGAAATAAATCTTTTACAATTATGATTTTTAATAAATACTTAGTATAATTTGAGTAAAAATACAGGCATAGAAGGATAATAACATAAACATATTACAGAGATAAAACATAATAACTTTATATTATGGTTTTGAGAGTATCAAAACCAATCGTCACAAATAGGGAGAGAGAGGGCGCGAGAGAGAGGGCGAAAGAGAGAGGGAGATAGTGAGAGAGGGAGAGAGTGAGCGAGAAAGAGGGAGAGAGTGGGAGAGAGGCAGAGAGTGAGCGAGAGAGAGAGTGAGCGAGTGGGCGAGAGAGAGGGAGGGCGAGAGAGAGAGAGAGGACGAGAGGGAGAGAGAGAGAGGGCGAGAGTGAGAGAGTGAGCGAGAGGGCGAGAGAGAGGGAGGGCGAGAGAGAGAGGGGGCGAGAGAGAGGGGTGGCGAGAGAGAGAGTGGGCGAGAGAGAGTGGGCGAGAGAGAGAGGGGGCGAGAGAGGGGGCGAGTGGGCGAGAGAGAGGGAGGGCGAGAGAGAGAGAGGACGAGAGAGAGGGAGAGAGAGGGCGAGAGTGATAGAGTGAGAGAGTGAGCGAGAGGGCGAGAGAGAGGGAGGGCGAGAGAGAGAGGGGGGCGAGAGAGAGGGGGGCGAGAGAGAGAGTGTGAGCGAGAGAGAGAGTGGGCGAGAGAGAGAGGGCGAGAGAGGGCAAGAGAGAGAGAGGGCGAGAGAGAGGGAGAGAGTGAGCGAGAGGGCGAGAGAGAGGGAGGGCGAGAGAGAGAGGGCGAGAGAGAGAGGACGAGAGAGAGAGAGGTCGAGAGAGAGAGGGAGAGAGAGAAAATTACATAAATATATTACATACAAAAAAACATAAAACAAATCATAATATAAATACAAAAAATAAATTCATATTATGGTTTTGAGAGTATCAAAACCAATCGTCACAAATAGGGAGAGAGAGGGCGAGAGAGAGGGAGAGGGAGAGGGAGAGAGGGAGAGAGTGAGCGAGAGAGAGGGAGAGAGTGGGAGAGAGGCAGAGAGTGAGCGAGAGAGAGAGTGAGCGAGAGAGTGAGCGAGTGGGCGAGAGAGAGGGAGGGCAAGAGAAAGAGAGGACGAGAGAGAGGGAGAGAGTGAGCGAGAGAGGGAGAGAGAGAGGGAGGGTGAGAGAGAGAGGGAGGGCGAGAGAGAGAGGGGGGCGAGAGAGAGAGGGCGAGAGAGGGCGAGAGAGAGAGAGGGCGAGAGAGAGGGAGAGAGTGAGCGAGAGAGAGGGAGGGCGAGAGAGAGAGGGCGAGAGAGCGAGTGGTCGAGAGAGAGAGAGAGAGGGAGAGAGAGAAAATGACATAAATATATTACATACAAAAAAACATAAAACAAATCATAATATAAATACAAACAATAAATTCATATTATGGTTTTGAGAGTATCAAAACCAATCGTCACAAATAGGGAGAGAGAGGGCGAGAGAGAGGGAGAGGGAGAGAGGGAGAGAGTGAGCGAGAGAGAGGGAGAGAGTGGGAGAGAGGCAGAGAGTGAGCGAGAGAGAGAGTGAGCGAGAGAGTGAGCGAGTGGGCGAGAGAGAGGGAGGGCAAGAGAAAGAGAGGACGAGAGAGAGGGAGAGAGAGGGAGAGAGTGAGCGAGAGGGCGAGAGAGAGGGAGGGTGAGAGAGAGAGGGGGGCGAGAGAGAGAGAGGGCGAGAGAGGGCGAGAGAGAGGGAGAGAGTGAGCGAGAGAGAGGGAGGGCGAGAGAGAGAGGGCGAGAGAGCGAGTGGTCGAGAGAGAGAGAGAGGGAGAGAGAGAAAATTACATAAATATATTACATACAAAAAAACATAAAACAAATCATAATATAAATACAAACAATAAATTCATATTATGGTTTTGAGAGTATCAAAACCAATCGTCACAAATAGGGAGAGAGAGGGCGAGAGAGAGGGAGAGGGAGAGTGGGAGAGGGAGAGAGTGAGCGAGAGAGAGGGAGAGAGGCAGAGAGTGAGCGAGAGAGAGAGTGAGCGAGTGGGCGAGAGAGAGGGAGGGCAAGAGAAAGAGAGGACGAGAGAGAGGGAGAGAGAGGGAGAGAGTGAGCGAGAGGGCGAGAGAGAGAGGGAGGGTGAGAGAGAGAGGGAGGGCGAGAGAGAGAGGGGGGCGAGAGAGAGAGAGGGCGAGAGAGGGCGAGAGAGAGAGAGGGCGAGAGAGAGGGAGAGAGTGAGCGAGAGAGAGGGAGGGCGAGAGAGAGAGGGCGAGAGAGCGAGTGGTCGAGAGAGAGAGAGAGAGAGAGAGAGAAAATTACATAAATATATTACATACAAAAAAACATAAAACAAATCATAATATAAATACAAACAATAAATTCATATTATGGTTTTGAGAGTATCAAAACCAATCGTCACAAATAGGGAGAGAGAGGGCGAGAGAGAGGGAGAGGGAGAGTGGGAGAGGGAGAGAGTGAGCGAGAGAGAGGGAGAGAGTGGGAGAGAGGCAGAGAGTGAGCGAGAGAGAGAGTGAGCGAGAGAGACAGTGAGCGAGTGGGCGAGAGAGAGAGGGAGGGCGAGAGAGAGAGGGAGGGCGAGAGAGAGAGGGGGGCGAGAGAGAGAGGGGGCGAGAGAGAGAGGGGGCGATAGAGAGAGGGCGAGAGAGAGAGGGGGCGAGTGGGCGAGAGAGAGGGAGGGCGAGAGAGAGAGAGGACGAGAGAGAGAGAGGACGAGAGAGAGGGAGAGAGAGAGAGGGCGAGAGTGAGAGAGTGAGCAAGAGAGAGGGAGGGCGAGAGAGAGGGGGGGCGAGAGAGAGAGTGAGCGAGAGAGAGAGTGGGCGAGAGAGAGAGAGGGCGAGAGAGAGAGAGGGCGAGAGAGAGAGGGAGAGGAAGAGAGGGAGGGAGAGAGAGAGAGAGGGAGAGAGACTGGTGTTAGTGCTGCATTAGAAAAAATGAGTATGTAGGGGTGTTAGTAAGGAGAGATAGTGGGACATTGGATTACATAAATGACACACATTACCGATACAATTGATAAAACATTCAGATTCTTTTTTGGCATGGTTTTGAAAAATCAAATCCACTTGTCTGTGAAATCTATGGAATAAAAAATAAAATAAAATATTATTCTAAATAAAAAGTAAAATTTATGTTATAGATTCAGTTTAATAATAGTATATTCTACACACACATATAGATAAAAATAAAGGTGTGTGTGTGTGTGTGTGTGTGTGTGTATACACACACACACACACACACACACACATATTACATTATTTATATTTATTATTATGTGGCTGTATGTATGTAATTATAATTTTAAAACTTTTTTTACCTGATCTGAAATATGTCGATGGATCAGAAAAGCACGACAAAGTGCGATACCACAACTTCAGTATCTATATAAAAAAAAAAAAAAAAAAAAGGCAATTATCATAACTAAAAAAAAAAAGTTTTTACTTATGTAAAATACTATATAATTATTGTCAATTGCAATTAAGTAATATTTAAAATACTTTGATTTTTTACATACCAGAGAGAATTAATCTGCAGTGCAGTTTTTTAAAATCCTTTATCTTGCGTAATGTATACAAATAAGAATAAATCTATAAAATAAATAAATAAATAAAAAATAAAAATTAATAACATTGAAATTTATCAACACAATATATATATATATATATATTATAAACATACTTGAAAGAAATAAAAACTACATTATTAAACATTACATGACATGACATGACAAAAGAGAGTACAATTACATAAATGTTTGAACTTACCTTATGTTAAATGTAAATGACTCGTTGGTTGAAGAACTATGCCTCCGCGTGCGAAGTTTACTTGTTCCTTTGTGCGCTGCCGATATTAATGGTGACTGTACTCACGTTGTTGTTTATGGAGACTAAGAAACGCCCTCCGACCTTTCATGTTATTATGCGTCACTTCCTCTTTTGGAAATAACGCGATATCTTGCAGCAAGGCTCGGCAATGAATACTGGGAGCTATGACAAATGCTCCCAGGTTACATTGCGCTAGAAGGATATGACGTAACTCCCGCAGAATTCCCGGAGCAGAGGAGACAGGAAACAGATCTAAAATGGCTATTTATTAAGGTACTGTACAGAAAAATAAAAAAACAATGCCCGTTTCAAAATTAATTACATTATGTCAATTAAATAAGATAAGGTCTAAAAATCGGGTGGAACTCCACTTTAACTATCCCTGCTGAGCCATGCCCACTAAATAAGCCACACTTCCTGCACCTCTGTGTTTTTAGTGGAAAACTAATATAAAGCAATCATTTTAAGCAAAATAATAAATAAAAAAAAGAACTATAAGTCTAAAAAATATATATAACTACCATACAGACAAGCCAAAACTATCATCCCTTTCCTTATAATTGAGATACATATTGGCGGCAAAAGTTCCTAGTCAGCTGTAAGTTAGATAATAGGAACGTTTGAGAGAGGAGCAGGTTCGCCGGCCGGAACTGGTAATGTTGCACAAGGCGGAACTTCCTGTCGGATAGGTAGGCTGCTTGTGGTGGGTGTAGAGTGTGTAGATCACAGAGCGCTAGTTTCGAATCGGTATCTCAGTGAGGACGGCGGGTTGTAGCGATGTACAGACCGAATTATCGCTCTCCTAACTCCTCTGGAGGCGGCGGTGTTGATGGAAGCCCTGGTCCCTTCCGCAGTCCAGGGCCTTTATCAGGCTCTGGGAGCCCTATGCTTCCTCCGCCATTGCCGCCTTGGGGCTACGGGAGTCCGCACACGCCGAGTTACGGGCAGAGGCCTTCTAGGCCGTACGGGAGTGGGGGAGGGCAGTCTCCGCGGTCTTCACCTTCTCAGGGGGGCTGGTATGGCGCTCAGTCTCCAGGTAATACCTCACCCCGAAGAGGCAGCCCTCGCTTTAACGTGTCACCGTACAACAAGTCTCCAGGAGGAGGAGGAAACCACCACTACCAGCAGCAGCACAACGCCCGAGGATACTCTTCACCGAGACACCCCGGCAACTACCAGGTAATAGGGATAGGCCTGCCACGGGCCCCGCTCACCCCACTATCAGCCATACTTCATTCCTTTGTCCCATCTTTCTCCCTTTTTTTTTTTTTTTCTCCTGTTCCCAAAATATTTTTTTTCCTACTTTACGGAAATGTTTGGTTGTGCACTTAGGCTGCATTCACACCTCTGGAAGTTTTCGCCTGCAATTTCAAAACGCTTTGCTAAAATGACAAATCGCACAATGCGTATTTGAGATGCCATTTGTTTTAAAAGCACCTTAAAAACACACTGTGGTTCTGCCTCCCCAAAGAGGCTCTGGATCCTGGGTGTCAAGCTTCACACGATGCGGTTTGCCCCAATTGCAGCGCGATTTATCGCGACAGAACCACGCCAAGTTTTTAGGTGCTATTGAAATCAATGGCATCTGAAATGCGTGTTACGCCATTTGTCATTTTAGCAGTGTGTTTTGAAATTGTGGCGATTTCGCCCGCGATTCAAAACACCCAACAGTGAATGCAGCTTTAGTGGTGTAAAGCCAAAACATTTTTTCCCTTTAAGCCCTGCTTCACATTGATGCTACTTTGAAATTGCGTTGCTTCACTTGAAGTAGCAGGATTTCAAAGTAGCAAGGTCAGCGTGATTTCAGGTGCTACTTGATAGACATCTGTGGGGCTTCATGCACAGATGTCAATTGAAGTCGCACCTGAAATCGGCAAAAGTAGTGCAGGAACTACTTTTGCAAATAGGTGCAGTGCCGCAAAATCGGTGTCGCACCAATTGTAACAGTGCCATTGCCTCCAATAAGCTGCGACTTGTCATGCAATTTGATCTCTCAAATCGCATGACAAATCGCTCCAATGTGGAGTTCCAGACATTTTTTTTCTTTCTTTATAATCTGAGCATAATTCATTCTTAAATAATAAAAAAAAAAAAAACGATTATACAATTTAAATAAAGGATGTTGCTAAAATATCAAATTACTATTCACAACTTTTTCCGTCCTGTTGTGAGCATGTGAAGCCCAATCGTTAACTCTTCCTGGATAAGCGTTGGAGAGGTGCATGGACCTCTCGATCTCGCGCATGCGCGATTCACCTGCGGCCGTA
The DNA here is from genome assembly GCA_029206835.1 of Rana muscosa. NCBI lineage: Eukaryota > Metazoa > Chordata > Amphibia > Anura > Ranidae > Rana > Rana muscosa. The sequence goes on from CM055122.1 coordinate 70,672,119, forward strand.
GCGTTGACCGTTTCTAAAGTTGCCATAACAACGGGTGGCGACGGAGGAAGGTCCTGCCCCGTTGTTATGGCAACATAGATAAACACATCTCAACACTGATCCGCTTTAAATCTCCATTTCCTGCCAGGAAATAACGTAATTTCTCTTATCATCCATGGACTGACACGGCGTCTCTTATTCACTGTACACGTGGGTTATGTCCCTGCTTGCAGGAGAAGACTTAGGCAGAATGTGAGATGTTATACATACATTCTAAAAGCCAGAGTTGAACAGCCCCGCCCAGGGGGGCGGTCCCTCCGGACATAACCCACCCCCTGCAGACCTCAGTTTTTTTCTGCCTAGCAGAAGAAGACGTGGCTCTCTCAGGAGCCAGTCTCCTGGAAGATTTTACTTTAATTTTTATTCCTTTGGGAATTTTATTATTTTATTTTTGGGACCTTCAATCAACTGTCGGCTGGGCAACAGGTTGGGTACACTAGTATCCTCGTAGTCTTCCCTGTCCGACCATCGAGCGTGCTGATCCTCGCCTTGTGTGCGTGAGACTTAGTTCACGACATGCCCCATGATTCCAGGGGTGGCAGGGTTGCTTTCATGCTCCCGCGGTCCTCTCAAGATTGAACAGTACCTGACGGACTGTTTCTCTCGCGGTGGACCGGGCCGACAGCTACGCAGTACTACTCTGTGATAGGTCTGTCAGAAACACACCTGTGGGTCCCTCAGGGGACGGGTAAGTGGTCTCTCCTGCCTGCAGGTGAGTACAAAATGCTGTGTGTTTCTCTGTGGGGGATTTTCCCGGTCTCCCCGTTTTATTGTCGCTCTCTGTCACCATTGCTGTGCTGTGGGGGTGCCTGGGGGTCATACTGTCCTGGGGGAGGGGCTCATGCTGGTCTGCATATCGCTGGGGGCTTTTTGTGTAATTTTGGGGCCCGGGCGCTGTGTGTGTGCTGTTTTTTGTATTTTTTTAAATTTTTATCTGCGCATGGAGGCCATTTTTCCACGGAACGCCTCAGTGAAGTGCCGCGGCCATTTTCTTGTAGCCTGCGCGCTTTTCAGCACTAGTTTGGCCTCTATCGCAGCTGTAACAGCGCGAATCTCCTCACAGCGCGGTACAGACAGCGTATCTAAACGGTCCTGGTCCGGTCTGGTGAGTCCCCTGGGCGCCCCCTCCTCAGTCAGCACAGCCTGTGGGCGGACTTTTTTTTTTTATCTGAGGCCAATATGGAGTCAGTGTCACAGCTTCCCCTTACATTTTTGAGGCAATAGGCAGTGCTCCAGCACCTGCGGTCCCTATGGACCAGTTGTCAGCAGTCCTGGAATCATTTCTGACCAGGAGGGAAGCAGTGTGCGAGCGCAAGGGAGCAAAAAAGCCCCTCTCCCCACTTTATCTCCACAATAAAAAAAAAAAAAGGGAGGGTGTGCGCTGATTCAGATATGGGCCTAGCCACTACCGCTCAGTACCCTAGCTCTGAATATTTTGATGGTTTTGAACAGGACATTCCTTGCAAGGAAGACTCCAGTTCTGAGTCAGTAAATGACAGGGCGCTTGTTGGTGAACTCATTGCTGTGGGGAGGGACACTCTCAAGCTGAATGCTGCGGATGCAGAACCTCAGGCGGACAGTCTCCTTTGGTTCTTTAAGGCCGGGCCTTCTAAAAAGGTTTTTCCATATGTACCTTTCTTTGACCGGCTCATTGATAAGGTCTGGGAAAAAGCCGCAGAAGACTTTTATGGTCCCGCGGCGTTTGTCTATCAGATACCCCTTTGAAGATGCCCTACTTAAAACGTGGGCTTCTCCCCCAGTGGTCGACCCTCCAGTCGCCCGGTTGAACAAGGCCACCACTCTCCCAATGGAGGGTACTCCTGCATTTAAGGACCCCACTGACAGGAGGTCAGAAGTGGTGAGCAGAGCCATGTTTGCCTTGTTGGGGTCCGCCCTACGGCCTGTGGTAGCGGCGACCCTTGTGTCTCAGACACTTACGGGATGGGCAAATTTTTTTGCACCAAACTTTACAGGAGCATAATCTTCCTCCAGACACAATTGCTCTGGCCCACCAAATGGTGCAGGGCCTGGTTTATGTTGCGACGCCACGTTAGACGGGGCCCCTTAATATTCAGGGCCTCTGTCTCGGTGGTGGTATTGCGTCATCTTATCTGGTTTGAAATGCTGGACTGCTGACCTAGCCTCTAAGAAGCTTCTGACGGATCTACCATTTAAAGGTGGTAGGCTTTTCGGTGCTGCGCTGGATGACATCATCAAGGATGTCATGGGAGGTAAAAGCACTCTTCTTCCTCAGTCTAGCAAGGGTAAGGAGGCCCGCCGTAAGCAGGGTCCTTCCTTTCCAGCAAAAAAGGTTTTTTTCGTCAGTCAGAGTCCATGGATAGGCCCTCCCAGACTGACAGCAGTGCGGGTGGCGGACACTTACACCCCTGGGTGCGTAAGCCAAACAAGCCGGCTCCCAAGCCCGCCTCCGCGTGAAGTCTTGCCCCCACCCCATCAAGGATGCCTACTGGCATGTTCCGATCTGCGCAAGTCACCAGAAGTTTCTGCGCTTGCGATCGGCGAAGTCCACTATCAATTTGTGGCTCTTCCTTCGGCCTTGCCTTGGCACGGAGGGTGTTCACCAGGGTGCTTGCGCCGGTTCTAGCTTTGCTGAGACGGTGAGGCATCGTTGTCGTGGGCTATCTGGACGATCTTCTTCTAAGAGCAGAGAGTGGCTCAGAATTAGAAGACAGAGTGTGACTATCATCAGTTGGACCCTCAGGGACTTCGGGTGGCTCCTGAACATTCAGGAGTCAGTCCTGGTCCCGACTCAGCGCCTGAAGTATCTAGGTCTGATTCTGAACTCCTTGGAGGAAAAGGTATTCCTACCTCCAGGGAAGTTACTGACACTTCAGTCTGCAGTGCGGGTGCTGACATCCCGAAAATGGTCATCAATCCATTTTTTGCATGAGAGTCCTGGGACTCATGGTGGCCTCTTTCGAGGCCGTTCCGTATGCCCAATCACACACCAGGGCATTGCAGAAAGATCTTGTTCACTTGGGACAAATCCCCGTTGTCTTTGGATCTTCCGATCCAGGTGAGTCACCTGGTCAGGGCGTCCCTGACATGGTGGTTGGGGTCCCCGGCTCTTCAGTCCGGGAAGTCGTTCCTCCCCATCCAATGGGCGGTGTTCACGATGGACGCCAGCCTGATGGGCTGGGGTGGAGTCTGGGGAGTCCTGTCGGCCCAAGGGCTTTGGACTCCGGACGAAGCCCGTTTACTGATTTAATGTTCTGGAAATACGGGCCATCAGACTGTGCCTCTCGCGGTCTGAGAGATTGCAGGATTGCTCCATTAGGATCCAGTCAGACAACGTCACCGCAGTGGCGTATGTCAACCATAAAGGGGGGACTCAAAGCTCAGCTGCTGCTTCCGAGGTCGCCCGTACCCTGAAGTGGGCTAAAAGAAGCGTGTCGGCCGTTTACATTCCGGGCAATATAATTGGCAGGCGGACGGTTTAAGTCGGCAGACGCTGGACTAGGGAGTGGTTCTTGCACCCGGAGGTATTTCTACTTCTTTGCCGACAGTGGGGCACGCCGGAGTGGACCTGATGGCCTCTCGACTCAATAGCAAGGTGTCGAGTTTGTGGCCAGATCCAGGGATCCTTGGCGGATGCCTTGGATGCGTTAGTGGCCCCATGGGGTCATTATCACCTAATATACGTTTATCCGCCTGCTGCGCAGGGTGGCGACCGAGGGAATTCCGGTGATCCTCATTGCTCCGGATTGGTCTCGGCGTCACTGGTACACCGATCTGGTACGTCTCGTCTCGGACGTTCCCTGGCGGTTGCCAATAATGGAGGACCTTCTGTCTCAAGGTCCTATATTTCATCCTGCTTTACAGTCTCTGGCTTTAACGGCATGGCTGTTGAAAGGCAGGTGTTTAGAGACCGAGGTCTCTCGGACTTGGTCATTTCGACCATATTAAGGGCACGGCAGTCTTCCTCCAGAATGATCTATCACCGTACCTGGAAAGCTTACATCGCCATGTGCGAAGAGCTGGACTGACGTCCTCGGACGTATTCCGTCCCTAGAATCCTGCGTTTCCTGCAGCATGGAGTGGCCCAAAAGGCTTGCTTTGAGTACCATAAAAGGGTCAGATTTCGGCCTTGGCCGTCTTCTTTCAGTGCCCACTAGCGGGTCATTCCTTGGTTAGCACCTTTGTGCAGGGGGTTCGCCATGTGCTCCCTCCTGTCAAGCCTCCTCTCCCCCCCGTGGGATCTGAATTGGTGCTCTTGGTTCTCCAGGAACCTCCTTTTGAGAATATCGGGGATATTCCCCTCTTGACTTTGTTTCAGAAAGTGGTTCTTTTAGTGGCAATTACTTCTGTTAGACGAGTGTCTGAGTTGGCGGCCTTGTCCTGCAAGTCGCCATATTGGGTCATCCATAAGGATAAGGCGGTGTTGTGTCCGCGACCTTCTTTTTTGCCAAAGGTGGTCTCGGCCTTTCACCTAAACGAGGACATTGTCCTCCCGTCCTTGTGTCCTCACCCGTCGCATCCCAGAGAGTTTGGACTTCACACATTGGACGTGGTACGAGCCTTGCGGGTATACCTGTCTGCTACTGCTTCTATTCGGAAGTCTGACTCACTGTTTGTGACTGCCTCTGGTCCGAAACAGGGCCAAGCGGCTTCGTCTGCCACCATTTCTAGGTGGATCAGACAACCCGTCATTCAAGCCTATGCTCTCAAGGGGTGGGCGCCTCCCTTTCCGGGCACGGTGCATTCCACCAGGGCAATTGGTGCTTCCTGGGCTTTCCGACATCAAGCGTCGGTTGCACAAGTGTGCAAGGCGGCGACCTGGTCGTCTGTTCATACCTTTTCAAAGTGTTATAAGGTTAATGTGGCTGCATCTTCGGATGCTTCCTTCGGTCGCAAGGTGTTGCAGGCCACTGTTTAGAGTTGCAACTCCTCCATTGAGGAGCTCTGCCTTGTTTGGGTTGAAGTTTTTTGTTTTTTCCATTTATACTGCTCCCATCCCTCTTGACACTGCTTTGGGACATCCCACGTGTACAGTGAATAAGAGACGCCGTGTCAGTCCATGGATGATAAGAGAAAATAGGATTTTTGTACTCACCGTAAAGTCCTTTTCTCTGACATCCATGGACTGACACGGCACCCACCCTTCCTTTTAAAGTTTTGTACTGCTTTGGTACAAACTGAGGTCTGCTGACTGCAGGGGGTGGGTTATGTCAGGAGGGACCACCCCCCTGGGCGGGGCTGTTCAACTCTGGCTTTTAGAATGTATGTATAACATCTCACATTCTGCCTAGGTCTTCTCCTGCAAGCAGGGACATAACCCTGCTTGCAGTACAGCGAATAAGAGACGCCATGTCAGTCCATGGATGTCAGAGAAAAGGATTTTACGGTGAGTACAAAAATCCTATTTTTTGATCACAGTACTGCCCATAGACTCCTGGGAAATGTCGTCCTTTCCCAGGAGCACAGGCGAGGGAGGAAGTGACGAGGGGCTCCGGACCAGGAAGTGGCAGATTAGGAGGACGAAATAGCAACAGGGCATTTTTGGTAAGTATAAAAAAAAAAAACATTTCCTCTAAATGTTTCTTAATAGGTTTAAAGGAGTCAGATTCTTCAAAAAAAATCACGGTGTCACTCGCTTTAAGGATAAGTTCACCTTTTTGTAAAAAATAAATAAAAAAATGCACATCTTTTTTGCAGGTAAAATAAATGTGCATTTATTTTTTACTAGGAGCCTGCAAAACATTATTTGTGGGTGCTATGCAGGGTTCTTGTAGACAGTCTGTGTAATTCTTGTACCTTGTAGTGCCAGGCAGTTGCACAATAACAGGAAGACTCAATGAACTACCCATAGCACTCAACCGCACCCTGGTAGTTCATGGAAAACTACAAGCCCACAGCCGCAAAGGTTGTCGGTACTTGTAGTTTTCACATTCACAGAACTCGGTAAATGACGTTGACGTGTCCTTCTTTTTTTTTTTTTTTGTTTTTTTTTTTGTGAAAGCGACCCGGGGGGGGGGGGGGGGGGATCACCCCCCACCAATTGTCACAACCAGGGGGTGCAGGAGCTGCTGCATCTGTTACATGTTACACCCTAAATACTTATCCTTTTTAATGCATTCCTTGGTAATGAATGCATTAAGGCAGGGCTCGACAAACCCCGGGCGCCAGGTCACCATTGCGACTAGAATTAGCGACCTGGCGCAGCACAGCTGGGGAATCCTGTCTCTCCGTGCCCCCCCCCCCTCCGCGGGATTGCGTCGGGCCGCGCCGGCCGGTAATTGAGGCCGCGGCCTTCTGCAGGCCTATGCTTCCTTCTGTGATCTAGTGCCATCTTGTGGTGGCCGTTGGTATGACAAGACAAACAGCAATGCTAATGGAGTTTCCCTGTCTGTTTTCACTGCCATCTCCTTCCCTCTAATTAGAACCCCCAAACATTATATGAGCCCACAGGTATGCCACGAAAGGAAGTGGCTTCCTATGGTGGCACACTGAGAAGAGGAGGGGCCAAGAGTGCGGGTGTGGGACCTGAGAAGAGAAAGTTGGGGGGCTGCTTTGTGCAATGGAACTGTAAATATAAATCTGTTTATTTAAAAAAAAAAAAAGAAATGAGCGAGATACTTATCTTTCTTCCAGTGGTATTGTGTCTCACTTGCATCTTCTCTCGTGTCCTGGTCTTTGGCTGTCTTAATTAGCTGGCCCGAGATGATCACTCCGACACAGAGACCAGCTCGGCGCTGTAAGTTGGGCTGTGCATGTGTAACTCAATTTACAGCACCGGAGAAGACAGCGAACAGGCAGAGGCATTTTATAATGCCTTTCTGCTTGCTGTTTCTTACAGTGGAACTGCAGTTTCTTCCCTCTCCTAGTTTAAACCAGCAGTTAAGCACTGCAAGGGGTGATTTTCAAATGTCCCATTGTTGGGCTATAAGGTCTCGGAAGTATTGATTTAGGCCCGGTCCTTTTTTATGTGGTTAATGAATAAAAAAAACCACAATATTTTTGTAAAATGTGAAAGATGTTACGCTAAGTAAATGGATGCCTAACATGCCATATGCTTGAAAATTGCACATGCGCGTGGAATGGCAACAAACAGTACTTAAAAATCTCCATAGGCGACGTTTTAATTTTTTTTACAGGTTACCTGTTTAAAATCGCAGAGGAGGTCTTGCGCTAGAATTATTTCTCGCTCTGATTACGGTGATACCTCACGTGTGGTTTAAACACCGTTTACATATGTGGTCCTGACTTGCGTATGCGTTCGATTCTGCGTTCGAGCACGAAGGAATGAAATGCTGTACTGTTTCCCTTTTATTTATTTTTAATTGCTTTGATCACTTTTATTCCTATTACAAGGAATGTAAACATCCCTTGTAAAAGAAATAAGCATGACAAGTCCTCTTTATTCATAGATCTCTCATTTACCATAACCACTTTAATACAGGGCGTTTTTACCCCCTTCCTGCCCAGGCCAACGTTCAGTATTCAGCGCTGTAACATTTTGAATGCAATTGCGCGCTTATGCAACACTGTACCCAAATAAATTTTTACCCCCACAAATAGAGCTTTCTTTTAGTGGTATTTGATCACTTCTGCGGTTTTTATTTTTTGCGCTATAAACAAGAGTGACAAGTTTTTCTCGCAATAAGCGTATATTGGTTTGCGCAAAAGTTATAGTGCCTACAAAATAGGGGATAGATTTATGGCATTTTTATTGTGTGTTTTTTTTTTTTTTTTTTTACACTAGTAATGGCGGCGATCTGTGATTTTTATCGTGACAGTGCGGCGGACATATTGGACACTTTTGACACAATTTTGGGACCATTTACATTTATACAGCGATTTAGTGCTATAAAAATGCACTGATTACTGTGTAAATGTCACTGGCAGGGAAGGGGGTTTATACTAGGGGGCGATCAAGGTGTTAAATGTTTTACCTAGGGAGCGATACTAACTGTAGGGGGAGGTGACGGACAAGGAGGTGACCGATCGGTGTTCCTCTGTACTAGCAACACACGATCAGTCTCCTTTCCTCTGACAGGACGTGGATCAGTGTGTTTACACACACAGATCCAAGGTCCTGCTCTGTAACAAGCGAGTGCCCGGCGGACATCTCGGCCCCCAATTCCACCGGGAAGCTGAGAACAGCATATGACGCCTGCCAGGGATGGGAGATCCCTCCTGCGGACGTCATATGTCTATACGTGGGTAGGGAAGTGGTTAAAATGCAGAAGAAAACAAAACCTTTTGTTTGACTTTTAAAAAAAATGTTTATGCCTGAGAACCGTACGTGATGGTAGAGGTCGCTTTTGGTCCTTCAAGGGCATAGAGATGAGTGGGGGCCATCTTGCCCTCACTCGACTTTCTGACAAGCGAACTGCCGCATCGAATTGCTTCTGGGCTTACTGACTGCTCCAGTAAGCTCGGAAACCAGGGGGCGGGGCACCTCTACTGCCGCCTCTAAAAGTGATCCTGTGGCAAATCCGTCCGCGGGACCACTTTTATGCAAATCACCCACAGTAAAAGACACGGATATTTAACGTCAAAGTAATGAGAAAAAAAATTATATAGATTTTTTTTTAAAAATTCGTGTCTGTGTATTTTAGGTTGGAAAAGCAAAATTTGCACTGTTGTTTCTGGGATGTACTATGAGTACAAATAACAAATGATATGCACATATATGGTATCGCTGTAATTTTCAGGAACAGGAGAATTTATTTTGGGTTCTTCTTTGGTGGTACGTTTTGGCAGTAGCAAGAAATATATAAAGCTATATTTAAAATGATACCGTATATACTCGAGTATAAGCCGAGGCACCTAATTTTACCACAAAAAACTGGGAAAACGTATTGACTCGAGTATAAGCCTAGGGTGTCCATCTGCATGCCTCACTGTGTCCATGACTAGACTGCCGTTTAACATGGGAGTCTATGGAAGGGGTGCCCGGGTTTGAAAAATCGGTGCTCCCTGGCCATAGGTCCCCCAGACAACAAACTTTGCAAACTTGTAGAGGAGAAATGGGGGCTACATGTGTGCCAAGTTTCGGGTCCAGGGGACCTACGACCGGCCGGTACCAGGTCCCCAAATTCACCAGAGAAATTACAGTTTAACATGGGGGTTTGAGGAAGGGGTGCCCGGATTTGAAAAATCGGTGCTCCCCGGCCGTAGGTCCCCCGGACAACAACCTTTGCACACTTGTAGAGAAATGGTGGGGTTACGTGTGTGCCAAGTTTGGGGTCCAGGGGACCTACAGACGGCCAGTACCGGGTTCCCAAAGTTCGGGAGATCAGGCACAAAAAGGTGACTCGAGTATAAGCCGAGGGGGGCATTTTCAGCACAAAAAATGTGCTGAAAAATTTGGCCTATACTCGAGTATATACGGTATATATTTTGGGGCAGTTTTCTTTTGATAAAAAAAATTAAATAGGAGATATCAGTTACCATTTACTACCAAAAGAAAGTCCAGTTTGTCGTGAAAAAAACACAAGGTATAATTAACCTGGATGCACAAAGTAGTTATGATGTTGTATACGGTTTTACTAACACATATCAAAGTTGAGTTTAGGCATTAACATTTGTTTTACCCTTACTCACTAGGGTCTTGAGGCTGGCCATACATGGATCCTTCTTTTTTATTTTTATTGTTTTATTTTTTTTAAACAAGCGGATTCCACTATCCACACATGCGATGTGGATGGAGGAATCCTCCCCACTGTGCTTTTGTATTTTGACAGCAGGGACTCTTCTGCTGTAAGAATACACTGATCAGTGCTGCAACTGATTGGCTGCAGGGGCTGATAGATTTTTTTTTTTTTTTTTACAACATTCCCCTTCGAAGTCGATCATTAGATTAACTTCTCTCAATTGAGAACATCCATAGATTGACAGAAATGTGTTCAGTCCCTGCTGAACAATCTATTCATTTTCTTATTTGATACTTGCCCCGGCAAAATAAAAAAATAAGCCTACAGTACTTTTCTATCCGTAGCATGTTGCATATTGTGTCATTCAACCCACTTCTGTAAACCTAGGGCATCAAGGACCCATTCCCTGAGGGATTGTCACCCTGGGTACACAGGAGAATGCAGTTCCAAATCAGCAGTTTATTTTTTGCTTTGTTCGCAATTTTTTGTAAGCATGCAAGGGTTGTTTACAAGGGGATAGGAGGCAGATAGAGTGGGAAGGTAGAGTGCCAGAATTATGTATTAAAATTCTCCAACTGTGCCCAAGACATTAAATCTAGAAATGTACTTGAGATGGGTGACTAGCTGATTGATTGGAAAAGGTTACCTGGACGTCCACTTCAGATTATTTTTTTAATAGAGCTGAACTCAAGATTGCAGATATTTTTTTCTCTGTGTGAAGGTGGCCATCTTGGTAAAAAGCACAGGGCTTTTCTTCCCGATATAGCTTCCAGCAAGGAAAACAGTGAGCAGCACAGTGGTGACCCAATCTCTCTCCTGAGACAAGCTGTCAGTCAGCAGTACCTTTGGAGCCTACACCTTATATATTTTACTATTATACCGTATGAACAGACACTGTGAGAGGCACAAAGTATGCCAGGGATAATGTTAGGCCTTTTCCCGCACCCAGGGGGGCGCATGTACGTAGCTATACTCTTGAAAATGCCAGTGTTCCTGTGCATTGACATTTACCAGCGTCTACAAAGAGTACGGCCACGTACTATCACTCCCCTTTATGGCAAGCTGTTCACCATACCTTCTGCTCTCTGGGCTCAAGAAAATGTCTGGCATTTTATGCTGGGCATAATTTAATCGTCACACCTTTCCCTGTACATGAGGCGTTGGGCTGTAGGTATGGTAGTGCACTGCTTAGGCAGCCTCGCACACCAGAAAGTGAACGGCTGTATTTCAGATGGTAAAGGCAACAAGTATATTTTCTGAGGGTACTGCTTAGGCACAGTTAACAGTTGTTTTTTTTTTTTGTTTGTTTTTTTAGAATATTCTTTTCTTTTTATTGAAATTTTTACACAAACATAAGAAAACAACCAGTGCACCACGGCAAGTGCACAAAAACATACAAAGTGCACATACAGCCAAAAGTAAAAAGAAGCTATGCAGGGTCCAACCACAGTTACCGGTTTTAAATGATCCCTATGACCTGACAAAGTTTCACTCTTTGGGCTCAGATTCACTTTAAGCCAAAAAGGTGGCTAGACTGTATATGCTTTAAATGCTACATGATTATAATTTTTTGAAAATGGAGGACATATATATTGAATTTTTTGTTTACCTGATGATTTTCTTTCAAAGGGTTCTCCCAGGACATCTACACCTTACGGTGCGGCGCATGGCAGAGGGAAGAGAGTGTCTGATGTGGAAAACTATTACACACCTTCAATGCTTGAGGATCCTTGGGCTAACCTAAAGCCATTATCCTTATCAGACATAGACCAAAAGAACAACAGTGAGCAGACCACAAATACTGGCAGAAGAGGGAGGTATTTTAGCTAAACCCTAAAATCCCAAACTCTGAGTGTAGACTAAAAACAAGTGATGGTAAAGGACACAAGTCGACACTTTTTTAATTTTGAAAGAAAAATTATTTTATCAGATTTATTTTTTTATTGCATCCGATATTACCGCCATACAGTGTTTTGGAAGTCTAGCGTTGTAGGAAAAAGTCAGGAAGTCCACCAGCAATGAAGAACAAGTTGTTCTATAATCACCAGCGTTCTGTGACTGTCTTACACGGGTTTCACTTTCCAAGACTTCCTACTGCTCTGCATCCCTTAGGCTTATCCTAAAGCCTAATTTTTACTATTTGTTCCACTAAATTGGATTTATTTTTAGGAAATACAATAGGTTTGTAATCTGTTTACGCTAAAAGTATATTATTTGTATGTAATTTTCAGAGGAGCGGTTCGTTTTATATTCTAAAATGTTACTGTCGTGGCATTGCATCATGCCCAGATTTTTTTTTTTTGGTGTAATGTGCTTCTTTCTAGTTTTAATCAACAAAAAGTTGCTTCATCGAAGCAGGTTAGTTTTGACATATACATTGTGTTTTTGATTTTTGCTGTAGAAGCCAAATTGCAGAATTTAAAATCCCTTCATGGTGTACACTTTTTGATCTTTTTATTTTTGAAGCAAGCTTGCCTGTTTTTTGAGCAAAGTATATGGCTAGCTTGTGTTGTATAATTTGTCTTGAGAGATTTTTAATTTATAAAAAAAAAACACTCTGAAGTGTTTTTCATTTATAATAGTTTTATTTGCATCAATGCTAAAAGTTTAATCTTTTAGGGAACACTAATATATAAAGTGTGTAAACGTAATGTAAGTGTGTATATCAGGAACATAATCATAAAGATGAGGCTAGCCATGACCTCTGCTAAATGTAATATTTACTTATGGCTTTGGTTTAATTATTTTAACTGTTATAATGTTTATAGAGTGATAATCTCTGTCCATTAAAGTTTTGTTTGGTAGTGTGGGAACTGAAGCCGTTTTAGCAGTTTGAAATTTCATTATTGTAGCCCAAGAGTCAGGGCTCCAAGATCAAAAACAATGTTTGTCCTTTGCTATGTAGTAAAAAATACTATAACTGGTTTGTGTCTCCTTCAGTAAAGAATACTGTGGACTTGTTACAAGAGAATCGATGGCCTGCCATTACTGACCTCTCTTCCTGGGCTGTCATGTGGATGTGGACCAGTCAAGATGAGCTTTGACTTTAAATTTTCTGAATGTGTGTTGTGCCATTTGAGTCTGTAATTCAAACATGAGAAAGCCAGATACATCCAGGCAAGCTAAGTTAACCCTTTCAGGAGATTGCCTGCAGTGGGGCTCCTATTCTCATACCAAATGTTTTTTATGGCTTGGTCAACCAAAACAGTTGCAGTTATAGGCAGGCACTCCTGAGATCAATCACTCCCAGACCTATCTTCAGATACTACAGTGCAGTCTTTCTCAATCAGAGTTCCACATAACCAAAGGGGTTCCTCCAGTAGTTCTTTCAACGTTTCAGAGAAGTTTCTAGTTTCCTGAGAACTCAGTGTTGAAAGGGTTCCTCCATGTTAAGAGTTTAAAAAGACTTCTCCAAAGGCAAGACCTTCCTGGTCACATTTTTTAACTCTGCCCATGCTTTGTTTATAAAATAGGACTAGTGTCAGTGCTATTTCTTCTATATTGTGAAAAAGTCAAATTTGCAATAGGAGAGGCACTTTATTTATTTTTTTATTAATTGCCTGTTGCTGGCTGGCATGTTGGCTCTACCTGCTAGAGACTCCAGCAGTGGGTGATGCATCCAACTACCCAAATTAAAATGTTTGCATGGGCTGCCCACTTATTTTATAACCTGTTTTCAGTTTACATCCAGTAAAAGTAATCAAAACTAGGGATGCACCGAATGGGTTTTTTGGTGCCGAAACAGATACTGAAAAAAAAAAATGGATCCCGAAACCGAAAGTGACTGTTTTTAAAAAAAATAATGTATACAGGAGATGGCCAGAGACTGGGGACAAGGTACAGGAGATGGCCAGAGACTGGGGACAAGGCACAGGAGATGGCCAGAGACTGGGGACAAGGCACAGGAGATGGCCAGAGACTGGGGACAAGGCACAGGAGATGGCCAGAGACTGGGGACAAGGCACAGGAGATGGCCAGAGACTGGGGACAAGGCACAGGAGATGGCCAGAGACTGGGGACAAGGCACAGGAGATGGCCAGAGACTGGGGACAAGGCACAGGAGATGGCCAGAGACTGGGGACACGGCACAGGAGATCAATGCAGCCTCACCAGGTTCCTTTTTTTTTTATTTATTTTTTTACATTTTTTATTTAAAGATAAGACACAGATACAAACATAAAGACAACTTTGCAGTACATACAGATTGTAGTTAGCATATTAAGTATAATAACCGTAAAAGAAAAAAAAAACGGTTGCATGTGAGTTATACCGCTCGTTTAAGTCTAATAGATGGTAAATATAAACATCTGTGCTCATCGCATTTTGTTATTTTTTGATTGGAACAAAACACACAAAAAAAAGAAAAACAGAGAAGACAAAAGAGAGAGAGAAGAGGGGGTAAAAAGAAAAAGGGAGGGGGTGGGGCAATTTACCCCCCAGGGAGCCCAGATTGGTAATGCTCAACTGGTAATGGTGATCCTAAATGGTGGATCCTGTCATGTATTGGGGGAATTTGTCAGAAGCGAAAGAGGTTCCAGTGAATCCATCTGGACTTATGTTCTTCCGACTTATCTCGCAGCGCCGAGGTCAGATCTTCCATCTGCTCAATATCCTTCACTCTTGCAAGCCATTGGGCCACCGTTGGCGCACACTGTTGCTTCCAAAGAGGTGGGATGCTGGCCCGAGCAGCATTAAGAAGATGCTTTAGGGAGGGATTTATGGTAACGTTTCCGTGATAGGTTAAGGAGAACCGCAGCCGGGTTGTCCTGAAGGGAGATGTCTGAGTTCCTGTATAAGCATCAAGGATTTGTAGGAGGTAGATAAGGACCCCCGGGTCGGTCCCTCCCCCAAGCAGAGCTCCTCAAAGGGGTGGAGCTTTCTGACGAAGCGGGCTGGTTTGGGCAGAGAGCTGAACCAGGTTCCTTTTTTAAATGCAGCCTGCCAGTGCCCATCATTTGCAGCCTGCCTTAGTATGTCAGTAAGGGGGACAGGGCAGTGTTAGCAAGAGCAGTGTTCTTGACTTTGCCTATCTATGAAGGAAAGCTATCAGCACACACACTGCGTTAAGGAGCAGCTTGTCAGTATGATCAGCATTATCAGTGTGCAGCAATGCAGGGGTTAAGAGTGCAGGACTCACTGTTTCTAACAGCATGTCAAACAACAAGTCCTGCACTCTTAACCCCCGCGGCGCTGCACACTGATAATGCTGATCATACCGACAAGCTTCTCCTTAACGTGGTGTGTGTGTGTGCTGACAGCTTTCCTCCATAGAGCACTCTCAGTTTCGAGAGGGGAGGACTAGGGCTGGACGGGGACACTCCAGAACGATGCCCCAGTACTGGGTGGCACCAGGGGCGGGGCCCTGCCTCATTTTCGGCACCGTTATCGGTGAGATTCCTCTTTCGGCAAATTGCAGAAAGGGCCATTTTCGGGCCGATATGTTTCGTCGGCCAAAATTTCGGTGCATCCCTAATCAAAATACTTAACTTTTTTTTGCTGACAGAGCTCTTTTTTTTTTTTGCCTCATGTTAAAGTGGAGTTCCACCCTGAAAAAAAAAAAATTGCACAAAAATGCTGCAAAAAAAAAATAGAATTTTTTATTTTTTTTTTCAATTTTTACTCAACCCAAAATAGCGGTTGCTATGCGGAAGTCCCCAATCTGCCTCTTCCTTATCCGCGGTTTCTCCTTCCGCATCCTCTTCTAGTGAATGGGGCGTGCTGCCTTCTGGGAACTGTGTGTAATCCCAGAGAGCAGCCGCCCATTCACAAATCGGCGCAAGACTTGCGCATGCGCAGTAGGAAACAGGCAGGGAAGCCGTAAGGCTTCCCTGCCTGTTTCCCTTAGTGAGGATGGCGGCGTGGGACCTGCAGTGACTGAGGGATCGGCACCTGGGGGGGCGAGTAGGACAGGTAAATGTCCTTATTAAAAGTCAGCAGCTACAGTGTTTGTAGCTGCTGACTTTAAAAAAAATAAATCGCGTGTGGAATACCGCTTTAAAATGCAGATTGAATAAAGCGGAACTAAAGGGTGAATACCTATCTGTCCAAATGGCCTCTTCATTGGCTGGTGAGGGATCACATCACCTTTGCACAGGAGCTAGTCATCCCAGCACTCAGAAACCAGCCCAGCATGCAAATGTGCAGTTCAATTTACAGCACAGGAGAACACAGCAAGTGGACAGATAGGGGCGTTTTTATTGCAGAAGAGATGGTGCATATCTCTTTGGCAAAAAAAGCCTACCTGCTTGTTTCCTTTAGCGGAACTTCAGCTCCGCTTTAAAACCAACCAAACAGTAAATATTTTCTAAAAGCAGAGAGCCTGGAGAATAAAATAGTTATACGTAGAATTTTGTCACCTGCTATTCATGCAACTATTTGTCAAACCCATATTTTCAGTAAAAAAAATACCCTAAAGTTAAACTATAGGGAAAATTTTATTTTGGATGTAGCAAGGGAGGGTTTTAACACCTGTCAGATATTTTCGCCATTTTTGTCCCATTGCGGAGCTTTTCCTTCACTCATATCCAAACAGGAAGTGAGCGGAAATCCCTGAAATTTAAGGCAATTCTTTGGGAACTTCATAACCAGTGTCCCTGTTAAAAAAAAAAAAAAAAAATGTCTCCTCTATTACTTTTTTAGGGACAACCCAAAATTTGGAATTTTCTTCTACTTTAAAGTGGTTATTTAACCCACTGTACTAAAATAGTGTTATCCCCTCTATCATAATATTTGTCCCTGTGTCTGTGTAACTTAAAAAAAACTGCTAATCTGTACCTGTATAAGTTCCACTCCGAGCGCTCAGTTGACATGTTGGCTCCCTTGTTTCTCCAGCTCAGAGCTGAAGTGGGTGGGGCCGAGCCGTCCTGCTGACGTCAGCCAGTGGAGGAGGGGGAGAGAGGGCCGACAATCGGCTGAGTGGTGGGAGCCGTTTTATACAGGTACAGATCGGCTGAGTTTTTACATTACACAGGTACAGATGTTCTAATGCTACAGAGGGGATAAGAAGGTTTATGTATAGATACGAGAGGAGCAGGAGACGGGGGGGCAGGCGCAGCTACGAGCAGGGAGGGGGGGAGGAGGATGCAGACAGGAGAGCTGCGGCTGACGGAATCACGCATAGACCATGATGTCAGGGGCTTGGCAGCCATGATTTTCGTGGTCTGTTTGCAGGGGGGAGGGTATAGCCAGGCAGGATCAGCCAGGTTTTTTAGGGTATACAGGGGGCCAAATGACACAGCACAAGCACTGTGCTGTATAACATGCTTTAAATAAACAGGATCAGGTTTTTGGTTTAACAAACGCTTTAACTTTCAATAATGTTAAACAGGACAAATAGAGTGTAAATCTCCTTAACGGGGCGCAGACGGCAATAAAAACTGACAAGCATTCTAATCCCTTTCCACACTATCCAAAATAAAAAGTTTGCCTTTAGTTGCATTTTTAGTGCAGACAAACATTGTATTAATATAAAAGATGAGGTTGCATTGAGTAAATGGATACCAAATATGTCAAGCCTTAAAATGATGTGCGCCCATGAAACGGCACCAAACTATGGTGCCAAATTGTCCATAAGCAATGCTTTTAAAAGCTATTACAGGTCATCCATTTAGAGTTGACCATAAATTATTGCTCTTCAATGGGCATGGCCATACTGATTTTGTATAGTGCAATTGTCTTTCGTTCCTAAGCACACCTGATCTTTGTTTGCATATGTACTTGTACCACTTACGGACCACCCACCCACAATGTACTGTGGGCGGGCGGCCCATGCAGGCAAAGTGATATACTGGTACATCGCTGCTTGCTTTTCTGGGTTTAGGGTGCAAACAGGGCTACTAAACAAAGATCTGTCGGTAAAAGCACACATTGCGCATGGTTAGGCACACATTTAACCCCATTGAGCGCCCTAGATGTTAAAGGATCGGTTCACCTTTTTGGGCAGAATTTTACTTTTCATTCTAAATAGAAGCGTTTTCCAATGCCATTTCTTGCCCAGCCATCTCAATGTGCTTTTCTCTCACTTGCATCATCCACAGGAGGTTTAGAATCTTGTCAGTTTTTTGTATCTTTGAATGGATTTTCAGATTCCTTCACTTCCTGTAGCTTGTATCAGCATTCACTTCGGTCATCTCCCAGAAGCCTTTACTTCCTTGTTGCATCACAGAAGAGGGCGTGTTCACCACTCTGGACCACATCTCCCTCATTATAATACCACCTTACACCTACTTCCTGTACAATCTCCTTTAGAGCTCCCATCAGCTATGTAGTACAAGGGCCTGTCTGATTTGATACAAATTGAATGGATTGTTCAGGTGTGTCTTTCTATTCCATAGGTCTGGTAATTCTAAAGAACATTGTACAGAGATTGTACAATCAGATTGCATAGTGTATGGCCATCTTTATACAAGAACATAGGGAGTGGATGGGCACACTGTAATGCTTTACGTCTATATTAAAGTTCTTGTGGTAAAATCAAGGAAACTTAAACTTCTGTAGTGTATCAATGCTTTACTAAACAAGGAAAAATCTGCACGTACAACTGTAGGATGCACAATACAACACAACTTATAGCTTACAAAATATATGCCTACAAATATATATAAGCATGTACAACATGTACCGTATACATTAAGTAAACTAAATTACTCAACTTAGAGGTCAAGATGTAATGTCCATAGTTCCTTGCTCAGTCCAACTCCCAAAAGCGTCTTCAAAGTTATCCAGCTTCAGGCAGGCATGTCTTCTTCCTTTCTCCCTCCAAACACCAACTCCTTCCTTTTTGTCCTTCCAAACACCAACTGTTGTTCAAAACATGTCTCTCCACCAAACACCTTTTCCAAAACGTCTTTCAGGACAGCACCCGAGAGATCATGGCTCCTCCTCCTACAGGAAACACCTCATCAATTAAGTCTTTAATTGGAGGCCTCCACGTTGCTTCCATCAGTTTTTTTGTGTTTCCTGCAGCCGGAGGAACACCTCTGGTGAGAGCCACGATCTCTCAGGGCTTTCCTGGGAGACAAAGGTTCTCAGTCAGTCTTTTTTTTCTTAGGAGAGTGATCCTCCCACTTACCTCCTAGCATGGATGGTCCCGTGGGCTCCCTCTTCCGTGCTCGGGGAGAGCCTGTACAGCCCGGGAGGGCTGCCTCCTTTTTGTCTTCAGAGCGGTGGTTTGCTGTGTTCTCGCTGACCGCTTGCGAATAGCGGCGTGGAGCTTTACAGCGGCCGCCATTGTTCTGGTGGCTGAGGAGAGCCTCAGCCGCGTCCTGTATGGGAAGAGGCAGCAACTTCCGGGTCGGCGCGTGCGTCATTTCCGGCCGCAAAGCGCAGAGGGAGAGGGCAGGGTCACCTGGTGCCTTTTTAAAGTTCTGGTTCCAGGTCAGCGCGGCGGCGTTTTCGAATCTGGAACCGGCGTTTTTCTTCACCACGCGTCCGCAGACAGCTATGGATAGCGATGCAGCGGATAAGGGGGCAAGCCAAGGCACCAGCAAGGCTAAGGTAAGGGACTGTGTCCTATTTACACTGGGCCGCTTTCTCCTGTGGGGGGGGGTATTCACCCTTCTCCCCCCTCCATCTCCTCCACCCCCTATCTCCCTGGTGGTGCAGTGGCTGGTGATTTAGCATGTCTGCATAATATCTAGGGGTCTTTTGTAAAAGGTGGTGGTGGTGCATGGCTTGCGGGGCACAAAGAAGTGAAAGTGTTTTTTCCTATGTGCACCTGGTGTATTGATTTGTACTGTGTAACAGTTTTTCTTAGCGTGGTCCCTGGTTTTTTTCTTTTCTGTTTGTGCAGGCCAAAAGTTCTGCTCAACCAGTGAAGAGAAGGTGCCCTGTCTGCAAGGAAAAGTTAAGCGAGGCTTGGACCAAGTCGCTTTGTGCAGATTGCACTGCAAATGTAGTCAGGGAAGAGTCTCCATCCTTTTGTGGCGATCTAGTATCTACAATTAAGGATGAACTCTGTGCCACCTTTCAAGCTTTTAGGTCAAACCTAAGAGAAGAACCAGGCCCTTCAAGGGAACCTAGGGCTCCGCAGCCTTCTTCAGAACCCCAAGACGGCTCTCAAATATTATTGGGAGGTCCGATAGACGCTTCCCAAGAATCTGCTTCCCTTGCTCCAGATGGAACAGACTCTGAGGAGGAAGAAAATGAAGCAGAGAGCGCTTCTAAGTACAAAATGTCGCTTGAAGAAGTCGCAGGACTTTTAAAAGTAATCCATGCGACTTTGGGGATTGAAGAGGAAAAGAAGGAGCTCTCCCTACATGACCGCATCTATGCAGGTTTGGGTGATCCAAAAAGCCGTGTTTTTCCAGTCCATTCAATAATCTCGGACATGATTAAAAAAGAGTGGTTGGAACCTGAGAATAAAGCCATTTTTTTTCCCGGTCTCATAAGAGAAGATTTCCATTTGCGGACAACCCGGATTCCATCTGGAACAAGGTTCCAAAACTGGACTCTGCTTTTTCACAGGTCTCAAAATCAACTGACCTTGCCTTTGAGGACATGGGCATGTTAAAGGAGCCCATAGACAAAAGAATGGATTTGCTTCTTAACCACTTCGCGCCCGGGCTATAAGCAAAAGACGTCCGCAAAGCGGTCGTCAATTGCTGATAGGACGTCTATGGACGTCCTCTTATTTACTTCCGCGATGCGCGCCACCGCGGGCACGCGTCGGGGAAAAACTGTGCCCGCCGTGTCAGGCGAGTGCCAATGCGCGTGCCTGGCAGCCGCGATGTCCGCCAGGTACGAGCGATCGGCTGTCACAGAGCCAGGGACGTGGATCTCTGTGTGTAAACACAGAGATCCACGTCCTGTCGGGGAGAGGAGACGGATGGTGTGTCCCTTGTACATAGGGACAACCATCAGTCACCTCCCCCAGTCAGTCCCCTCCCCCCCCACAGTAAGAACATCTAGCAGGGAACATATTAACTCCTTGATCGCCCCCTAGTGGTTAACCCCTTCCCTGCCAGTCACATTTATACAGTAATCAGTGCATATTTTTAGCACTGTTCGCTGTATAAATGTGAATGGTCCCAAAAATTTGTCAAAAGTGTCCGATGTGTCCGCCGTAATGTCAGTCACAAAAAAAAAAAAAATCGCAGATCGACGCCATTACTAGTAAAAAAAATAAATAAAAATATAATAAAAAAAAAATCATAATTCTATTCCCTATTTTGTAGGCGCTATAACTTTTGTGCAAACCAATCACTATACGCTTTTTGCGTGTTTTTTTTTTTTTTACCTAAAATAAGTAGAATACGTATCGGCCTAAACTGAGGAAAAAAATAGTTTTTTTTAAAAAAAAATTGGGATATTAATTATAGCAAAAATTAAAAAATATTGTTTTTTTTTTCAAAATTGTCGCTCTATTTTTGTATATAGCGCAAAAAATAAAAACCGCAGAAATGATCAAAGACCACCAAAAGAAAGCTCTATTTGTGGGAAAAAAAGGACGTCAATTTTGTTTGGGAGCCACGTCGCACGACTGCGCAATTGTCATTCAAAGCGTGACAGCGCTGAAACCTGAAATTTCACCTGGGCAGGAAGGGGGTTATGTGCCCAGTTGTCAAGTGGTTAAAAGGGCCTGGCAGTCCGTGATGAACAACCTGTGTCGCTAGGAATTTAGAACACTGGATTAACCAGATGAAGGCCCATGTTACGGCGGATTCTCCAAAACAGGAGATTCTGGACTCATTTACAACGCTTTCTGCAGCAGTATCATATATTGCGGATGCTTCAGCAGAATCCATTAGTATGTCAGCCAGGTCAGCGGCTTTGACCAATTCTGCTAGGAGAGCCTTGTGGCTTAAAACTTGGCCAGGAGATGCTGCATCTAAAAATAGACTGTGTAGCATTCCCTTTGCAGGGGATTTGCTATTTGGTTCTGAGCTGGAGTCCATTCTTGACCGTACGGCTGACAAAAAGGCGTTTCCGGTCAAAAAACAGGTACAGACCCGTAAGCGTTTTTTTTCGTCCCCAAAAAGGACTCTTCCATCCTCCTGCGACCCCCGGAAAACCGCAGTGACAATCCACCCCAAGTAGGGGGAAGACTCCAGGAGTTCATTCCCCAGTGGAGAGACATCACTACAAATCAGTATATTGTAAACATGCTCTCCCAAGGATATGTGGTGGAATTCACGGGAGAACCCCCAAAGAGATTCCTAGTGACAAGCGTCCCGAGGGATCCGGTCAAGGCACTCGCCATGAAGTCCCTAATTCAGGAACTGATATCCCAGAGAGTCATTGTTCCGGTTCCAACAAAGGAGTTCTTCCAGGGGTTCTATTCTCACGTTTTCCTTGTACCAGAAATCTTCAGGAAAGTACCGCCTCATCCTAAATCTAAAAATGCTGAATTTGTCAGTATACAAAAGATTTCGGATGGATTCCATTTTCTCAGTAAGAAGCCTCCTGAGTCAAGGATGCTTCATGGCGTCAATAGATTTGCAGGACGCATACCTCCACATTCCTATTGCTGCCAGATCTGAGATATCTGAGGTTAGCACTGAGAGAAGGGAAGAAGGTGGTACACCTGCAATTCAGAGCTCTTCCATTCGGCCTGTCATCTTCTTCAAGGGTGTTCACGAAGTTAATGGCCGAAGCTCTAGCACCCTTGCGTCGAGGGAATCTCAGTAATTCCTTATCTAGACGACCTGCTACTGTTTGCCCAAACCAGAGCTGGACTTCAGAGAAACTTGGACAGAGCACATGCTCACCTAGAATCCATCGGATGGATACTAAACCTCCAAAAGTCCAATCTGATTCCCTCTCAGGAGGTGTTATTCCCGGGTTTCCGTATCAACTCTGTGGAGCAAAAGATTTTTCTCCCAGAAGAAAAACGGGGAAAAGCTGTTAAGGGTTGTGTCTCTCTTACAATCCAGTCAGCTTCTGTCCATCAGGAGGGTCATGTCAGCATTAGGAACCCTGACCTCTTCCATACCGGCAGTACAGTGGGCAAAGCTCCATTTCAGACCGCTGCAGAAGTTTCTGTTTAAAAATCTGGGATCGCCAGCAGAATTCACTGGTGAAGATCCCCACCAAAGTAAAGAGGAGTCTCTGGTGGTGGAAGAACTAGGCAAGACTCTGAGCAGGCCTGTTATGTTCCTTTCCAACCCAGGTAAGGCTAACAACCGATGCCAGCTCCTGGGGTTGGGGGGCTCACATGAGCGGTCGTTGGGCTCAGGGATCTTGGTCCACAAGGGAAGCACTGAGATCTTCAAACTGGAGGGAACTAAAGGCGATAGAAATGGCCTTATTGTTCTTTGCAGAAGAAGTCCAAGGGCGACATACACAAATCCTGTCGGACAACGCCATGGCGGTGGCTTACATAAACCGACAAGGGGGCACCAGAAGCAGAATACTTCAAGGCCTAGCAGAGAGCATTCTAAATTGGGCAGAGCTCCATACTCAATCCTTGTCGGCGGTCCATCTAAAAGGGACCCTAAACAGGATAGCGGATTTCCTCAGCAGGAACCAGGTGTACGAAGCGGAGTGGCAATTGAATCCAGATGTCTTCAATCTAATAGTGAAGAAATGGGGGCAGCCAAGAGTGGATCTCTTTGCGACTCAGGAAAATACACAAATATCCCTCTTTTTTTTCCCTGAACAGGAACAAGTCATCTCTGGGGGTAGATTCTCTGGCACACAGTTGGAATTTTCACCTCGGCTACGCCTTCCCTCCATTTCAGCTGATTCCGCAGGTCATAACAAAAATCCGGAAAGAGGATATGACAGTAATCCTCATCACTCTCTTCTGGCCCAAAAGGCCTTGGTTTTCGGCTCTTCTACAGATGCAGATCAAACCATACTGGCACCTTCCCTTGAGACAAGACCTTCTGTTACAAGGTCCTCTGTTTCACCAAGAAGTAGAAAAGCTAAAACTCACAGCCTGGCTTCTGAGGAGCAGCTCTTAAGGAGAAAAGGATTCTCGGATAGGTTGGTGGCTACCCTCCTATCTAGCAGAAAGAATGTTACCAGAGCAATATATCACAAAGTCTGGAAAGTCTTTAACTCTTGGTGCACTACATCCGGCAGACCATTAAAGCAGATTTCTTCTATCTTGGAATTTCTGCAAGAAGGAGCAGACAAGGGCCTAGCGATCAGTATCCTAAAAGTTAAGGTTGCCACACTGGGGGTGTATTTTGAGAAGTCTATTTCATCAGAACCCCTAGTAAACAGATTCTTTAAAGCCCTCACTCGGGCTAGACCGATAGTGATCAAAAACTGTCCGTCATGGGACTTGTCAGTCGTTCTACAGGCCCTGACCAGGGAACCTTTCGAACCTCTTAATTTAACCTCCCTGAAGCTAATTACTTTAAAAACAATTTTTCTAGTAGCTATTACAACGGCTCGAAGGATCAGTGAGCTGCAAGCTTTATCTATCAGGGAACCATTTTTTTTTCTATTTTTTCAGACAGAATTGTGCTGAAGACGGATCCTAATTTTTTACCAAAGGTTGCTTCAGTTCAAAATAGAACCCAGGAGATAATACTTCCTACGTTTTTGTTCTAATCCGTCGGGTAAGAAGGAAGAATTCCATACCCTGGATGTTAAAAGAGCAGTCCTAAGTTACCTGGAAGCTACTAAAGACTTTAGGCGTTCAGACGCACTATTCATTCTATTTTCCGGAAATAAAAAAGGAAGACAAGCTTCTAGAGGAACCATTGCCAGATGGTTGAGAATGGCTATCTCAGACGCCTATTACCTTACAGGCCAGGAGAGTCCAGTAAGTATCCGGGCTCATTCTACTAGAGCTTCGGCGGTGAGTTGGGCAGAAAAAGCTGGTGCCACCCCCCGAACAAATCTGTAAGGCAGCTACATGGACAAGTCTGACGACCTTTGCCCGTCATTATAGATTAGATCTCATGACGGCTGGGGACCAGGCTTTCGGAAGGAAAGTCTTACAGGCTGTTGTCCCACCCTAAATGGGGTAAGTCTTGATTATCCTCTCGGGTGCTGTCCTGAAAGACGTTTTGGAAAAATGCAAGTTAGACTTACCGGTAACTTGTTTTCCAATAGGCTTTCAGGACAGCAGGATCCCGCCCTTTTTTTTTATGCTGTGGCTGTAATACTATGTAATAACTGTCGCTTATGTGTTGCAGCTGGGGCTGGAGGTTCTCTACAAACAACTGATGGAAGCAACGTGGAGGCCTCCAATTAAAGACTTAATTGATGAGGTGTTTCCTGTAGGAGGAGCCATGATCTCTCGGGTGCTGTCCTGAAAGCCTATTGGAAAACAAGTTACCGGTAAGTCTAACTTGCATTTTTCAAACCCCCCCCCCTTTCCTGTTTCCTGATCAATGGAGGGGGAGGGGCCCCTCCCACGCATTTCCAGCAAAGAACTTCCAGTCAATGGAGCGGGAGGGAAGGGGCTCTTTACACATCCTGTTACTACCTAAACGCTATATTATTATTATAAAGTCACCATAGAAATTGCCATAGCAACACACACACTCAGTTTTCAGGCCATGTTCTCATCTCCACGCAGCGAAGACTCTCATTCCCGCATGCAAATGATTTGGGTGTTTTGGAGCATTTTCACGCATAGGGCAATGCATTGAACCCTCCCCAGCCAGAATCAGTACAGTGACCGTAAATAGTATTGTGACTGGTGGTGTCAATGGGAGTTGGTCAGTCAGCGCCCCCCCCCCCCCCCCCCCCC
Organism: Rana muscosa; assembly: GCA_029206835.1. Taxonomy (NCBI): domain Eukaryota; kingdom Metazoa; phylum Chordata; class Amphibia; order Anura; family Ranidae; genus Rana; species Rana muscosa. Next base: position 70,697,430 of record CM055122.1, read on the forward strand.
TCAGCGTCTGTGTCAGATTGCCCTCCTCACTGTCGCAGTCCCATTATAAGTTGCTGATCTTCGCCATTAGTAGTATTTATAAAAAAAAACTGTTCTATATTCTACCATGGTTTGTAGACACTATAAATTTCACGCTAACAAATATACACTTATTGGGATTTTGTTTATCAAAAACATGCAGCAGAATACGGTACATTTTGTGCCAAAACTTATGAAGGAATTTTTTATTTATTTTTTGATGGTTTTATAGTGGACATGTTGTGTTTTTTTTTTTTTTGCCCTGATCATTAAGGGGGTAAAACTTTCCAGAGCTGAAGTGGTTAAAGCAGAACTTTTTTTAATGTTTTTTTTTTTTCACTTAACATATGTGATAACAATGGAAAATACATGTCCTTTTTAGAAAAACATCAGGGGTCTAATAGAAACGAATCGAGCACCAGAGTCAGCAGAATTGGTCTATGGAAACTGGATGTGACAAAATGTTTGCTGCTTCTGGCTTTTTTTCAGTGCAGGAGCAACCAGCAAATGGATGTTTTGATGATCATCCTCCGCTTTCCCTGCTGATGCCCACCATCAGCTTCACAGCTACCTAATCACTTCCACTAGAAAGCCGATAGTCGGCTTAAGAGGTGTAAACAGACATGAGGTCCTCTAAGCCCTCACCTCAGTTTTCAGTGTTTCCTCTGAACAGAGGAGACCTGTTACCATTGGAACCAGTGTTAGGAGCCCTTGTCTCTGGGCTGTCATGTTGTTGTTGTTGTTGTTGTTGTTGTTGTTGTTGTTGTTGTTGTTGTTGTTGTTGTTGTTGTTGTTGTTGTTGTTGTTGTTGTTGTTGTTGTTGTTGTTGTTGTTGTTGTTGTTGTTGTTGTTGTTGTTGTTGTTGTTGTTGTTGTTGTTGTTGTTGTTGTTGGTTTTTTTTTTTTTTTTTTGCACCTCCTATGTATGGTGCCCATCCATGAAGCCCCCTTGGTTACAGGAAGGTGGCGGCTGTGGACTTTCTGCTTTCAGTGCCTGGTGAGGGCCGGTACTGGTGATTCGTTTCCCTCTTGCCAGCCTGCCTCTATGCTGTGTGCCCTGTAGTAGCAATGTTGTGTAGATTGGGGGAAAAGTGTTTATCCTCATAGAGGGGTAGAGCCACTACGCTTCAAGCTTGTTGACCGGAAGATGCAGGGGCATCATTTCCAGGTGGGGATATGTCATCTGAGGGCGCTGGAGGCCATGGTTCCAGGCCTCGCATGGGTGCAGGCATGAAGATTAAAGGGTGGCAGATGTTACCCAGCCTAGGCTGTGGTCGCACGGCTTTGAGAACATCTTGGATCCCTCTGCTCCCCCATATCAGGCTTTAGCAGATGCCGGCTCCTCACAGGTAAATCTGTGGTGTTGGCTACTAGCTTACCCTGTGTATTTTACTCTACTTTTTTATGCTGTCATCTGGGGCTTCTTGGTGTTGGGCCTAAGCTTACGGGGGGGTAAGTGGCTTAAACCTTGTACACACGATACGATTGTTGACAGACTGTCCTAAAATCTTACCGTTAGTATGCTCCTTTTGACAATTGTCCAACTTTCGGCCAACAAATGTTGGATGACAGGCTATTAAATTTTCGGCTAACAACGGCTGCACGTCTGATTTTCGTATGGTCAGTACACAAATCCGTCACACAAGTAGAAAGTACAAACACGCATGCGCGGCATCAATGCTCACCAAACACGAAATTAGCAGAAGGGGCCCAAAGGGTGGCGCTCAAGCTGAAATTTCCAATCCTCCTAGTACATCACTACATTTGTGTTTGTGGCACGACAATTGTGTACCGTTGGTATGCAAGACAAGATCCTTGCACACGCCCTTTTGCCAAAAATCTGATGCTTGGTTGGCCAACAATCATACCGTGCATACGAGGCTTAAGTCTCCTAGCCTGTCATTTTATTGTTGCAAGCCAAGGCACTGGATAAGTTTGCAGGATCTGCTCCCAGGAAAAATAGTGCGGTCTGTACGGCAACATTAGAATCCTGGAGAAAACTTTTATGCCACTGTATTAGCAGTCTCTTGAAAGAGTAATCTGCAATGGCTTGTAGCAAGCTAGTATCATCCTTCAAAGAGGAGATGGCCTCCATCTTCCTTGCTTTTAGGACTCTCCTTTCAGACATGAAGAACCCCCTTCAGTTGGTCCTTGTCATCCTCCTTCAGTGCCTAAGTCCAATGACAGCCATGTTTTGCATGGCAAGGTTATGGAAGATGTATCTGGAGCCTTTTCATCCTCAGGCAGATTCAGCTACTGATGCGGAGTGCAGGAATGAAGATGAGTCTTCTAGTGGCTAGATACGAGTTGTCCCTAGGAGATGTTGATGATTCTACAAACTGCCTAAGAACTTGGTAAATTGAGGAAGAAAAAGTGCACCTTCCTAGACCTGACCAAATACAGTAAGTAGGGTTGTCCCGATACCACTTTTTTAAGAAGGCGTACCAATACTTTTTTCAAGTACTCGCTGATACAGATTACCAATGCTTTTTCTTTTTAAATCCCATGTGACAGTGGCACGTCAGTATTTTTTTTTTTTTTTTTACAATTTTTATTAAAAAAATTTTTTTTAAGGGGGGGGGGGGGGTGGACAGTGTCCGTGTTTGTTGGGGGGCTTTGGTGAGATATCAGGGGTCTTAACAGACCTCTGAAATCTCCCCTTTGAGACAGGGAAAGGGACTAGGGACACAGATTCCCCAGTCCCTTTCTCAGCAGCCTCAGCTGCGCTGAAAATGAATGGAGAGAAGACAGCGGCTCCTCTTCATTCATAAACTGAAACATTGTAAACACCGTTTACGATGTTTCAGTTATGTGAATGGACAGAGTCAGTGATTACTGACTCTACATTCCAAACAGTAAAGAGCCCGATTTACCGGCTCCTAACTCCTGACAGATCGAGGGGGTGGAGGAGGAGAACGGAGGGGCACGGCAGCATGGAGGGGGGCACGGAGGGAGACGGCAGCAGTGGAAGGGGACACGGAGGGAGGGAGACGGCAGCAGAACGAAGGGGGGCTGGAGGAGTATACGGGGACAATCAGCGGTGATCGTGTGGGGGAGTTACAAGCACTGATCATAACTGACCTACTCGGGCAAATGCTCGGTACCGATACTAGTATCGGTATTGGGACAACCCTAATAGTAAGGTTAGCACAGGAGAAAAAAAATCTAGGGTTTTGCCTGAACACAAGACATTTTCAGATTTCATTCTACAAGAATGTACTGAGCCTAAAAAGGAGCCTTTTTTTCATCAAATAGCTTGATGCAGAGAGTTCCCTTTGATGAAAATCCAGCACTTCTCTGGGACGAGTGTCCTAAGCTGGATGCCCCAGTTTCCAAGACCATCTGATTTTGATTTTTGAGGACGTGGGAGTCCTCAAAGATGCTATGGACAAGAGATAGGATATTCTCCTTCAAAGCATGTGAGTTTCCACCATATCTAATCTCAAGCCTACCTTGGCCACTACTTGTGTGGCAAGAAACTTGGCTTACACAGTTGCAATCTCATTTAGAAGCAGGTACTCTTAGAGATCAGCTGTTTCCCTATGCTCTTTTAAGGGCATTTGTTTCATTGCAGGTGCCTCAACTGCATTCGTCAAGATATCAGATGCCCTGGCTGAAGACTTGGTCTGAAGATATGTCCTCCAAGATGCAATTGTGTAGCCTTCTATTTTCTGGGGGAAAAAAGAGGAAGCCGACCAATAGAAAATTTGGACAATACTTCAAGGTTGAGAGCTCATCAGAAATCATCTGCTAACATTTTAGTCAGTTTTTGATTTTTTTTTTTTTTTAAACATTGGGCAGATCAGGGGTTGGCTATCAGCACAGTGAACGTGTTTCTCATACCTGTTTCTCCAGGCATGTTTTAAAAGACCCTACAGTTTTTAGATTATTCAAAGCCATCTCTAGAATTAGACTAGTGGTACCAGATGTCCCACATGGGATTTGACCTTTGTGCTTCAGAGCCTTTTTCTCTTTGAGCCTTTGGAAGAGACTTCTATCAAGCTTCTCCCATTAAAAACAGTTTTCTCTAATTGTCATTACTTCAGCTCGAAGAATCACCAAGCTGCAGGCACTTTCTACTAGAGAACATTCTTTCCATTTTTGATGACTGCGTTATTTTAAAAACAAATTTTATCTGTTTCAACTTCCTTTCATAGAATGCAAGAGATTGTATTGCCTACCTTTTTTGCAATAATCCATCCCTAAGCAAAGAAAAAAAAGCTTTGGTTTATTGGATGTTGGAAGATGTCATGTTAACTTACTTGAAAGCAACCAAACCTAATTTATTTATTTTTTTAAATCTGAGGCTAGGTGCATTAGATGGGCCCTTTGCAAAGCTTATCAGCTCATGCAAACATCTCCACCTCTTGTTAATCATTTCAATTGAGCCTTGTTAGCCTCATGGGTGGAGAAAACTTGTGCCACTCCTGTGCAGATTTGTAGGATAGCTACTTGGTCTAATTTTTCCACTTTCATGAAGCGTTAGCTTTTGGACTTATCTAGTTGGGATTGAGTATTTGGGAGGAAGGTCCTCCAGGTGGTGGCACCCCCTAGGCTGGTAAGTTCCTGTTTATTTTCTCATGAGCTGTTCTTAAAGATGACTGGTGGAAAATCAGAGCTGTACTTACCGGTTACTCTGTTTTCAGTAGTCTTCCAGGACAGCCGGATTCCTGTTTTGTGCTCCCTTTTTTTTTTTTTTTTTTTTGGACGGTGTTCACTTTTAGTTTCGTACTTTTTGGTTCTTTAGTGATCTGAGAGTCTGGAGGACCCCTTAACTTTTGATGGTAATGTGTTCTGTCCTACTGGGAGGCTACATTTAATGGGCTGTGCTGGAAAACTACCAGATATAGTTACCGGTAAGTTAAACTACAGTTTTCCATATTACGCTCTTAATAAAATATATACTGTGTATGTGTTGTTTGTTTTTCTTGCTCTTTGTTTTTCTTTCGGATTGTGTTTTTTTATAATTAGAAGGGTAGTCCTAAAAAAATAGAACTTTCATCTAATTTTCTTAAAGGGGTTGTAAAGGTTTTTTTTATTTTCTAAATAGGTTCCTTTGCCTACAGGGCACTTTCACCCCCTTCCTGCCCAAGCCTTTTTTTTAGCTTTCAGCGCTGTCACACTTTGACAATTGCGCGGCCGTGCGATGCTGAACCCAAACAAAATTTGCGTCCTTTTTTTCCCACAAATAGAGCTTTCTTTTGGTGGTATTTGATCACCTCTGCGGTTTTAATTTTTATGCGCTATAAACAAAAATAGAGCGACAATTTAAAAAAAACACAATTTTTTTACTTTTTGCTATAATAAATATCTTTTTTTTTTTTTTTTTATTATTTAATTTTTTTTTTTATAAATTTTCCTTAGTTTAGGCCGATATGTATTCTTCGCAATAAGCGTATATTGATTGGTTTGCGCTAAAGTTATAGCAGCTACAAAATAGGGGATAGATTTATAGCATTTTTATTATTTCTTTATTTTTTAATAGTAATGGCGGCGATCAGGGATTTTTATCGTGACTGCGATATTGCAGCGGACACATTGGACACTTTTGACACGTTTTTCGGGACCATTCACATTTATACAGCGATCCCTGCTATAAAAATGCATTGATTACTGTATAAACATGACTGGCAGGGAAGGGGTTAACAGTAGGCGGCGAGGAAGGGGTTAAATGTGTTCCCTGGAAGTGTTTCTTACTGTGGGGGGAGAGGACTGACTGGGGGAGGTGACGATGGTTGTCCCTATGTACAAGGGACACACCATCGGGCTCCTCTCCCTGACAGGACGTGGATCTGTGTGTTTACACACACAGATCTACGGTCCTGCTCGGTTACTGGGCAATCGCAGGTGCGGTGGGCGTGCGCGCCCCCTAGTGGCTTTTTAGGGTGCAACGTCATATGACGTCCGCCCAGAACGGTGTCTTCCGCCCGCCGTCATTTGACGGCGGGCAGTTGACAAGCGGTTAAGCTAGTGCATTGTTGGTTCACTTACCTTTTCCTTCGATTTCCCTTCTAAATGTTTTCTTTGTCTGAATTTCTCACTTCCTGTTTATCCTCAGTAAACTTCACACCATCATCCAAGCGGTGTTTAGTCAGCCGGAACAGCTTACTGAGGAGGAACAGGAAGTGAGAAATTCAGACAAAGAAAAAAAATATTTAGAAGGGAAATCGAAGGAAAGTGAACCAACAATGCACTAGCTTAAAGGAACCTATTTAGAAAATAAAAAACGAACCTTTACAACCCCTTTAATGGCTTTTCTATAAAAAGCTTTGTATATGCTTTAGCACTACCCAGCCCTCAAGGGGTGAGGTATGTCAATCATATACTCTATTCATTCACATACCCTTCTTTACATTACCAAGACTTGGCACTTTGCAAAATAGGATAAAAGACTGGACACACCAGTGTTGCAGCACATTTATTGCCATGAAAGAAATGGTGCTGGTGTCTTCTAGAAGTACAGTGATAGCTGTGCAAACTAGGCACAGTTTGCACCACATGCCCACAAGAGGTTTGTGACAGTTGCACTTTGAGGTAAGAGGCTCTTACTTTACCAACTGGCGTTTAAAGCAAATTCACCAGAGATGAATTTGGAGTGAGGCTGGTAGCGTACAATCTGAAGTTATCCTGTTTTTGGATTACCATCAGACTAAAGAAACCCCAGAAAGTGTTGGAATATATCCGACTATTTTGTGGTGCCAGAAATGTGAGTATTGTTTCCCAGATGCACATAAGATGTAAACCATTTGCATGGGTATGGCCTAGGCTGGGTCGCTGGCTCCTGGGATTGCTACATTGCAGCTATCCTAGGAGACTGTGTAGTATGAACTTGCAAGTTTGCAGCACATGCATGCACAAATGCTGCAGGCTACATAGTAAGGGAAGGCTGGGTAGGATTATTCAGCAAGTAAAAAGGTAAGATATAATGTTCTGAGACTCGCTGTGCAATCTAGGTTGTCGAACAATAGAGGGTCACAATCAAAGGATATTGTTCACATCATAAGGGCCACATCACAGCAGGAGATAAGGTCAGGTCTTGGGGTAACGTATATTCTGTAGGGTATATGGCACGCAGTTATGAAAAAAAAGTAATAAACAGAACAGTGCACATCTTCACTATGGAGGTAGCACTATAATGGTATGCAAACTTAACAAAAACAGTCCTAGTAAATGAAGCTCAAACGTATCCCCTCCCCCCAAAGCACCTTGTCAAGTTTTTGACAATTCTTTTATTTCAAAAAAAAAAAATTGTCCCCCCCGGTGTAGATCCAGTATCAATCACAACGAATGCTGCTGCCGACCAGAAAATGGGGGGGGGGGGGGAACTGGTCCACACCCGTCGCTGGCTCCTGCTGTCTGACTGTATTTAAATGGCTACGGGCCAGGGCCACCTGGTGATGTCAGCAGGTGGCCTACATCCTTCAAACTTGTGCTTTCTGAGTCCATGACTTCACAAGGGGGTGCGGCCACCTTGTATGGTTCAGGTGGGGTGAGAGGGGTGCTCACTCCCTCCTTTTCTGGCCTGCCAGGCTGCATGCTCGTATAAGCATCTGGTATAGATTTTGGAGGGGGGGGGGCGCCGCTGCCCCAATGACATTTTTGCATGGGGCAACTCTTAAAATCCATAGGACATGACAGAGATCGCTGTTCCTGATGGCTGGGAACAGAAGACCGCTGACATGTTACTAGGCAGAACGGGGAATTGCCTTGTTTACATGCCATTATACTGCCTCTGTACACTGCGATCATCGAGTCCGCGGGGCATGCTCCCGCACAGACCGACGTACATCTATGGTGGTTTGCGCAGGAGAGCCGACCTGTCGCAGTATAATTACTGCGGCTGGTCGGCAAGAGGTTTAAAGATAATTTTTTTTATTATTTTTAAATTCTAACTTAAAACTTCCCATGCCTCTTAAATACCTTTTTGGGCCGTCTGCTTTCCAAAAATGGGGTGGTCATTTGGGGGATATTTTGTACTGTCCTGGCATTTTCAGGCCTCAAGATATGAGATAGGCCATCGGTGTATCAGGATTGATAGATTTTCAGATATACAGTTTATACCAGTTTGTGGACGTTTTTAGTTTATTTAGCAAAAAATAAATAATCCAGTGACGATCAAATGCCACCAAAGGAGAGCTCTGTTTGTGGGGAAAAAAAAATAAACATTTCATATGGGTACAGTGTTGCATGACTGTGCAATTGTCCTTTAAAGCAGAGTTCCACCCATATAAAAGTCAGCAGTAGGGATGAGCTCGATGTTTAGCTCGAACATAAGTTTGACTCGAACATTGGGTGTTCGCAGAACGACGAACATTATGGGGAGTTTGCGGGAAATTCGAGCGCCGCTTAACGCCCAATAATGCACTGCGAGATCGCACCTGACCTGCATGCTTTGGCCATTCATAGCGCGCTCTGCTGAGAGCCATAATTGGTCAAAGGCAGGGTGCCTTTGGCCAATCGTGGCTTGGGGGACTAAGTCCATGCCCCCCACACTATATAAGGCTGCTTACACGGTGGCCATGTGTAGTGTTGGCGTGGACAGAGAGTTAGCTTGAGTTAGATTGACTGACTATATATTCAAGGTTTACTTGATATTCAATCAGTGCAGGCAGTGTATTAAAATCACATACATGCATACAACACTCTGCATTCAGTGTAGCCTATATCTACAGTGCATTCTGTGGTTTACTGTTTTTCTAATACACTTCTGGTGGCGTACACAGTATATAATACAGTGTAGGCGGTGTACATAGTATCTATAAAGTGCAGTCGGTATACACAGTATCTAATCATGTCCGGAAGGCCACCAAGGAGAGGAAGACGCTCACAGGCCACTAAAAGAGTTCAAGCGGCCTCTGTCTACAGTGGTGGTCGTGGACATATTGCATCCTCTGCAGGTGGCTGTGGGGCACGCTTGTCCTTTTTTTTTTTTTTTTTTTTCCCCTACTGGTGGCCATGTTGTTGAGCCACAACATGCCTATTCCACCGACTCCTTGTCCAAAGTCGCTTCTTCCATAGCCCCACCATCATGCACGGAGGAGTCCCCAGAATTTTTCGATCATAGTGTCAGGTACATGCTGCTAGAGGATGCGCAGCTATTTTAAGTCTCCGATGTTGGTTCCCAGGTTGAGGAAGGGAGTAACGTGAGCCTAGAGAGAGGGGGTGCCCATGAAGTACAAACTGGCAGTCATGTTCCCCCAAATGCAGCATACTACCAAGTTGGCTTCAGTGACAAGGAGGGAGGGGATAAGGTCACTGACTGTACTTGGGTGCCTGAGAGAGGAGGCACAACTCCAACGAGGCAGGATGTCCTCTAGGGGGCAGCTTAAGAGCAGCAGCCACTCTATTGCATCACACCGCAGAGCTCCGCAGGTGCAGGGAGCTGCTGACTTTTAAAAGTTCCTTGGTGTGGGTCTTTTTCGACACGTGTACAGCAGATCGCACCGTTGCTGTTTGCAACCTATGTCTGAAGCGGATCAAGCTTGGCGAGAACAGCAGCCACTTGGGCACCACTTGACGATCTGCCATGTAAGTCCATTGGCAACAGCACTTGAAAGACCCACATCAAAGAAAAAGGCAGACTTCTCTTGGCTCCTCATCTTGAATCTCCAACCCTACTATATACCTCCAGTCCTCTCAAAAACCTTCACTGAGAGGAATGAAGGTATAGCAATAGGTGTCCCAAGTACTTGCAGCCAATCTGCTAGCAGTACACCACCAATTGATTTTAGCAGGCAAATTTCCCTACCCCAGTTGCTGAGCCGTAAAAAGTAATTTGGTCCCAGCCATCCACATGCTCAGCATCTACATGCTAGCTTGGCCAAATTGCTAGCAATGCAACTGCTGCCTTTTCAGCTGGTAGACTCTGCCCCTTCTGTAAATTTGTGGAATGTGCTGCACCTCAGTGGCAGGTTCCAAAACGCCATTTCTGTTCACGGAAGGCCGTTCCGGCTCTATCGCCTCATTGGACAGGGCCGTCAGCAGTAAGGTTCAGATTACCGCTGACTCATGGCCCAGCAGGCATGACCAGGGACGTTGCCTTTCCGTCACGGCACACTGGGTAACTCTGCTGGCAGCTGGGAAGGATGCAGAACAGGGTTCAGTGTTGTTAGAGCTTAGTCAGCCACCATGCTTCCAAAATGCTAGTGGTGATTCTGCCACAGCTCTCTTCCGCCCCCTGTTCTTCCTCTATGGCCTCTTCTGCAGATTTGTCCTCTGAACCAGTGGTGGTCCATAAGCGTTCAAGGGGCTACGCAAGCAGTCAGGCTAAAAGATGCCATGCGGTGCTTGAGTTGGTCTACCTAGGGGACAGGAGCCACGCTGGGGCAGAGATTGTCAGCTCTGCAGGGGCAGGCTCAGAGGTGGTTGACGCCACATCAACTTCAGGCAGGAATGGTTGTATGTGACAATGACACCAACCTTCTCTTCGCCCTCTGAAAGGGACACTTGACCTATGTTTCATGTTTGGCACACGTCCTGAATTTGGTGGTGCAGCGGTTCTTGAACAGGTACCCAGGCTTGCAGGATCTCCTGAGGCAAGCCAGAAAAAGTCTGGTAATTTCTGCCGGTCTTACAATTCCAGTGTTTGGCTGGCTGACATTCAAAGGGAATGCAACCTGCCCACCAACCACCTCATTTGTGACATGCCCACCAGGACTCAACGTTGGCAACACTGCAGCGGCTGCACACCCAGCAGAGGGCCATCTGTGGAGTACCTTTGCGAGTACGGCACCAGCACAGGGGCAGGGGAGCTTGGCTTCTTTTTTCGCCACGCCAGTGGCTACTGATCAAGGATGCATGCACTGTACTGTCACCATTTGAGGATGCCACAAGGATGGTGAGCAGCGACAATGCATGCATCAGTAACACTTTCCCTTTTGGTCTTCCTGTTGGAGCAGACGCTTCGTGGAATCATGGACAGGGCAATTGAGGCCGAAAAGCGGGAGGAAGAGGACTTCCTTTCCTCTCAAGACCCCCTTTATCCAGATGGCATTCTTGCGGGCCCACCAAACACACAGGAAGAGGAGGATTGTGTCAGCATGGATGTAGAGGATAACACTCGGCAGCAATCTTCAAGGGATGTTTTTTCAGTCCCTAGAAATCCAAGGAGTTGTACGTGGCTGGGAGGAGGTAGTTACAGATCATGTGATCCTTAGCGACCCAGAGGACTCAGAATCGAATGTCTCTGCAAACTTACGCTGAATGGCCTCCCTGATTCTGCAAAACCTGCCAAAGGACCCTAGGATTCGTGGTATCAAGGAGAGGGATCATTACTGGCTGGCAACCCCCTCTTGATCCACGTTACAAGGGTAAGGTTGCAGAACTCCTCCTGCCTTTTGCAGAGGGAGCAGAGGATGAAACCTCTTCAGGAGGCCTTGAAGAAAGGTTTGTGCGACGCATTTCCAGACCCTAGGCAGTTACAATTTCCTGGTGCTGGACAACGTGTTGCTGAGGCTTCGTTCAGTCAGAGGAGGAGCGGTGGATAAGGTGGTCTGGCTGACCAATGCCTTTTAAACAATTTTTCAGTCCTCAGCGCCAAGGTCTTATCGATTCAAGCAACCAGCGTCTGCATTACATGGTGCAGGAATATCTAGGGGCAAGAGCAGACTTGGAGACCTTTCCAACATAGCATCCACTGGGTCTTGAGGATGGACCACTGGCTCCTGTTTAACAGGGACATGTAATTAAAATTTTTGATATATATTTCAAAGCAGGGCCTGTTTCTGCGCCCAACTGTTAGAGCTTACAGTGTTCTGGCGCCACCAACACCTAAGGCTCAATTTTTTTGGCCCCTGTTTAACAGGGGCATATAATTGCAAGTCTTGATATAATATTTTACAGCAAGGCCCGTTCCTACGCCCAGCAAGAGCAACTGTGAGGGCTTACATTGTTCTGGTACCACCAACACCTAAGGCCCAATTTTCTGCAGAGTATATAGGGCAGGCCGTATAGTGTGTATATATACTGCTGTTCAGAGTATATAGGGCTTGGGGGGGACCCCCCCATGCCATTTAAAAAAAAATTGGTTGCAAGGTTCCCCTTAACCATACCAGACCTGGTATGGTTTTTGGGGGGGACATCCACACCATTTTTTGTTTTTGGTATTTTTATCTATATTGCTGGGATCCGATAATACATTACTGCCGCGAGCAGTGGAATGGTGCCAAACTTGACCACTGGGCACTTAAACCGCCTTCCTAACCAGACCAATTGTCAGCTTTCGGTGCTTTCGCATTTTGAAGGGCAATTACTTTTTTTGGTGGTATTTAATCACTGTTTTATTTTTTATTTTTTGCGCTATAAAAGAAAATAAATTTTTCTTTTTGTTTCTGTTATAAAATTTAGCAAATTTGTATTTTTTTTTCCATAAATTTTGACCAATTTATACTGCTACAAATCTTTGGTAAAAATAAGTAAATTAAGTACTGTCCGTGATACTTTTTTTATTTGCACTAACATAGAATTTTTCAGGACAAGCTTTCGGGGTATGTCCCCTTCTTCAAGGTCCAAGCAGTACTGCTTGGACCTTGAAGAAGGGGACATACCCCAAAAGCTTGTCCTGAAAAATTCCATGTTAGTGCAAATAAAAAAAGTATCACGGACAGTACTTAATTTTCTCTGTCACAATTGCACTAATACGGCTACAATTACGTCAAGTAAAAATAAGTACAAATTGGTGTATATTTGGTCTTTAAGTTATAGAGTCCACAAGCTATGGTGCCAATATCTGAAAATTGATCACACCTGAAGTACTTGACGGCCTGTCTCATTTCTTGAGACCCTAACATGCCAGAAAAGTACAAATACCCCCCAAATGACCCCTTTTTGGAAAGAAGACATTCCAAGGTATTTAGAAGAGGCAAAAAAAACAAACTACCCTGGCTTCGATCGTAGCGGTGAGTTGATAGAAGCATCAGAGGGAGGTGGGGGGACGTCCCCTCTCGCCTCCCATAAGAACGATCAAGCGGTGGAACAGCCGATATAATCGTTCTTATGGTGTAGGGAATCGCCGGCTGAAAAAGCTGTTGTCTGAATGATGCCTGTAGCTGCAGGCATCATTCAGATATCCCCGCACAAAGTCAAGGACATCATATGACTGACGGCCGGCGGGTGGGAAGTGGTTAAAACACATTTTCTTTTTTCGTCCATGGACGGACACAGCTCCCCTTAATTCTTGACCATTGGGTTATGTTCCTGTTCTATAGGAGAGGACTAGGCAGAACATGTTAGATATTTAATACATGTTACTTTAACAGAGTCGAACAGCCCCGCCCAGGGGGCGGTCCCTCCGGACATAACCCTCCACCCTGCAGTCAGCAGCCTCAGTTTTTTCTGCCTAGTAGAGGAGAAGGATCTGGCTCCCTTTTGGGCCCAGAGTCCTGAAGAAATTTTTACTTTTTTATTAAATTTTTTAGAATCTATCAACTGCCGGCTGGGCATGACAGGCAGGATAATATAGATTCTTGTAGTCCCCCCAGTCCGGCCATCGAGTGTGAGCAGACCTTGGCTACGTGCGGGGACGGCCACGACATAGCTCCGGGGGTGGCCGGTGAGCTTTGCTCCAGGTTTCACATATGACCGGGCTGCTTGCGGTCTCAGTCACAGTGGACCGGGCCGACAGCTACTCCGTACTGCTAGGTTATAGGTCTGTCAGGAACGCACCAGCAGGTCCTCGCAAAGACGGGTAAGTACAGTTCCTCCTGCTTCGGTGGGATGGAACAGCTGGGCATTCCTAAGGGAGTCGTTAGGGGGTTTTCCTGCTTTCCCCTCTCTCTCCCTCTGTCACCCTTTTTCCTCCTTCCCTTGCGGGGGTCGCTACGACCGGGGATTACCTTAGGGGGGCTCCAGGTCCCGGCGTGGGGGTGTCCAGGCCCGCTCTCTGTGGGGGGGGGGGTAGTAAAATTCTTGCGGCCTTCTCGTCCACCTCGCTGCTTGGTGCCGTTATTTTGAACCGCATTTTTCTGTGGCCTGTGCATTGTATTGCAAATCCCATTGGCAGCCATTTTGCCGTGGCCGCTCTTTAATGCAGGTCTGCATTGCGTGCGGCCATTTTCTTGTGGTCCGCGCTTTCTCTGGGGCACCCAGCGGCCATTTTGGAGTGGGTTTTGGCCTCTAGTGCTAACTGGCTTCCTGAACAGCGCCATTCCACTCAGAGTTCCTCAGTCACACGCTGTGTGCGGATGGAGAGCGGGCAGCGGCGCTGGGCAGTCTCTTGGATGCATACTTGCATGTCCCCGTCTGCGTCGGGCATTAGAGGTTCCTGCGATCGTCGAAGACCACTATCAATTTGTGGCTCTTCCCTTTGGCCTAGCATCGGCACCAAGAGTTTTCACCAAGGTGCTCGCCCCGATTCTAGCTTTGCTGAGACAGTGCGGCGTTGCTATCGTAGGCTACTTGGACGACCTTCTTATGAGAGCTGCTTCAAGCTCAGAATTAGAGGACGTGTCTATAGCCAGTCAGACCCTCCGGGAGTTTGGTTGGACACCGAACCTCCAAAAGTCGGTGTTAGTACCGACCCAGCGCCTAGAGTACCTGGGGTTGATTCTGGACTCCTCGGAGGCCAGAGTCTTTCTTCCCTTGGAGAAGTTGCAGACACTCCAGACTGCGGTGAGGTTTTTGCATGTGAGTCCTGGGCCTCATGGTAGCCTCTTTCGAGGCAGTACCATATGCCCAATTCCACACTCGGGTCTTGCAGAAGGCGATTCTCGCCAAATGGAACAGATCTCCGTTGTCTCTGGATCGTCGGATTCAGATAAGTCAGGTCCTCTCTGAGTTGGTGGCTGAGATCCCCGGCTCTTCGGTCCGGGAAGTCGTTCCTCCCCTTTCATTGGACTGTGATCAAGACAGACGCCAGTCTGACCGGTTGCGGGGGGAGTGTGGGGGGTTCAGGCGGCCCAGGGCCGCTGGACTCCGACTGAATCCCAACGGACTATTAATGTTATGGAACTCCGGGCAATCAGGCTGTGCCTCTCTAGGTGGTCTCAGAGAGGGCATCCAGTCAGGATCCAGTCAGACAACGCCACGGCTGTGGCATATGTCAACCATCGAGGAACCAGAAGCTCGGCTGCAGAAGATCGGCAGTTTACATTCCAGGCGTTGAAACCTGGCAGGCGGATTACCAATGTCGCCAGATCCTGGACCACGGAATGGTTGTTACATCCGGAGGTTTTTCAACTTCTTTGCTGGAGATGGGGCACGCCAGACGTGGATCTCATGGCTTCTCGACTACATCACAAAGTGTCGAGGTTCGTGGCCAGGTCCAGAGATCCCTGGTCATTTGCGTTGGTGGCCCCGTGGGGTCAGTATCGGCTAATTTATGCCTTTCCCCCACTGAAGTAGAGACAAGGGAATTCCGTGATTCTAATCGCCCCAGATTGGCCCAGGCGTCCCTGGTACGCCGACCTAGTGTGGCTGGTGGTGGATGTGCCCTGGCGACTGCCACTGAGGGAGGACCTTCTCTCGCAAGGTCCCATTCTTCATCCTGCTTTACAGTCGCTGGCTTTAACGGCATGGCTATTGAAAGCCAGGTATTGAGGGACCGAGACCTGTCAGATTCGGTCATTTCAACCATGTTGAGGGCACGGAAATCTTCTAGGAAGATCTACCGTCGCACATGGAGAGCCTACATCTCTGTGTGAGATGGAATGGCGTCCACGGACTTATTCCATTTCCAGGATCCTGCTGTTTTTACAGTGCGGAGTAGATCAGAAACTTGCCTTAAGCACCATTAAGGGGCAGATTTCAGCTTTGGCTGTTTTTTCTTTCAGCGACCCCTGGCGGCTCATTCACTGGTAAGTACGTTTGTGCAAGGGGTCCGACATGTGGCTCCTCTGGTTCGACCACCACTACCTCCGTGGGATTTGAATCTGGTGCTCTCGGCGCTTCAGAAACCTCCTTTTTTGAGAACATCAGGGAAATTCCTCTTTTGACGCTCTCTCAGAAGGTTGCCTTCCTGTTAGCCATCACATCCGTCAGGTGGGTTTCTGAATTGGCGGCCTTGACTTGCAAGTCCCCATATTTGGTCCTCGATAAGGACAAAGCGGTGCTACGCCCGCAGCCTCCTTTTCTTCCGAAGGTGGTTTCGGGCCTTTCACCTGAATGAGGACATTGTACTTCAATGCTTGTGTCCTCGGCCATCGCATTCCAAGGAGGTTGTGCTATACATTCTTTAGACATGGTATGTGCCTTGCGGGTGTACCTGTCTGCTACGGCTCCGTTCCGGAGGTCTGACTCACTGTTTGTGTAGGTGTCTGGTCCGCTGAAGGGCCTGGCGGCCTTGTCGGCCACCATTTCTCGGTGGATCAGGCAGACCGTCATCAAGGCCTATGCCCTTAAGGGGTGGGCGCCTCCCTTTCCCGTTGCGGCGCATTCGACCAGGGCTATTGGTGCTTCTTGGGGTTTCCGACATCAAGCGTCTGTATCACAAGTGTGTAAGGCGGCGACCTGGTCGTCCGGTCACACTTTTTCACAGTTGTTGTGAGTGCATCTTAGGATGCTAGCTTCGGCCGCAAAGTTTTGCAGGCGGCTGTTTGAGGTTGCAACTCCTCCGTTAAGGAGCTCTGCTTGTTTGGGGTAAAAATTGGTTTTGGTTGCTGTGCCCACCCCTCGTTTTTTTGACACTGCTTTGGGACGTCCCAATGGTCAAGAATTAAGGAGCTGTGTCCGTCCATGGACGAAAAGAGAAAATAGATTTTCTCCTTATCATCCATGGACTGACACGGTGTCTCTTTACACTTTACACGTGGGTTATGTCCCTGCTTGCAGGAGAAGACCTAGGCAGAATGTGAGATGTTATACATACATACATTCTAAAAGCCAGAGCTGAACAGCCCCACCCAGGGGGCGGTCCCTCCGGGCATAACCCTCCCACTACAGTCAGCAGACTTCAGTTTTTTTCTGCCTAGCAGAAGGAGAAGACGTGACTCCCTCAGGAGCCAGTCTCCTGACCTATTATTTTATTCCTTTTTGGAATTCTTTTTTATTTTATTTTTGAGAATCTTCTATCAACTGTCGGCTGGGCAACAGGTTGGGTACAAGATATCCTCGTAGTCTTCCCTGTCCGACCATCGAGCGTGCTGATCCTCGCCTTCTGTGCGTGTTCACGACAGGCCCCATGACTCCAGGGGTGGCCGGGTTTGCTTTCATGCTCCCACGGTCCTCTCAAGACTGAACAGCTCCTGACTGACTGTATCTTTCGCGGTGGACCGGGCCGACCGCTACTCAGTACTGCACTGTGATAGTCCTGTCAGAAACACCAGTGTGTCCCTCAGGGGACGGGTAAGTAGTCTCTCCTGCCTGCAGGTGAGTACAAAGGGCTGTGTGTTTCTCTGTGGGGGATTTTCCCTGTCTCCCCCTGTATTTTATTGTCGCTCTCTGTCACCATTACTGGCGCTGACTGTGTGGGGTGCTTGGGGGTCACACTGTTCTTGGGGGGGCTCATGCTGGTCTGCAATGTATGCCTTGGGGCTTTTTTGTGTGTTTTTTTTTGGGGCCTGAGTGGCGCTGTGCGTGTGTGCGGTTTCATTTTAACTGCGTCATGGCGGCCATCTTGCCGCGGATCGCCTCAGTGAAGTGCGGCGGCCATTTTCTTGTAGCCCGCGCGCTTTTCAGCACTAGTTTGGCCTCTAGCGCTGCTATAGCAGCGCAAATCTCCTCAGTCTCCTCACAGCTTACCAGCGCTGACACAGCGCGGTACAGACAGCGGAACTAAGCGGTCCCTGGTCCGGTTTGGTGAGTCCCCTGGGCGCCCCCTCCTCAGTCAGCACAGCCTGTGGGTGGACTTTTTATCTGAGAGAGTCTCAGAGAGGGACAATATGGAGTCTGTGTCACCAGCTTCCCCTAAAAATGTCAGTGGCAACAGGCAGTGCTTCAGCACTGCGGTCCCTATGGACCTGTTGTGGGCAGCCCTGGAATCAATTTCTGACCAGGATGGGAGCTGTGTGCAAGCGCAAGGTGCAAAAAAGGCGCCCTCTCCCCACTTTATCTACTCGAGGGCAGTGCGCTGATTCAGATATGGGCCTAGCCACACTCAGGACCCTAGTTCTGAATGTATGGATGGTTTTGAACAGGACATTCCTTATGAGGGAAACTCCAGTTCTGAGTCAGTAAATGACAGGGCGCTTGTTAGCGTGCTCATGACTGCGGTGAGGGACACTCTCAAGCTCAAATGCTGCGGATGCAGAACCTCAGGCGGATACTGTCTCCTTTGGTTCTTTTAAGGCCAGGCCTTCTAAAGGGGTTTTTTCCATTGTACTTTCTTTGACCAGCTCATTGATAAGGTCTGGGAAAAGCCGCAGAAGAATTTTTTTATGGTCCCGCGGCGTTTGTCTATCAGGTACCCCTTGAAGATGCCCTACTTAAAAAGTGGGCTTCTCCCCCAGTGGTCGACCCTCCAGTCGCCCGGTTAAACAAGGCCATCACTCTCCCGACGGAGGGGACTCCTGCATTTGAGGACCCCACTGACAGGTCAGAAGTGGTGAGCAGAACCATGTTTGCCTTGTTGGGATCCGCCCTACGACCTGTGGTAGCGGCGACCCTTGTGTCTAAAACACTTACAGGTTGGGCAAAAATGTTGCACCTAGCTGTACAGGAGCATATTCTTCCTCCAGACACAGTTGCTCTGGCCCACCAACTGGTTCAGGGCCTGGTTTCTGTGTGCGACGCCACGCTGAACGCGGCCCCTTTAATATCCAGGGCCTCTGTCTCGGCGGTGGTATTGCGTCGTCTTATCTGGTTGAAATGCTGGTCTGCTGACCTAGCCTTAGGAAGCTCCTGACGGATCTACTATTTTAAAGGCGGTAGACCTTTCGGTGCTGCTCTGGATGACATCGTCATGGATGTCACGGGAGGTTAATGCACTCTTCTTCCTTAGACTAGCAAGGGTGAGGAGGCCCGCCGCAAACAGGGGCCTTCCTTTCCAGCAAAACAGGGGTTTTTTCGTCAGTCAGAGTCCACAGGTAGGCCCTCTCAGACTGACGGCAGTGCGGCTGGTGGGCACAAGTGCCCCTGGGTGCGTAAGCCAAACAAGCGGCTCCCAAGCCCGCCTCCGCGTGAAGTCTTGCCTCCGCCCGACTCTGGGGTGGGGGGGCGACTTCGCAGGTTCACGGATCGGTGGACCTCCCGAATCTCCGACTGGTGGGTGTGCGAGGTGGTCACCTCAGGTTATAGGATAGTATTCCGATCCTGGCCCCCACACAGATTCTTTCCCTTGAATCTTCCTCTCCTTCCTACCTGTCGGGCAGCCCTCTTGGGGGCTGTACAGGATTTGATCAGGTCCGGAGTGATTGTGCCGGTTCTGTCACAGGAGAGTTTTCAGGGATTCTGCTCGAATCTGTTTGTCGTCCCAAAAATAGGACGTGGTTCGACCTATCCTGGACCTCAAGGCCCTGAATGCCTCGAAGGTGCAGAAATTCCGCATGGGATCCATTCGCACGGTGATCGCTACACTCCACCAAAGGGATTTTCTTCTGGCGTCCTTGGACTTCAAGGACGCCTACTTGCATGTTCCGATCTGTGCAAGTCACCAGAAGTTTCTGCGCCTTGCGATCAGCGAAGTCCACTCTCGATTGTGGCTCTTCCTTTCGGCCTTGCCTCGGCACCAAGGGTGTTCACCAAGGTGCTTGCTCCGGTTCTAGCCTTCTGTTACAGCGAGGTATTGCTGTCGTGGGCTATCTGGACGGTCTTCTGCTATGAGCAGAAAGTGGCTCAGACTTAGAGGAAAGGTGACTATCGTCAATTAGACCCTCAGGGACTTCGGGTGGTTCCTGAACATTCAGGAGTCAGTCCTGGTCCCGACTCAGTGTCTGGAGTCTCTAGTTCTGGTTCTGGACTCCTTGGAGGCAAAGGTATCCTACCTCTGGAGAAGTTGCTGACACTTAAGTCTGCGGTGCGGGTGCTGACATCCCGAACATGGTTGTCAATCCGTTGTTTGCATGAGAGTCCCGGGACTCCTGGTGGCCTCCTTCGCGGCCATTCCGTATGCCCAATCACACACCAGGGCATTGCAGAAGGAGATCTTGTCCACCTGGGACAAATCCCCGTTGTCCTTGGATCTTCGGATCCAGGTGATTCACCTGGTCAGGGCGTCCCTGACAGGGTGGTTGGGACCCTCGGCTCTTCGGTCCGGAAAGTCGTTCCCCTCCCATCCAATGGACGGTACTCACGACGGACGCCAGCCTGACGGGCTGGGGTGGAGTCTGGGGAGTCCTGTCGGCTCAAGGCCTTGGACTCCGGACGAGCCCGTTTACCAATCACTGTTCTGGAAATGCGGGCCATCAGACTGTGTCTCTCCTCAGGTCGGAGAGAGTACGGGGTCGCTCCATCAGGAGCCAGTCTGACAATGCCACGGCGGTGGCGTATGTAAACCATCACGGGGGGACTCGGAGCTCAGCTGCGGCTTCCGAGGTAATCCGTATCCTGAAGTGGGCCGGAAGAAACGTGCCGGCTCTGTAGGGGCGGACTATCTGAGTCGCCAATCGCCAGACGCCGGACCAGGAAGAGTGGTCCTTGCATATTTCAACTCCTTTGCCGACGGGGGGGCACGTTGGATGTGGACCTGATGGCCTCTCGACTCAGTCGCAAGGGTCGAGGTTGTGGCCAGATCCAGGGATCCTTGGGCGATGACTCGGATGCGTTGGTGGCCCCATAGGGTCCTTATCGCCTGATATAAACTCCGGTGATCCTAATTGTTCCGGATTGGCCTCAGCGTCACTGGTACGCTGATCTGGTACGTCTCGTTGCGTACGTTCCCTGGCGGTTGCCGATGAGGGAGGACCTTCAGTCTCAAGGTCCTATGTTTCATCCGGCTTACAGTCTCTGGCTTTAACGGCAGAGCTGTTAAAAGCCAGGTGTTGAGGGACCGAGGGACCGAGGTCTCTCGGACTCTGTCATTTTGACCATGTTAAGGACACGGAAGTCTTCCTCCAGGCAGATCTATCACCGTGCCTGGAAAGCTTATATCGCCATATGCAAAGCGCTGGACTGGCGTCCTCGGACGTATTCCGTCCCCAGAATCCTGCGTCCTCTACAGTGTGGAGTGACCCAAAAGCTTGCTTTGAGTACCATCAAGGATCAGATTTCGGCCTTGGCCGTCTTCTTTCAGCGACCTCTAGCGGGTCATTTCTTGGTTAGCACCTTGTGTTGGGGGTTCGCCATGTGCTCCCTCCTGTCAAGCCTTCTCTCCCACCGTGGGATCTGAATTTGGTGCTCTAGGTCCTCCAGGAACCTCCTTTTTGGGAATATCCGGGATATTCCTCTCTTGTCTTGTCTCAGAAGGTGGCCTTTTAGTGGCAATCACTTCTGTTTGACGAGTGTCTGAGTTGGCGGCTTTGTCCTGCAAGTCGCCATATTTAGTCATCCATAAGGATAAGGCGGTGTTGCATCCGCGACCTTCCCTTTTGCCAAAGGTGGTGTCTACCTTTCACCTACATGAGGACATTGTCCTCCCGTCCTTGTGTCCTCACCCATCGCATCCCAGAGAGTTTGCGCTGCACATATTGGATGTGGTACGAGCCTTACGGGTGTACCTGTCTGCTACTGCTTCTATTCGGAAGTCCGACTCACTGTTTGTGACTGCCCCTGGTCCATAACAGGGCCAAGCGGTTTCGTCTGCCATAATTTTTAGGGGAATCAGACAAACCGTCATTCAAGCCTATGCTCTCAAAGGGCGGGCGCCTCCCTTTCCGGTTACCGCGCATTCCACCAGGGCAATTGGTGCTTCCTGGGTTTTCCGACATCAAGCGTCGGTTGCACAAGTGTGCAAGGCGGCGACCTGGTCGTCTGTTCATACCTTTTAATTTTTTTATAAGGTTGATGTGGCTGCATCTTCGGATGCTTCCTTCGGCCGCAGGGTGCTGCAGGCCGCTGTTTAAAGTTGCGACTCCTCCGTTGAGGAGATCTGCCTTCTTGGAGTGAAAGTTTTTGGTTTTTCCATTTATACTGCTCCCATCCCTCTTGACACTGCTTTGGGACATCCCACGTGTAAAGTGTAAAGAGACACCGTGTCAGTCCATGGATGATAAGAGAAAATAGGATTTTTTGTACTCACCGTAAAATCCTTTTCTCTGACATCCATGGACTGACACGGCACCCACCCTTCCTTTTTAAGTTTGTACTGCTTTGTTACGAACTGAAGTCTGCTGACTGTAGTGGGAGGGTTATGCCCGGAGGGACCGCCCCCTGGGTGGGGCTGTTCAGCTCTGGCTTTTAGAATGTATGTATAACATCTCACATTCTGCCTAGGTCTTCTCCTGCAAGCAGGGACATAACCCACGTGTAAAGTGTAAAGAGACACCGTGTCAGTCCATGGATGTCAGAGAAAAGGATTTTACGGTGAGTACAAAAAATCCTATTTTTTTGTACTCACCGTAAAATCCTTTTCTCTGTCGTCCATGGACGGACACAGAACCCACCCCTCCTTTTTTAGTTTGTACTGCTTTTTACGAACGGAGGCTGCTGACTGCAGGGTGGAGGGTTATGTCTGGAGGGACCGCCCCCTGGGCGGGGCTGTTCAACTCTGTTAAAGTAACATGTTCTGCCTAGTCCTCTCCAATAGAACAGGAACATAACCTAATGGTCAAGAATTAAGGAGCTGTGTCCGTCCATGGACGACAGAGAAAAGGATTTTACGGTGAGTACAAAAAATCCTATTTTTTTTTTTTTTTTTTTTTTAACACAAAGTTGTCCATTTATACAATATTTCTAACACGGCATGTACATACCAAAAATGACACCACAAAATAGATTCTCCTACTCCTGAGTACGGCGATACCACATGTGTGAGACTTCCACAGCCTGGCCACATACAGAGGCTGAGTATGGCCGGGTATTGCAGAGTATGGATGGCTGGATGCGACTGCAATTGTCAGAGCAGCGCTGTGGGCACTACAGATCCAGCCCACAGCGCTGCTGTCACCGATCTCTCCTCTCACACTGTACCGATCGGTACACAGAGGGGAGAGAGGAACCGGCGTCATGACATAACGCCGGTTTGTTTACAAGTGATCGCTCCGTCATTTGAGCGATCACGTGGTAAACGACCGATATCAGCGGCCATTTACTGTGATGCGCCGGGTCCTCTTGCCCCGGCGGTCATGGACACTCCCGTGTGCGTGCCCGACCCTGGGAGCATGTCAATGCACCCTCCTAGAATTAACAAACCGCCCTGTAGCCGTCATTCAGCTATGGGCCGGTCGTAAAGTGGTTAAATAACTTTTTTATTTAGAAATGTCATTTTGCTGTGGCACTGTTATAAACATGGGAAAGATGCACTACTTTACAGGCATACGAAGGACACCCCAGACACGATATTTATTTAAAGGAATATTTCATTTTTTGTTTCACTTTAAAGTGTAGCTGCTGACTATTAATAATCTGACACTCACCTGTCCCACGGTCCAGCGATGAGGGTGAATGAAGCCCCGCTCCTCTCCGCGGTGCTGGCCTTTTTTTTTTTTTTTCATACATACAGAGAAATAAACAATTTCTTTAATCCATCAATCATATAAGCTCCAACTAATCCATTCAAAATCAAATTAACAGCATTACTCCTATCATAAATACATCCACAGAAAAAATAATGGCTAGTTATTTGGGATAGTCTCCATTCTATCTTCCGTTAGACCTGCTTCTCTTGTATGCCCTGACAACATACTTTACTAAGAAGAAAAACCTCTACATATCTGAAGAGGAAGGAGGAGAAAGTAAAAAGCCCCATGAGGAAAATAATTCCTAAAAAAAAAAAAAAAGAGAAAAATTATAAAGAGAAAAAAAACACTGATAGGGGAGGGGGAGTTGGAGTTGTGGAGGAAATGTACAGAGGTAAAGGTGAGTTTACTTTACCATCATCCAGGGAAGTTAGGGCACCCCTAAGGCCCCCCCCCTCCTTTTTTTCAAATACTCTCAGGAGCAAAGAGGGAACTCCCTTCCTCCGAGAATTTAAATGTGTATTCCATTGGCCCCAAGTTTCTACATATGTCTCCTTTCGATTTTGAGCCGATAATAACATCCTCCATCCTATTAACCTCTTCAATTCGTGTGATCCATGTAAGAATTGTGGGGGGGGGGGCTCGTATCTCTCCACTGCCGTACAA
The DNA here is from genome assembly GCA_029206835.1 of Rana muscosa. Classification (NCBI taxonomy): domain Eukaryota; kingdom Metazoa; phylum Chordata; class Amphibia; order Anura; family Ranidae; genus Rana; species Rana muscosa. Next base: position 70,721,536 of record CM055122.1, read on the forward strand.
TACATGATTTGGCGGCGTTGATAAGATGGCGCAAAATTAATTTACTATGTTTTCCCCGGTATGTTTAAAACATGTAACAAAAATAAGGCTGGATCTTCTACTCAGTGGATTTCTGTGCTATCCGCCGTATCTCCCTCCAGAAGTACTCCAGTTTTGGGCAGGCCCAAAGAACGTGGAGTAGAGTCCCTCTTTCCTACTGACACCTCCAACATTTGTCCGGGATCTCCGGGGAGAATTTATTAAGTAATGAAGGGTGTACGGTACCATCTTGTCATTATTTTAAAATTCGTTTCTTGGATTCTTGTGGATAGTGAAGATTTAAACGTAAGATTTACAAACTGCTTATGTTGTACCTGGGTGAACGTCCTGTCTAATGTCATTTCCCACTTCCTTATATATGGGGGGGACATAATCCTCTTGAGGGGCAACCCGTAGTGCATACATTTGTGAGAGCAAGGCCCCATCCCCTCACATATTTGTTCTAAGGGTGTCAATGTTCGTTGAAATCTATCCGGAGGTGGTAGAGTGTTAAGGAAATGTCGCAACTGAGCTTCACTCCAGAAATCAAGACCGAAACGGTCGTTGGATGAGGGTAGTTTGGGTAATGAGGGCCATGTCCCGGTCACTGTTTGTATAAAATGCGAGGCCTGAAAACACTGCGAGTCTGAGAGTTTCCTGAAAGGCCCCTCCTGTAGTCCTGGAGGGAAACGAGGATTCCCTACAATAGGGTACAGGGGCGAGTTTACAGATGACTGTAGTGGTAGAGCATATTCGCTGGGTAGGGCCCAAGGTTGGGCGCTTTTTGAGAGCTGAACTCAAGTCTCCAAAGCACCAAACCGCACGACGCAATGGGACCTCACACTGTGATTGCTCGATCTTTGGCCATATTTTAAAACTTGCGTGCCTACACCAGTCTACTAGTCGCGCCGTATGAGCCGCCTGATAATATTTCTGCATATCTGGTACCGCTACCCCCCCCCATATTGTTTAGGCATTGTCATTATACGGCGTTGTATTCTGGGCCTTTTATGGGCCCAAATGAATTCAGTTATCTTATTAGTCTGTTTAAAGAATTCTGGGCGTATATGACTGGTTAGAGTTTGAAAGAGATAGGAAAATGTAGGCAATATTGACATTTTTATTATGTTACATCTATTGAACCAAGAGAAAAGGCCCTGATGCCATTTAGAAAGTAAGACTTTCACTCTACTCAGTAGAGGTGGAAAATTCAACTCAAAGGTTTGGTCCAATTTAGGTGGGATCAACGTGCCCAGGTATTTGAGGCCCGTATAGTGTTAATTTGAGTTGTCATAGATACACCCATTGCCTCTGACATGTTAATTTTTCAATTGTACAGTGCACCATATTGGTCCAATTCTCTTAGTAGGTTCGGCATAGAACAGGTTTAGTAAGGCAGAATAAAAGATCATCTGCGTATTCGGATACTTTATGATGTAAATCTCTGGTTATTAGCTCCCTAATATCCAGATTTTGCCTGACCTTACAAAGAAATCTCTAAGGTGATCGCAAAAAGGAGTGGTGATAAAGGGCACCCTTGACGGGTGCCATTCGAGATGGAGAAAGGTTCAGATAGAACTCAATTTGCTTTTATTTGTGCCTCCGGCCTTGTGTATATGCTTGAGATCCACCCTACCATCCTCTCCCCTACCCCCACATACTGTAGGACTGAAAACATAAAAGACCAATTGACTCGGTCGAATGCCTTTTCGGCATCCGTTCCCAGAAACACAGTGGATGTTTTAGAATGACTGGCTAAAGGGACTAGATTCAAAATTTTAATTGAATTATCACGGGCCTCCCGCGTTGGAATAAAGCCTACCTGGTCTGGGTGTACTAATGTAGTCAAATGTGGTTGTATACGTGCGGCTAATATTTTTGTAAATAACTTAAGATCTACATTCAATAATGAAATGGGGCAATAGCTGCCACATATTGATGGGTCCTTATCCTCCTTCAGGATAACGGTAATATGTGCTTTCAGGGTTTCTGGAGTAAATCCTGTCCCATGTGCCATTGCATTAAATGTTTGTACCATCTGCTTAACCAACTGAGGGGAAAAATGTCTGGTAGTATTTATGTGTAAAGCCATCCGGACCCGGAGCTTTCCCGGGTTTGGATGTCCTGATGGCCTCTTGCAATTTCTCTAAGGTAATAGCCACGTCTAACTCTTCTCAAATCTGTTCTGTCAATTGAGAAATACCTGAAGAAGAGGAAATATATTCTATGATATTTTGAGGTTGTGATCTGGTAGGCAAATTATATAGGGATTGGTAAAATCTACGCAAGGTCGAGACAATCTGGGAGGGAAGGTGTACCTTTCTACCTCAGGGTCCACTAAGTGGGGGACATATGATTGAATCCTCTGTTCCTGTAAAGCTCTAGCCAGTGAACGGCCACATTTGTCTCCGGTTTCATAATATTTCCGGCATCTCTGAAGTGCTGCCTTTGCTCTATGTTGGAGTAACTCTGTCACTTGTCTACGCAATTTAAGGAGTGCTGTCTCCCCTGTGCACCTCGTGCTCTGTTTATGTTGGGTCTCTAACATCTGTATATCTGTCAGTAATTGGGTCAATTGGGCCTCCCTTTCTTTTTTTTATTCTGGAGCCATGCTTAATGAGTACCCCTCTTATTACCGTTTTGTGCGCTTCCCAAATTGTCCCTGCATCTGTGTCCTCTACAGTATTATATTGAAAATAGTACTGCAATTCCTTAATAACTTCCTCTACCACCATCTTATCTTCCATCAGACTCTCATTCAATCGCCACTGTCTCTTGTCAGAGGAATACTCATTCATAGTTAATGTCAGTGAGACCGGAGCGTGGTCTGACCATGTAATACTCCCTATAGCCACCTCTTTCACTCCACAGAGTGTGTTAATGGCGGTTAAAAATACATTGATTCCAGAATATACTATGTGGCACTGAATAAAAGGTGTAGTCTCTTTTGTCAGGGTGATATGCTCTCCACGTGTCAGTCAGTTGGTAATTATGCAATATTTGTAAGACTCGTTTACGTAGACCTGTAGCTACCCTCTGATGTGTCCATCTTCGGGGCTAGGGGAAGATTAAAATCGCCCCCCAAGATAAGTTTACCGTCAGTAAATTTCATCAGCTTGTTAATAGTAGCGCAGATAAATTGATCTTGGTTGTTATTGGGGGCATATATCGTGGCCAAATTCACTGGCATTCTAACTTGGGGCGCCTGGCTGTGGCTTCACGGCTGGGCATGCACTGCGTGAGCTGTGCTTAGCCTGGCAATCTTCTGGGACCATTTTGTTTAACCACTTCCCGCCCGCAGTATGTCATGACATCCTTGACTTTCAGGGGGGATATCTGAATGATGCCTGCAGCTACAGGCATCATTCAGATATCATTATTTTCAGCCGGCGATTCTGTGCATAGCAAGAATGATCATAGTGGCAGTTCCACTGCTTGATCGTTCTTACAGGCGACAGGAGGGGACGTGTCCCCGCGCCGTCGCCATCCGGTGCTTCTCCAGGCACTCCTGTGCCATCGGGGATCCGGAGAAAGAGTCGGCGGGTGACGACCATAGAGATTTCCGGTGACCAGATAGTCACCAGTCATCTCTGACTGTCGGAGGCCCAGGCGTGTGATATCTCTTTTTTTTTTTAGATCTCATGCTTTACAGCCTGGAGGAGAGATGTGGGGTCTTATTGACCTTGCATCTCTCCATAAAGAGGACCTGTCACGATAGATTCCTATTACAAGGGATGTCCTTGTATTAGGAATAAAAGTGATAAAAAAAATTATGTAAAATAATATGTAAAAAAAAAAAGTGTAAAGAAAGTAAAATAATAATAAAAAAAAAATTAAACGCCCCTGTCCCCGGTAGCTCGCGCTCAGACGTGAACACACACTTAAGTCCCTCCCACATATGTAAATGCCGTTCAAACCACACATGTGAGGTATCGCTGCATGCATTAGAGCGCGAGCAACAATTCTAGCACTAGACCTCTGCGTTGCCTATGGAGATTTTTAAGTACCAAAGTTTGGCGCCATTCCATGGGTGTGCACAATTTTTAAAGCGTGACATGTTGGGTATCTACTCGGTGTAACATCTTTCACATTCTAAAAAAAATGGACTAACTTTACTGTTTTGTTATTTTTTAATTCATGAAAGTTTTTTTTCCAAAAAAAGCGTTCGAAAAATTATTGCACAAATTCCGTGTCTGATAAAAAACATACATAATGTTTGCGGTTTCTGAGTAATTTTCTAGCAAAGAAATTATGATTTTTACATGTAGGAGAGGAGTGCCAGAATAGGCCCGGTATGGAAGTGGTTAAGGACCGCCCCACATACCTATACTGCGGCAGGGTGGCCCTTTAAGCGCAAAATCGCGTACCTGTACTTGATTTTTTTTTTCTTCGGGTCATGGGCACGCACGCTGCTAGCGACCTGCTCCTGCTATGATTGGACACAGCGGGAGCAAATCAGCGAGTCCGGTGGACCCAATGTTCACTGGAACCCGCAATTGTTTCAGAGGCTGATAGAATGTAAACACTGTCAATGGGGAAGATGGCGATCTTGTGTTTCTATTAAGCAGGAACACTGATCTGTCTTCCTCTATTCAAACGACCACCCCCCCCCCCTCCAGTTAGAAAGCACCCCCATGGAGCACATTTAAGCCTTGTCCAATGTCATTAGTACAGTGAAAGTGCATATTATTTATTTTTAGCACTGATCACTGTATTGGTGTCAAATTTGTCCACCGCAATGTCGCAGTCCTGCTAAAAATCGCTGATTGCCACCATTACTAGTAAAATGTGTATATGTGTAAATAGATAGATATAGATTATCGATATATCTAGATATATATCTCGATAGATAGATCTATATATAAATATATCCCGTAGTTTGTAGACACTATACCTTTTGCACAAGCCAATTAACCATTTGTCCGCCGTCAAATGACAGCGGGGGGGGAAGACCCTGTTGTTCTGGGCGGACGTCATATGACGTTGCGCCTTCCAACGCCACTAGGGGGCGTGCGCCCGCCGCGTCACTGGGGACCCGATGTGCGTGCCCGGCGGCCGCGATCGCCCAGTAACTGAGCAGGACTGTGGTTCTGTGTGTGTAAACACACAGATCCACGTCCTGTCAGGGAGAGGAGACCGATAGTGTTTCCCTTGTACATAGGGACAACTGTCAGTCCCCTCCCCCACAGTAGGAATCACTCCCAGGGAACACATTTAACCCCTTGATCGCCCCCTAGTGTTAACCCCTTCCCTGCCAGTCATGTTTATACAGTAATCAATGCATTTTTATAGCACGGATCGCTGTATAAATGTGAATGGTCCCAAAAATGTGTCAAGTGTCCGCCGCAATAGCGCAGTCATGATAAAAATCGCTGATCGCCGCCATTACTAGTAAAAAATAAAATAAATTAATAAATATATATAAGGGGATAGATTTATAGCATTTTTATATATATATATATATATATATATATATATAAATCCCCTTTTTTGTAGCTGCTATAACTTTTGCGCAAACCAATCAACATACGCTTGAGTTTTTTTTTTTTACCAAAAATATGTAGAAGAATACATATCGGCCTAAACTGAGGAAAATTTGTTTAAAAAATGCATATTTATTATAGCAAACTTGTCCCTATTTTTTGTTTATAGCGCAAGAAATAAAAACCGCAGAGGTGATCAAATACCACCAAAAGAAAGCTCTATTTGTAGTGAAAAAAATGCTAAAAATTTCATTTGGGTTACAGTGTAGCATGACCGTTTAATTGTCATTCAAAGTGTGACTGCACTGAAAGCTGAAAAATGGCTTGGGCAGGAAGGGGGGGAAGTGCCCAGTAGGCAAGTGGTTAATATACAGTACGCTTATTAGGATTTTTTTTTTTTTTTTTTAACCAAAAAAGTAGTAGAATACACATTGGCCTCAATTGTTGAAGACATTTTTAGATTTTTTTTTTTGTTTACTTATAGCAGAAAGTAAAAAAATATATAATTTTTTTTCTTTTCAGTATTGTCGGTCTTTTTTTATTTATAGAGCAAAAAATAAAAACCGCAGAGGTGATCAAATACTACCAAAAGAAAGCTCTTTTCGTGGGGGAAAAAAATACATCAATTTTATTTGTGCACAGCATCGCACAATTGTCAGTTAACCACTTAGATTTTAACCTCTAACTAATCTGTTTGTTTTTTTGCTAGAAAAAAAGAACCCACAAGATATACATACCCAGAATTTATTTCTTAGCCATTTTGCAGAGACTATGAATAACACACAAACATTTCTAGTGTTTGGCTGAAGCCATTTATTATCAATCAACTGTTTTTTGTTTTTAAATCGTAATTACAACAGAAACTACCCAAATGACTCTGATCAAAAGTTTACATACCCTGCTGATTTTGGCCTGATAACATGCACACAAGTTGACACAAAGGGGTTTGAATGGCTATTAAAGGTAACCATCCTCTCTTGTGATCTGTTTGCTTCTAATTTGTGTGTGTGTGTATGTGTGTGTGTGTATATATATATATATATATATGGTCAATTAATTTCTGGACTCCTGACAGATCAGTGCATCTTTCATCCAGTGCTGCACTGACGTTTCTGGATTCTGAGTCATGGGGAAAGCAAAAGTATTGTCAAAGGATCTGCGGGAAAACTTAGTTGAACTGTATAAAATCAGCAGTGTTCAAACTCTAATCAAGAAGTGGAAAATAAGGGGTTCTGTTGAAACCAAACCACGGTCAGGTAGACCAACTAAAATTTCAGCCACCACTGCCACGAAAAATTGTTCGGGATGCAAATAAAAACTCAAAAATAACTTCAGGTGAAATACAAGACTCGCTGAAAACCATGTGGTGTGGCTGTTTCAAGATGCAAAATAAGAAGCCACTTGAAGAAAGATGGGCTGCATGGTCGGGTCGCCAGAAGAAAGCAATTGCTACGCAAATGCCACAAAGTATCCTGCTTACAATATGCCAAACAGCACAGAGACAAGCCTTAAACCTTCTGGCACAAAGTCATTTGGAGTGATGAGACCTAAATTTTAGCTTTTTGGCCACAACCATAAACGCTACATTTGGAGAGGAGTCCAGGCCTAAGATAAAAGGTACACCATTCCTACTGTGAAACACGGAGGTGGATCGATGAGGTTTTGGGGATGTGTGCGCTACAAAGGCACAAGAAATGTGGTCAAGATTGATGGCAAGATGAATTCAGTATGTTATCAAATACTGGAGGAACATTTGCATTCATCAGCCAGGAAGCTGCGCATGGGACGTACTTGCACATTCCAACATGACAATGATCAAAACACAAGGCCAAGTCGACCTGTCATTGGCTACAGCAGAATAAAGTGAAGGTTCTGGAGTGGCAATCTCCGTCTCCTGACCGCAATATCATTGAGTCACTCTCAAACATGCAGTTCATGCAAGACAGCCCAAAAATGTACTGGAATTGGAAGCTTTTTGCCAAAAGGAATGGGCAGCTTTACCATCTGAGAAGATAAAGCGCCTCATCCACAGATACCACAGACTTCAAGCTGTCATTGATGTTACAGGGGGCAATGCACGGTTTTAAGAACTGGGGTATGTAAACTTTTGATCAGTGTCATTTGGGTAGATTCTGTTGTGATTGATTTAAAAAGTAAACAGTTGATTTGATAATGGCTTCAGCAAAATGCTAACAATGGGGGAAAGGTTTTTTTGTGTTCATATTCTCAGAAAAATGGCCAAGAAATTATAAATTCTGCCAGGGTATGTAAATTTATGAGCACAGCTGTGTGTGTGTTTTTTGTTTTTTTCTTGTTTTTTTGCAGACACCCTAGAGAAAAAAAAGAGGTCGTTGCAATACTGCATGTCACACTGTATTTGCGTAGCGATCTTGCAAATGCAATCTTTATGCCCCATCCCTCCTAATTCATAAAAGTTATGGCAGCTATCTGCTGCCTTAACCCTGGTATTTAATGTCAGTAGTGATGTATATTCACGGTGGGCTGTCTGTAACTCATTAAAAGCAACGTAGTGCCGTTTCGCAAAAAAATGGCTGTTAGAAATGGGGGGTGAACCTTCTGGAGCTGAAATGGTTAAAATCGAAATGAAAAGCAAAACGGGTATAGATTTTAAAAAAAAAGTTTATAAACACTTAATTTCCCGTGAAAGGCTGTGTGGGCCAGGGGGTGCATGTCAGGACCAGTCTGATCATTGGAGGAGAGCAGGCTGAGTTCCCAGCAAAGCTAGAGAACTGGCCATGTTGTGTTCTCCTGCATAGTGTGGTCAATTTTTTTTAATAGGAAAGCAGAGGGACTGGTGTGAACACAAGGGATTTCACAGAAAGGAAGCAATACAAAAGAGAACAAGGACACTTTTTCATACAAGTACATGGTACAGCAGTCCCATATCAGGAACATGAAATGTTGGGTTTACATAATCTTTAGGACCCACTCTGAGCTGGGGTACAGAGGTATGCCTGTACTGGGAAGTGGTCATATATGTGACATCCCAAGCTCTATTTTGAAGTTGTCTGGGAGATTCCCCAACTGAAAGCTAAATGGGGATGCAGATGCTGTTGTCACCCATATATGGGCAGTGACTTGTCACGTGGTGGGTGGAGTTTGATGGGGAACAGGGAAACTAGTTCTCCACCAGATCCTCTTTACTCTTAACAGTGCATGAAAAATCGGTGGATTTGACAGCCGCTATTAAACTAAAAGTGACTATGGCTCTGTCCACTGCCGTGCGTTGTCAAAAGTAAAGCAGACTGGATGGGGGAACTAATCTGTTAGCCACTCCACTACAAAGCTCCTCAAACATGAGCCTGACTGTTAAAAGGGCAGGGAAGGAGCATCGAGTGTGGAAACGCCTTCCTCAGTGTAGACGCAGATTCATGTATGTAAAGCCTTGTTCACATGGGCGTATGGCTGTGTTTTCCTGCACCAGGGGTTTCATGCATCCCCATGCAAGCAGTCCAGTTTCTGTCAATTGGGATGTGGCAGTAGCACAGACACTTATCAATTTGACATCAGGGCAGGTCCCCTAATTGTCTGCGTTCAGGGACCTGCACTCACCCAGCTGTCAAATTGCAGTGGATATGTCCAATTGACACAAATGGGACTGCCAGCATGAAACACCTGCGCATCCCCTTGCGGGTAAACACTTAATAGATGCATCATTTGAGCTCAGGCATTGACACTTATGGTGCTTTGCTGCTATGGAATGCTGAAGGTTAAATTATGAATTCACCTGCATGTTGCTGCCTTTTTGTACTCACTGTAAAATCCTTTTCTCTGTCGTCCATGGACGGACACGGCACCCACCCCTCTTACGTTTGTACTGCTTTTTTGGGAACTGAGCTGCTGACTGCAGAGTGTGGGGTTATGACTGGAGGGACCGCCCCCTGGGCGGGGCTGTTTAACTGTCCACTTGATGACTACAATTCTTTTGTACCCTCTCCTGACTGATACCTTTTTAACAATGACATGCCTCCGATGCTTTGGAAGCTCTCTGCGGACCATAGCTTTTGCTGTAGGATTCGACTAAGAAAATGTCAGGAAAGACCTACTAGAACAGCTGAACTTTATTTGAGGCTAATCGGAGGCACTTTAAATGATAGGTGTGTACTGACTCCTATTTAACATGAGGTTGAATTTGATTGAGGATGTAGCTGTGTTCAGAATTAAACAGTTATAAGAGGGTGTGCATACTTATGTCACCACATTATTTTAGTTTTCTATTTCAGAAGAATACGTATCGGCCTAAACTGAGGAAAAATTATTTTTTTATATATTTTTTTGGGGATATTTATTATAGCAAAAGGTAAAAAATATTGCATTTTTCTCTTATCGTCCATGGACTGACACAGCCTCTCTTACACTTTACACGTGGGTTATGTCCCTGCTTGCAGGAGAAGACCTAGGCAGAATGTGAAATGTTATACATAAATTCTAAAAAGCCAGAGCTGAACAGCGCCGCCCAGGGGGGCGGTCCCTACGTACATAACCCTCCCACTGCAGTCAGCAGACCTCAGTTTTTTTTCTGCCTAGCAGAAGACGTGGCTCTCTCGGGAGCCAGTCTCCTGACCTAATTTTATTCCTTTTTGGAATTTTTTATTTTATTTTTTGAGACCTTCTATCAACTGTCGGCTGGGCAACAGGTTGGGTACAATATATCCTCGTAGTCTTCCCTGTCCGACCATCGAGCGTGCTGATCCTTGCCTTGTGTGCGTGAGACTCAGTTCACGACATGCCCCACGACTCCAGGGGTGGCCGGTGGGCTTTCATGCTCAGCGGTTCCTCTCAAGATTGAACAGTCCTGCTGTATCTCTCGCGGTGGACCGGGCCGACAGCTACTCAGTACCGCACTGTGATAGTCCTGTCAGAAACACACCAGTGGGTCCCTCAGGGGGATGGGTAAGTAGCCTCTCCTGAGTACATGCTGTGTGTTTCTCTGTGTGGGGGATTTTCCGTCTCCCCCTGTTTTTTTATTGTTACTCTGGCACCATTGCTGGCGCTGTGCTGTGTGGGGTGCCTGGGGGTCATACTGTCCTGGGGGGGGGGGTCATGGTGGTCTCCATTTGAGACGCCAGGAGATCCACGTCTGGCGTGCCCCATCTTTTGCAAAGGAGTTGAAACGCCTCCGGATGTAGCGACCATTCCCCCTGGTCCAGTGTCTGGCGATTTAGGTAGTCCGCCTACCAATTTTCTATGCCCGGGATGTAAAGGCCGACAGAGCCGGCACGCGCCTCCTTTCCGCCCACTGTAGGATGTGAGCGACCTCCGACGCTGCAGCCGAGCTCCTTGTTCCTCCTTGATGGTTGATGTATGCCACCGCCGTGGTGTTGTCCAACTGGATCCTGACTGAATGCCCTTTGTAGCCTCTGTGACCACTTGGAGAGGCACAGCCTGATCGCCCGGAGTTCCAAGACATTGACCGGCAGTTCGGATTCGGCTGGAGTCCAGCGACCCTGGGCCGACTGAACTCCCCAGACCCCCCCCTCCCCCCAACCTGTCAGGCTGGCAGCTGTCGTGATCACAGTCCAATGGAAGGGAAGGAACGACTTTCCGGACTGAAGAGCCAGGGATCTCGCCCACCAACCCAGGGAGGCCCTGACCAGGTGACTTACCCGAATCTGACGATCCAAAGACAGGGGAGATCTGTTCCATTTGGAGAGAATCTCCTTCTGCAAGACTTGAGTGTGGAATTGGGCATACGATACCGCCTCGAAGGAGGCTACTATGAGGCCCAGGACCCGCATGCAGAAGCGTAGAGACGACCATTTGCGGGAAGTCAGCAACTTCACTGCAGTCTGAAGAGTCTAACTTTTCCAAGGAAAGAAAAACTCTCGCCTCAGGAGTCCACAATCAACCCCAGGTATTCCAGACGGGTTGGTACTAACATAGACTTCTGGAGGTTCAGCACCCAACCAAATTCTCGGAGGGTCTACCTGGCTATAGACACGTCCTCCACTAATTCTGAGCTTGAAGCAGCTCTCAGAAGATCGTCCAAGTAGCCCACGATAGCAATGCCGTGCTGTCTCAGCAAAGTCAGAATCGGGGTGAGCACCTTGGTAAAAACTCTCTGTGCCGACGCTAGGCCAAAGGGGAGGGCCACAAATTGAAAGTGGTCTTCCCCGATCGCAAAACGCAAGAACCTCTGATGCCTGACTCATATGGGGACATGCAAGTAAGCGTCCTTGATGTCCAAGGATGCTAGAAAGTTCCCCTGATGGCGCGCAGCAACCACCGAGCGGATCGATTCCATCCTGAACTTCCGAACCCTCACAAAGGCATTGAGGGCCTTGAGGTCCAGGATTTGACGAACTCCGTCCTTCTTTGGGACCACAAACAGATTTGAGAAGAATCTTTGAAACCTTTCCTGCAGCGGCACAGGTATGATTACCCCGCACTTCAGCAAGTCCTGCACTGCCCCCATCAGGGCATTACGACGAGCCAGGAGGAGAGGAAGATTTGAGGGAAAGCATCTGTCTGGACAAAGAAACTCTTATCTTGTACCCTGAGGTGACCATGTCGGAAAGCAGGGAGCTCCACCGAGCTGCAAACTCGCAAAGCCGTCCCCCCCACCCGGGAGTCGGGCGGGAGCAAAACTTCATGCGGTAGCAGGCTTGTGCGCCGGCTTGTTTGGCTTGCGCACCCAGGGACGCTTCTGTCCCCCAGCTGGACCTTTGTCGGCTTGGGAGGGTCTGCCAGTGGGCCCTGACTGACGAAAATACCGCTTATGCGTGGAAAAGGATGGCCCCGGCTTACGGCATGGCTTCTTACCTTTTGCGGACTGAGGAAGAAGTGTGCTCTTACCTCCAGTGACATCCTTTAATAATGTCGTCCAGTGAAGCACCAAATAGCCTTCCACCTTTTTTGAAAGGCAGATCTTCCAGGGCTTTCTTGGAAGCTTGGTCCGCAGACCAGCATTTCGGCTATATCAGGCAGCGCAATACCACCGCAGATACAGAGGCCCTGGAGATTAAAGGGGCCGCATCTAGGGTAGCATCACAGACTTAGATGAGTCCCTGTACCAACTGGTCGGCCAGCCTCACATATTCTTGAGGAAGCTGATGCTCCTCCACAGCCTGGTGCAATACTTTAGCCCATTCAGTGAGTGTCTGCGACACCAAAGTCGCAGCCAATATAGGCCGCAATGCTGACCCCAGCATGGTGAACATGGAACAGTTCACTGCTTCAGACCTCCTATATGTAGGGTCCTTAAACGCAGGGGTCCCCTCTACCGGAATAGTGGTTACTTTGTTTAACCTAGAGACCGGGGGATCAGCCCATTTTTTCAAAAGGGTCTCTTCAAATGGGTAACGGACTGCCATGCGCTGAGGTACCACAAAGGGCCTCTGCGGTCTTTTCCCATTCCTTATCTATGAACTTTTCAAAGTAAGATACATAGGGAAAAACTTTAACAGAGCGGTCGCTTTGTGCGACCCAAAAGGGACCGACACCTCAGCGGATGTCCCAGCAGCATCCTCCAGCTTGAGTGTCCCTCACAGCATTGATAAGTGCTCCCACAAGTGCTCTGTCTTGTGCTGACCCGGACAAGGGGTCCTCTTCACTTGAAAGGTCCTGGTCCGCATCCTCTGATACACCAGAACCAGGGTCCTGAGTCTGAGTATTCCCCGGACGATGGTGGGGGGGGAGGGACGCTCCCCCCCCCTTGCGCCCGCACGCCACTTCCACCCTGGCAACAAATGACTCCAGGACTGCCGACAAAGTGGCCATAGGTACCGCAGGTGCAGGGCACCGGTTGCTGCCACTGGAATGTCTGGGGAAGAAACGCCAGCTTCTGACTCCATTTTTGCCCCACTGACAGTCCTTAGGGACTAAGTCAAGACACTGTTCCAAAAACACAATGTTCACCCTCCTTGCTGCACTGACCGGGGGGTTACCCAGGGAACTCACCACCCAGGCAAGAGACTGCTCAGCGCCGCTGCCTGCTCTCCTTCCGCACACAGCGTGTGTGAGGTGAACAGCGCTGTTCGCGCCGTTCAGGAAGCTAGCCAGCACTAGAGGCCAAAATTGCCGTCGGACGCCTCAAGGGAAAGGGTGCGGACCACAAGAAAATGATCGGCCGCAATGCAGACCTGCGCCACACCGCGGCCATGACAAAATGGCCGCCAATGGGAAAAGTCTATGTAATTACAGGCATAGCTAAAATGGCACTGGTGCCCAAACACAGCGATTTGGACGAGAAGGCCGCAGAGATGCCGAGTCGAGGCTTCCCAAAAGTGAGACCACCCCCCACAGAGAGCGGGCCCGGACACCCCCACAGCCCCCAACCGGGACTTTGAGTCCCCCCCACAGGTACCCTGGTCGCAGCAAGCCCCGCAAGGGGAGGAGGAAAAAGGGGGCAGAGGAAAGGGAGGACAGGAGAACCCCCTAATCGACCCCCCCCCCAGGAATGCCCTGCAGTTCCATCCTGCCGAAGCAGGAGGAACCGTACTTGCCAGTCCCTGCGAGAAATTGGCGGGTGCGTTCCTGACAGACCTACATCCGAGCAGTACTACAGAGTAGCTGTCGGCCCAGTTCACTGTGACTTAGACAGCAGTAGCCCAGTCATATGTAAACCCTGGAGCATATAGCTCACTGGCCACCCCCTGGTGCCATGGGGTATGTCGTGGCCGACCCCGCACATAGCTATGGTCTGCTCACGCTCGATGGCCAGACTGGGGGGACTACAAGGATCTATTTTATCCTGCCTGTCATGCCCAGCCAGCAGTTGATAGTAGAATTCTCAAAAAATTAAATAATAAAAAGTGAAAATTTCTTCTGGGCCCAAAGGGAGCCAGATCCTTCTCCTCCTACTAGGCAGAAAAATAGAGCTGAGCTGCTGACCTGCAGGGTGTGGGGTTATGACCGGAGGGACCGCTGTTCAACTCTGTTAGTTACATGTATTTAAATATCTAACATGTCTGCCTAGTCCTCTCCTATTAGACAGGAACATAACCCTAATGTCAAGAATTAAACTGGTTGTAAACCCTGAAATTGAAAAAAAAACCCACCCGCAAGACAGCCATAATGAGCTAGTATGACTGGCATACTAGCTCATTATGCATTACTTGCCTTAGATCGAAGCTGTCCTCGTCTCCCTCTCCAGCCACAGCCATCTCTCCACAGATGCCCGGAAGGTTACTTCCGGGTATCGCCGCTCCGACCAATCACAGCGCCGAAGACGTCACTCCGTGCATGCGCGCGGGAGCCGTAAAATCTGGCAAAGCCAGATTTGTGAATGAGGATTCTGACTGTGTACCTTTTTGGCAAATCTCTCCTCTCCTAAATTATGTAGGTCTAGGAGATATTGCAAACACCTACAGGTAAGCCTTAATCTAGGCTTACCTGTAGGTGCAAGTTGCATAAGTGGGTTTACAACCACTTTAAGGAGCCTGTGTCTGTCCATGGATGAAAAGAGAAATGTGTTCTGGTGTGATGAAACCAAGGTTGAACTTTTTGGCCATAATTCCAAAAGATATGTTTGGCGCAAAAAACACTGGTGGTGGCAGCATCCTGCTTTTGGGGCTGTTTGTTCTTCAGCTGGAACAGAGGCCTTTAGTAGAGGTAGAGTGATGAACAGTTACAAATACCAGTCAATATTGGCACAAAACCTTCAGGCTTCTGCTTCTAAAGCTGAACATGAAGAGGAACTTCATCTTTCAGCATAACAACAACCAAAAGCATACATCCAAATCAACAAAAGAATGGCTTCACCAGAAAAAGATTAAAGTGTAAGGTGGACTTACACAGGACCCTCTCCTCACACCCATTCCCGCTGACCTTCAGCGCGGCGATCTCCCGTTCTGAGCCCCTGTGTAGCTGTCTCGCGGCTCCAGGGCATAGAAATCCCGTCGGCATCCACGTGTTTTTCCCCATTGAAGAGGACCTGCTACGCAGGTTCTGATTGGTCAGCACCACCCATATGATGGTGCCGACCAATTAGAATGCGCCTAAATGTCCCTCCTAACTGGGTATGTTTTAGGAGATTAAGCAGGTCAGCGGGACTGTGGGGGGATTTTCCTGTAAAGGTGAACTTACCCTTTAAAGTTTTGGAATGGCCCAGACCTGAAAATCTGTGGGGTGATCTGAAGAGGGCTGTGCACAGGAGATGCCCACGCAATCTGATGGATTTGGAGTGTTTTTGCAAAGAAGAGTGGGCAAATATTGCCAAGTCAAGATGTGCCACGCTGATATACCCAAAAAGACAGTGCTGTAATCAAATCAAAAGGTGCTTCAACAAAGTATTACTTTAATCACTTCCAGCCCAAGGATGTCATATGATGTCCTGGACTTTGAGTGGGGATAGCTGAATGATGCCTGCAGCTGCAGGCATTGTTCAGATATCTTTTTTTGGCTGGCGATTCCTTGCACTGTAAGAATAATCATTGTGGCAGTTATGCTGCTTGATCATTCTTACAGGCAGTGGGAGGGGACCTTCTGCCACCCTCCGGTGCTTCTCCTGGTGAGCCATAGAATGACTCAGTTGCCTCTGGAAGTTTACCATAGAGATTTCTGGTGACCAGATGGTTCCCAGTCATCTCTATGACCCTCGAAGGGCCAGGCAGCCTGGAGGAGAGATGTGGGGACTTGTAGTCCCCACATCTCTTCATAAAGAGGACCTGACACGCACTATTCCTATTACAAGGGATGTTTACATTTCTTGTAATCGAGATACTTTAGAGATACTTTTTTTTTTTTTTAAGATAAAGTGTAAAAATAAAAGTAGAATGAATAAAAAAAAAAAAAAAAATGTTTTAATGCACCCCCGTGCACAGAAGCAAACCCATAAGCAAGTCGCACCCACATATGTAAACGGCGTTCAAATCGCACATGTGAGGTATCGCCACGTGCGTTAGAGCAACAATTCTAGCCTAAGACCCTCTTTTGTAACTATACTGGTAACCCTGAATTTTTTTTTTAAAGCGTCGCCCATGGAGATTTTTAAGTACCAAAGGTGGCGCCATTCCACAATTGTGCGGCATTTTAAAGTGTTACATGTTAGGAATCTATTTACTTGGCGTAACATCATCTTATTATGCAAAAAAAATTGGCTAACCTTACGTTTTTTGTTCCGTTTAAAAAAAAAAAAAAAAACTTGGTTGAAAAATTGCTACGCAAATACTGTAATGTAAAAAGTTGCAACGGCCGCCATTTTATTCACTAGAGTATCTGCTTAAAAAAAAAAACAATGTTTGGGGGTTCTATGTAATTTTCAAGCAAAAAAATAAATAATGATGATTTTGTCATGTAGGAGAGGAGTATAGAATAGGCCTGGTATGGAAGTGGTTAAGGGTGTGTACACTAATGCAATCCATTATTTTTTTACTTCCCTCCACCTAAAAGATTTCAGTTTGTTATTCAGTTGTACAGTTTATAGCTCACATTAAAGGTGGAAAAAGTTCTGAAATGATTCATCGTTGTCTCGTTTTTTTACATCACAGAAACCTGACATTTTACCAGAGGTGTGTAGACTTTATATCCACTGTATATTTAACTGTGTAATATGTGCCACAGGCGCAAAGCAATAATTTAAAAAATCCTTAATATATGGGGTTTGCTGCGGCTACAATTTTCACTAATAATATTGTAAAGATATAAAAGGTAGCTACACCAACCCCCCCCATTACAAAAATAATGTTAACGTGTCCAATGCTTATTCTCAGTCATATAGTGCCCAATTGCAACCAATATTTGCTCACACCAGTGTGCTTAATATGTGCATAGATCCTCAATCAAATGTGCATACACAAAATAAATTAAATACAAAAAGTCCTAGTTTGGATTCTTCATAAATTAATTCCACATGCCAAATATGTGGTGTGCAATCCAAGACACTCGTGATTCACCACCACCTTCCATAATATGCACTCACTAGAAAATGGTAATAAAAAAGCCTGTTTTATGCCTTAATCCTTTGTGTACCTTTTCATGTGACTTCACCATATACCATTTTCAGTTGTGCACATGTAAAAGAAAACGGCCATCATTGCGCAATATTCCACAACTGCTTTTTTTTTTTTTTTTCTTTAAATCATAAAAAAAGTTTGCCACTCTCATATAATTGTGCCCTGAGACCAGCACAGAGTCTTTCCAGCAACAGCCTGTACTCGCAGTTCCGTTTCAGGAATTTGGTGTGCGGTTTAAGCTGCAATTTCGATGCGGCTTGTAGGCCGGTTATAGCATCAGAGTTGCACAACTAACCAATGCGTTTTGAATGTATAATGCATCATGAAGCTAGTTCTACCATTTTGCCTATGGTTTTTTATTAGAGCTGCGCATCTTCACTGGTCTCACGATTCGATTATCATGTCTTCGATTCGGCAATGCATCATGATTACTGCCCATGGTTTTCATCAAAAACCCATCAGCCTCACCAGTGCCTATCAAATACATCCTCACTGTGCACATTAAATGAGACTGTGCCCATCATCAATGCAGCCTCACTGTGCCCATCATCAATGCAGCCTCACTGTGCCCATCATCAATGCAGCCTCACTGTGCCCATCATCAATGCAGCCTCACTGTGCCCATCAATCAGCCTCACCGTGCCCCTCAATTCAGAGTCACTGATCCCCTCAAATCAGCCTCACTGTGTGCATCTTCAATCGGCCTTGCTGTGCCCAATCTGTCAGCCTCATGGTGCTTATCAATGCAGAGTCACTGTTCCTATCAATCAGCCTCACTATGGCCATCAAATGCAGCCTCACTGCCCCATCAGTCCAGCCTCCAATGTGCCCATCAAATGCAGCCATACGGTGCGTAGCAAACAGCCTCATCAATCAGCCTCACTGTGCCCATCAATGCAGAGTCACTGTGTCCATCATCGGTCTGCCTCACGGTGGTTAGCAATCAGGCTCAATGTGCCCATTATCAATCAGCCTCACTGTACCCATCAGTCAGCCTCATTGTGCCTGATCATGCATAGTCACTGTGCCCATCTTAATGCAGCCGTCGCTGTGCCCATCAATCAGCCTCACTGTGCCCATCAAATGCAGCCTCATGGTGCTCCTCAATCAGCCTCACTGTGCCCATCAAGAGTCACTGTGCCTAATCGGCCTCACTGTACCCATCAAATGCAGCCTCACTGTGCCCATCCTCAATTGGCCTCACTGTGCCCATCAGTCAGCCTCACTGCCTCAATCAGCCTCACTGTGCCCATCAATGCAGAGTCACTGTGCTTAGCAATTAGCTTCACTGTGCCCATCAATTCAGAATCACTGTGTCCATCATCAGTCAGCCTCACAGTGCTTATCAATCGGCTTCACTGTGCTTATCAATCAGTCTCACTGTACCTATCAATAAGTCTCACAGTGCTTATCGGCCTCACTGTGCCCATCAATGCAACCTCACTGTGCCCATTAATCCAGCCTCATTGTGCCACTCAATCAGCTTCACTGTGCCCATCAAGAGTCAATGTGCCCATCCATCAATCCAGCCTCACTGTGCCCATCAATCCAGCCTCATTGTGCCTCTCAATCAGTTTCACTGTGCCCATAAATCAGCCTCACTGTACCTATCAATTCAGAGTCTCTGTGCCTATCATCAATCGGCCTCACTGTGCCCATCAGTCAGCCTCATGGTGCGTAGCAATCAGCCTCACTGTGCCTATCAATGCAGAGTCACTGTGTTCATCATCAGTCAGCCACACGGTGCTTAGCAATCGGCTTCACTGTGCCCATCAATCAGGCTCACTGTGCTCATAAATGCAGGGTCACTGTGCCCATTATCAATCAGCCTCACAGTGCTTAGCAATCGGCCTCACTGTGCCTCATCATTCAGAGTCACTGTGCCCATCAATGCAGCCTCACCAGTGCCTGGATGGTTCATACACAGCAGGCATCTCTCACTGTGTCACAGAACTTTGATCTGTATATCCCGACGGGCCCTCCCTCCTCCAGGGGCCACTGTAGCATAGTCCTGCCTCCTAGACCGGGTCCTGTGATAGAACACCGATTTGATTAGTGTTCTGTCTATCACAGGACCTAGTCTAGGAGGCGGGACTCTGCTACAGCAGCCGCTGGCAGAGAATGGGCGCTTAGGTATATACAGATCAAAGCTCCGTGACACAGCGGGAGAAGCCCGCTGTGTATGATCCATCCAGGCACTGGTGAGCAGCCGCCCTGGGGAAGATCAGTTTAATATAGGCGGAGAGGAGGACTCTGACAGAGGCGCGGGGGTGAGGTCATCGGTGCAATCACGATTCTACCTTTCTCTGCATCGATGCAGAATCGTTTAAGGCTGAATCGCGATGCATCAATTATTTTCAACACCCCTAGTGTTTATGCCCTTACTTCGTTTTTTTTTCTATCCAATCCGCTCTCCGCGGACTGGTAGTCCCTTTTTTCGACATTTTGTCTACTGGTGCTTTTTGCCTATTCCTTATCTTCCTGTTACCCCCTGTTCGTGATAGGCTATGAATCTGAATCGATAGCTCTAATTTTTTCTTTATAATAATTTAGCTGTTATATCGGTCAATGTGTTCAGGCTTTAATGGAATGACTGGATAGACTTTTACAATCCTATCAAATCTTTTTATATTTCCATTATTTTTAATAGTTCATAAAAATCTTATAGATACATTACATATGTTTATGCACCACCATTATGTGTTTTATTTTAAAAAATCGATAAGGATAGTTTATATTAATATAAATATAAAAAAAAAAGTAAAATATAATAAAAATAAATATTTGTACATAATTATAGCTACATGTTCAGTAATTTTCATTAAAACAATTGACATCCAGTTCCACATTTAACCCATTTGGTTTCATAGTATTTAATTTGAATATTTAGTAGGTTTCATTATGCAAAACCTCCCTTCGCAAATTTAAGTTCCTCCAATGTTGTTCTATGGCATAAAAATTCAGATGTTATGAGTCCCTATTGTGCTTAAATCTAAAATGATTAGAAACATTATGATGTTTAAACCCCTTCCTAATATTTTTGATGTGTTCACATATTCCAAATAGAAAGTTTTCTGGTTGTTCTCCCTACATACTGGAGGCCACAGCTGCACTCTAGGTAACGTGTACAACCTGTAATGATTATTTTTTTTCCCCCTGATATTTTTGCACGGTCCGGTGAGATTGGAATTCTGTTTTTTCTTGTTCCTTTTCTGGTGGTTCTGGAAGGTTTGCATTTGCCGCACTTAAACCTTTTTGATCAAAGAATGTTTCCATTTTTTTTTATTTTTTAGGTGGGTTCAGTACATTTTTCACTATGCCATCTCCTGATTCTCCTTGCTCTTCTGTAAATTAATTTTGGTTTGGAAGGCAAATTTTTACTTAAAAGTGGGGTCCCACCCAAAAAAGGAACTTCTGCTGTCCAGATCCCTCCCCCTACCATCCGGTGTCACATTTGGCACCTTTCAGGCAAGAAAGATTTCTTCTTCCTTCCAAACACGCGGCTCACGCATACGCAGTAAGGAACCAGGCTGTGAAGCCACAAGGCTTCACTTCCCGATTCCCTTACTAGCATTGCCGGCGCCTGCACCCGGAGCTGAGAAATGGGGAAGCTTCGGGTGAGGACATCGCGGGCGCACTGGACAGGTAAGTGTCCTTATTTTAAAAGTCAGCAGCTGCAGTATTTGTAGCTGCTGCCTTTTAATATTTTTTTTCCAGCGGAACTGTTCTGCCCACCAATAACTGGCCAATTCTTTTATTATAATTCCCTCCAAGGTTTTATATTCTGTATTAAATCCTGTAATGAAGGGTACTTCATTTTGATCCGTTGTTGATCTATCTTTTTTTTTTTTTTTTCAATTTTAACCACTTAACGACCGCTCACTGTATATATACGTCGGCACAATGGCACCGACAGGCACAATCACGTAGAGTGTACGTGATCGCCTTTGTACAGTTGGGGGGTCCAATCGGACCCCCCTTCTGTACAGTGAGCGGTCGGAATTCGTCTGGGAGCGATCCGAGATGGGGGGGCGACCGTTGGATTCCGGCCAACCCCCCGCGATTGCTCCCGGCGAATGAGAATGCCCCCTCTGCCTGTGTAATGTAAACACAGGCAGAGGAAGCAGGAGGAAGTGATGTCATATCTTGTGCGGCGCTCACATATACCGAGCGCCGTACAAGAGAAGACATCAAGGTTAGTGCACAAACACTACACTAACACCAGCACACATAGGCACATAAATCGCCCCCCCCAGTCACAGTGTCACTGATTGCAGTGACCATTTATTTACTGATCACTGCAATCAGTGACATTTGTGACTGTAGAAGTGTCACTACATTTAGTTTTAGGTCCAGTGTAGCCCCCTAACCCCCCCATATAAAGGTTTAACCCCTTGATCACCCCCCAGATAACCCTTTCACCCCCTAGCACCGCCGTCGCTAAGCGATCATTTTTCTGATCGCTGTCTTAGCGTCGGTGATGCAGATGGGTAGCCAGTATTTTTTTTTAGGTTCGCCGCAGGTTTTTATAGCGTCAGGTACCCCCATATATTATCTAATAAAGGTTTTAACCCCCTAATTGCCCCTAGTTAACCCTTTCACCAGTGATCATCATATAAGTGTTACGGGTGACGCTGGTTAGTTAGTTTGCTTTTTATAGTGTCAGGGCACCCGCCGTATATATAACCCAATAAAGGTTTAACCCCCTGATCGCCCGGCGGGTGATATCAATTAGGTTTTAGCATCAGAGAGGGTCTGCGTCACACCCCAGGCAGCGTCAGGTTAGTGCCAGTAACGCCAACACCCACGCGTGAAGCATACACCCTCCTTAGTGGTATAGTATCTGAACAGATCAATATCTGATCTGATCAGATCTATACTAGCGTCCCCAGCAGTTTAGGGTTCCCAAAAATGCAGTGTTAGCGGGATCAGCCCAGATACCTGCTAGCACCTGCGTTTTGCCCCTCCGTCCAGCCCAGGCCACCCAAGTGCAGTATCGATCGATCACTGTCACTTACAAAACACAACACACATAACTGCAGCATTCGCAGAGACAGGCCTGATCCCTGCGACTCCAGTGCTGTAGGAGGTGATTTCACCACCACAGTTAAAAAAAAAAGCAAATATGCCGAAGCATTGGGGCAGCAGGGGCGGAGGAGTGATTTTGCTCCTAATGCCGCGTACATACAGTCGAAATTCCGACGGAGGCTTGCCCGTGAAAAAGTCAGACCATGTGTGCGCGGCATAACTTTTTTGCTGGAGGATGCCCCCATGCTTCGGCATATATAAATGGTGCATGTATGCCCATCATTAGAAGTGGGTGGATGAAGGGCGGTATTCTAATGGTGGGCATACCCACCCGATCAATCTCTTTTTTCGTTCAGCCAACTGGCTGCATGGGAAAAAAAAAAGATTACAATACATGTCCAACAAGGACCAGCAACGTACTGGTATGTTGCTGGACTTTGAATGGTTATACCAGATTGATGCCTGCGGGTTTAGGTATCATCTTGGTATCATTCTTTTCAGCCAGCGGCCGGCTTTCATGTAAAAGCAATCCTAGTGGCTAATTAGCCTCTGGACTGCTTTTACAAGCAGTGGGCGGGAATGTCCCCCCCGGATATAAAAAGCGCCATTGGGAAATTGGGAAAGCATTTTATCACACCGATCTTGGTGTGGTCAGATGCTTTGAGGGCAGAGGAAAGATCTAGGGTCTAGACCCCAGTTTTTTCAAAAAAAGAGTACCTGTCACTATCTATTGCTATCATAGGGGATATTTACATTCCCTGAGATGACAATAAAAATGATAAAAAAAAATAAATATGGAAGGAACAATTTAAAAATAAAATAAAAAAGCAAAATTAATAATAATAAAAAAAAAAAGCACCCCTGTCCTGCCCTGCTCTTGCCCAATGGCGAACGCAAGCGTCGGTCTGGCGTCATATGTAAACAGCAATTGCACCATGCATGTGAGGTATCACCGCGAAGGTCAGATCGAGAGCAGTAATTTTAGCAGTAGACCTCCTCTGTAAATCTAACGGGGTAACCTGTAAAGGCTTTTAAAAATGTATGTAGTTTGTCGCCAATGCGCGTTTGTGCGAAATTTTAAAGCATGTCGTGTTTGGTATCTATGTACTCGGCCTAAGATCATCTTTTTTATTTCATCAAACATTTGGGCAATATAGTGTGTTTTAGTGCATTAAAAAAAGTGTATTTTTTCCCAAAAAAATGCGTTTGAAAAATCGCTGCGCAAATACTGTGTAGAAAAAAAAAATGCAACACCCACCATTTTATTCTGTAGGGCCTTTGCTTTATTAATATATATAATGTTTGGGGGTTAAACATAATTTTCTTGCAAAAAAAAATATGTTTTCATGTAAACAAAAAGTGTCAAAAAGGGCTTTGTCTTCAAGTGGTTAGAAGAGTGGATGTAAGCTTCCTAATGTTGTGTATAAAATGCCAGAACAGTTCAAAACCCCCCAAATGACCCCATTTTGGAAAGTAGACACCCCAAGCTACATACTGAGAGGCATGTCGAGTCCATGGAATATTTTATATGTTGACACAAGTTGCGGAAAAAAGACTTATTTTTTTTTTGCACAAAGTTGTCACTAAATGATATATTGCTCAAACATGCCATGGGCATATGTGGAATTACACCCCAAAATACATTCTGTTGCTTCTCCTGAGTACGGGGATACCACATGTGTGAGACTTTTTGGGAGCCTAGCTGTACGGGACCCCAAAAACCAATCACCGCCTTCAGGCTTTCTAAGGGTGTAAATTTTTGATTTCACTTCTCACTGCCTATCAGTTTCGGAGGCCATGGAATGCCCAGATGGCACAAAACCCCCCCAAATGACCCCATTTTGGAAAGTAGACACCCCAAGCTATTTGCTGAGAGGTATTGTGAGTATTTTGCAGATCTCGCTTTTTGTCACAAAGTTTTGAAATTTGAAAAAAAAATTTCTTTCTTCATTTTCAAAAACAAATGAGAGCTGTAAAATACTCACCATGCCTCTCAGCAAACAGCTTGGGGTGTCTACTTTCCAAAATGGGGTCATTTGGGGGGGGGGGGGGTTTTGTGCTATTTTGGCATTTTATGGCCTTCGAAACTGATCGGTAGTGAGGAGTCAAATCAAAAATTTGCGCCCTTAGAAATCCTGAAGGCGGTGCTTGGTTTCCGGGGTCCCGTACACGGCTAGGCTCCTAAAAAGTCCCACACATGTGGTATCCCCGTACTCAGGAGAAGCAGCAGAATGTATTTTGGGGTGCAATTCCACATATAACCATGGCATGTGTGAGCAATATATCATTTAGTGACAACTTTTTGTAATTTATTTTTTTTTTTTGTCATTATTCAATCACTTGGGACAAAAAAAAAATATTCAATGGGCTCAACATGCCTCTCAGCAAACAGCTTGGGGTGTCTACTTTCCAAAATGGGGTCATTTGGGGGGGTTTTGTATTGCCCTGCCATTTTAGCACCTCAAGAAATGAGATAGGCAGTCATAAATTAAAAGCTGTGTAAATTCCAGAAAATGTACCCTAGTTTGTAGACGCTATAACGTTTGCGCAAACCAATAAATATACGCTTATTGACATTTTTTTTTTTACTAAAGACATGTGGCTGAATACATTTTGGCCTAAATGTATGACTTCAATTGAGTTTATTCGATTTTTCTTATAACAAAATGTAGAAAATATCTTTTTTTTTTGTTAAAAAAATTTGGTCTTTTTCCGTTTATATCGCAAAAAATCAAAATCGCAGAGGCAATCAAATACCATTAAAAGAAAGCTCTATTTGTGGTAAGAAAAGGACGCAAATTTCGTTTGGGTACAACATTGCATGTCCGCACAATTTACAGTTAAAGCAGCGCAGTGCAAAATTCTGAATTCACCTCTGGTCCTTTAGCTACCAAATGGTCCGGGGCTTAAGTGGTTAATTCTTTATTTTTGGAAGAAAGCACAGAAAAATAGGATTTTTTTACTCACCGTAAAATCCTTTTCTCTGAGTCCATGGACCGACACAGCCTCTCTATTGACAAAGTGGGTATTATCCATTAATTAGGAGTGACTAGGCAGAAAACTTGTAAAAAGTGTTGCATCACACCTTCTACAGTGCCGCCCAGGGGGGCGGACCCTCCAGGTATATCCCCCTCAGTCTGCATCTCGCAGATCAGTTCGTCAAAAAGCAGTACAAACTTAAAAGGAGGGGTGGGTGCTGTGTCGGTCCATGGACTCAGAGAAAAGGATTTTACGGTGAGTAAAAAATCCTATTTACTGTTTTGTCCATGGACCGACACAGCCTCTCTATTGACAAAGTGGGACGTCCCAAAGCAGTGTCAGAGAAAAAACGAGGGGTGGTAACAGCATAAAAATAAACTTCACCCCAAACACAAAACAGCACTCCTCCAACGGAGGAGTTGCAACTCTAAACAGCCGCTTGCAAAACTTTGCGGCCGAAAGAGGCATCCGAAGATGCACCTACATCAACCTTGTAGAATTGTGTGAGCGGACGACCAAGTCGCCGCTTTACATAATTGGGAAACAGACGCTTGATGTCAGAAATCCCAAGAAGCACCTATTGCTCTGGTCGAATGTGCCAAGACCGGAAAGGGGGGCGCTTGACCCCTTAAGGCGTAAGCCTGGATTACTATCTGTCGGATCCACCCAGAGATGGTGGCCGACGAGACTGCTTGGGACCAGCCACCGAAACAAACAGTGAGTCTGACTTCCGGAACAGGGAAGTAGCAGATAGGTATACTCTCAAAGCTCGGACAACGTCCAAGGAATGCAACGCCGACTCCTTAGGATTCGACGGATGAGGACACAAGGATGGAAGTACAATGTCTTCGTTGAGATGAAAAGCCGAAACGACTTTCGGAAGAAAGGAAGGCTGCGGCCGCAGCACCACCTTATCCTTGTGGAAAATCAAATAGGGAGCCTTGCAGGACAAGGCTGCCAGCTCAGAGACTCGTCTAACTGACGTAACAGCCACCAAAAAGACCACCTTTTGAGAAAGTGTCAACAGGGGAATATCTCTAATATTCTCAAACAGTGCCTTCTGAAGCACGGAGAGGACCTGGTTCAAGTCCCACGGAGGCAGCGGGGGACGGACTGGAGGGGCCACATGTCGAACCCCCTGCACAAATGTACTCACGAGAGAGAGTGAGTCACCAGGGGTCGCTGAAAGAAAGACAGCCAGGGCAGATATCTGTCCCTTAATCGTACTTAAAGGCAAGCCTTTGGTCCACCCCACGCTGTAAAAACAGCAGGATTCTGGAAACCAAATAAGTACGCGCATGCCATTTCATTTCCTCACACATGGAGATGTAGGCCTTCCAAGTGCGGTGATAAACCTTCCTAGAGGACGGTTTCCGAGCACTTCTCATAGTAGAGATTACTGAATCTGATAGGCCCCGGTCTCTCAGTACCTGGCTCTCAATAGCCACGCCGTTAAAGCCAGTGACCGTAAAGCAGGATGGAGTATGGGACCTTGCGATAGCAGGTCCTTCCGTAGTGGTAGGCGCCAGGGGACGTCTGCTACCAGACCATAGGTGTGCGCAGCCTATTGCATTAGGGTGTGCACCCCAAAGCTCAAACACACATGAATGCCACCTGCTGTCACAGGGAGGAGGCTCTGGTGGTGGGAGACAGTTGATTGGGAGCATATTACGCTACACCCTAAATACGAGTATAATGTGTTCCTAAATTTGAACCTAGACTTTTTAATATAATGGGGGCATTTACACTGGCATCCCCCAACCACCCACCTGGATAATGCTAATTCACATGAGGTGATTAGGGTGTGCCCAGGCACACACCTATGTACCAGACGTACTAGATCGGCATACTAAGGACGCTGAGGCCAATCTGGAGGCAGAGGGAATTCCAATGATCCTAATTGCTCCACTCTGCAGAGCAGAAGAGGAAGAAGCCTTAAGGGAGGGAAGGCATAGATTAGCCGATACTGAGCCCACGATGCCACCAACGCGTCCATTGCGTCTGCCCATGGGTCTCTTGACTGGGCCCACAAACCTCAATACCTTCCGATTGAGTCGGGAAGCCAGAAGATCTACGTCTGGTGCGCCCCATCTTTGGCAGAGGAGTTGGAACACCTCTGGGTGTAAGGACCATTTTCCCTGGTCCAGCATCTGGCGGCTCAAGTAGTCCACCTGCCAGTTTTCCACACCCGGAATGTACACGACCGATAGTGCCGGTACGCTCCTCTCTGCCCACTTCAGGATGCGAGCGACCTCCGATGCTGCAGCTGAGCTTCTTGTTCCTCCTTGATGATTGACATATGCCACTGCTGTGGCGTTGTCTGACTGGACGCCCCTGCAGCCACTGAGACCATTTGAAGAGGCACAGCCCGATCGCCCGGATTTCCAGGACATTGATCGGCAGGAGGGCTTCCTCTGGGGTCCAGCGACCTTGCGCCGACTGAACACCCCAGACACCCCCCCCCCCCAACCTGTAAGGCTGGCGTCCGTCGTGATCACTATCCAGTAAACCAGAAGAAATGACTTTCCGGCCATTAGAGCCGGTGCTGTCAGCCACCATACCAGGGATCTCCTGACTAGGTGGCTCACTCGGATTTGATAATCCAGAGATGATGGGGATCTGTTCCATCTGGACAGAATTTCCTTCTGTAACACTCGAGTGTGGTATTGAGCATATGGGACCGCCTCGAAGGAGGCTACCATGAGGCCCAACACTCGCATGAAAAAAACGGAGTGACGACCAATTCCTGGAAGTCAGCTGCCGTACTGCAGCCCGGAGGGTCTGCAACTTCTCCACAGGGAGGAATACCTTTGCCTCTGAGGAATCCAGAATCAACCCCAGGTACACTAGGCGTTGCGTGGGCACCAATACTGACTTTTGCGTGTTTAGTATCCAACCACAGTCACGAAGAGTCTGACAGGTAATGGACACGCTTACCTCTAATTCTGAGCTTGAAGGGGCCTTCAGTAGAAGGTCGTCCAAGTAGCCCATGATAGCGATACCCCGCTGTCTTAGAAGTGCCAGAATCGGAGCGAGCACCTTGGTGAACGTCCTGGGTGCTGAGGCAAGGCCAAACGGGAGGGCCACAAACTGGTAGTGGTTCTTCCCGATAGCAAAACGCAGTAACCTCTGGTGTCTGGAGGATATGGGAACATGCAGGTATGCGTCCTTGATGTCCAAGGAGGCCAGAAAGTCCCCCGGATGGAGAGCCGTGACTACAGATCGAACAGACTCCATCCGAAATCTTTGTACCTTCGCAAAGCAATTAAGGGCTCTGAGATCCAAGATTGGGCGAACCCCCCTCCTTCTTTGGCACAAATGAACAGATTTGAGTAAAAACCCTGACCCTGTTCCTGTTCTGGAACAACTACCCCCGCGTTCCAGTAGACCCTGGGCCGCCCCATACAGGGCCTCCCGACGGGTCGGTAGTACCTGGAGATTGGAGATGACGAATCTGTCCGGTGGACAAGAGAGAAATTCTATCTTGTAGCCTGAGGAGATTACTTTGCAAACCCACCTGTCGGAGACTAGAGCTGTCCACTGAGTCGTGAATTTGCGAAGACGTCCCCCCCCCCACCCGAGAGCTGGGTGGGGGCGGACCTTCATGCGGACGCAGATTTGTCCGCAGGCTTGTTGGGTCTGCGGGACCAAGGACGATTTTGTCCTTGGGCAGGCGCCTTGTCGGCCTGGGGTCTTTTCCCTGTCGCCCTAAGGGGACGAAAAAAACGTTTGCGTGCAGTAAAGGAGGGCCCTGGCCCTTGCCCTTGGCGTGGCCCCTTATCCTTGCTAATTTGGGGAAGCAAAGTGCTTTTACCTCCTGTAGCATCCTTGATGATGTCATCCAGAGAAGCCCCAAAAAGTCTGTCGCCCTTAAAAGGCAGATCCAACAGGGCTTTCTTGGAAGTCTGGTCTGCAGACCAGCCCTTTAGCCAGATCAGGCGGCGTATTGCTACTGCATAAACCAAAGCTTTTGACAGCAGGGGAATAGTATCCATGTCTGACTCGCAGACAAACTTAAGGCCCTGGACCAACTGGTCGGCCAAAGTTATCTCATTAGGAGGAGCATCTCGCTCCTTTAACCCCTGGAGTAGCAATTTTGCCCATTCAGTAAGTGTCTGAGACACTAGGGCCCCCGCCAATGCCGGGCGTACTGCCGAGCCTACCACTGAGTATAGGTAGCGAGCGAGTGCTTCAGCCTTCTTATCCACAGGGTCCTTGAAAACAGGAGCCCCTTCTACTGGAATAGTGCTAGCTCTATTAAGTCTGGACACCGGAGGGTCCACTATAGGGGGAGAGGTCCATTTCTTCAGAAAACTCTCCTCAAAGGGGTATCGTACCGCAAACCTCCTTTGGGGCTGTAAAGACCCCAAAGCTGTCTCGCGTACTGACCTGGACTTGGAGTCATCCTCACTGTCTGAACGGTCACGGTCTGCAGTCTCTGATGTGTCAGAATCTGGGCCATGAGCCGTAGCTGGACCTGGTTCTGTCTCAGAAATATCCCCAGAAGATTGCAGGGGACGGGGGCGTTTACTACCCCCTGTATTCCCGTGTGCTGCTTCCACCCTGGCAGCAAACGCCTCTAGGATTGCCGACATAGCGTTCATAGACACCTCAGGGGCACCAGCTGCTAAATCTGGTGTTTCAGGGGAGAAGACATCTGGCTCAGATGCCATGCTGACACCCACAGGGCTCCAGGCAAGATATCAATAGGCCACCCTCCTGTGCTGCAGAGATGCTGGATCACCCAGAGGACTCACCACCCTGGACCGGTACTGCTATGTTGCCATGTGCTGCGCCTGTGATGCTGTCCCACTGCTGCGGTGTCAGTCTGCTTCTTTTATCGGCGCTTCCTGTGTGAATTTTTTGCGCCAGTGTAATGCACCCTAGAGGCCGGAGACTCTGGCAAAATGGCCGCCAAAGCGTCTGTATGGAAGATAATGTGGGCTCTAAGAAAATGGCTGCTGAGCTGACGATAGAGGCCAAAGCAGCCGTAGACCACAAAAAGATGGCCGCTGAACGGCAATATATACATACAGCGTGGATCATAACAAACATGGCCGCCGATCAGTCGATAGAGGCCAGTGGGTGTGGAACTACAAAAAAATGGTGCCGAAACCACAGGAAGATGGCCGCCGGGCAGTCACTAGAGGCCGAACCCGGCATGGACCACCGCAAAATGGCCGCTGACAGCATGGAGGAGGAAGCACACACAGGTAAGCAGAAATGACAATTCTTTTAAATGTTAGTTACAGCCAGCCCCGCTCCAGTGGAACCCCTTAGGTGACCCCCAGCAACCTTTAGCTAGAAGCCCAGGGTGGAGGGAAAGGCAGGGAGAGAGGGAAGAAAGGGGCCACAACCACTTACGTGGTCTCTCCAGGAATGTCCAGACAAATCACCCAGCCGAGGCAGGGGAGCTTACTTACCTATCCTGCATGTATTAGGCTGGAAGACATTCCAAACAGATCATCGTCCGCGCACGGAAGGTGACTGTTGGCCAGGCATGCTGTGATTGGACCCAAGGGGACGATCGTATGTACGCCCTGAAGCGTGACGCTCACCGGCCAGGCTGCTGCGACTCGGCCGTAAGGTCAGCCGAAGCGGAGCGGTCTGATGCAGGCCCTGGCGCGTAGGCTCACCGGCCACCCGTGGAGCGACGGGCATGTCGTGGAAAACCCAGCGCATAGCTAGGGTCGGCACACGCTCGATCGAGGATCCAGCCTGTCACTCAGTCGGCAGTTGATCGAAGATCGCAGGAAACAAAAAAATGTAGCAAAAAAATAAATATATATCTTTTTCCCCCAGACCAATGGGCCCGAAGGGAGCCATGTCCTACTCCTTGCTAGACAGAAAAAAACTGATCTGCGAGATGCAGACTGAGGGGGATATACCCGGAGGGTCCGCCCCCTGGGCGGTACTGTAGAAGGTGTGATGCAACACTTTTTACAAGTTTTCTGCCTAGTCACTCCTAATTAACGGATAATACCCACTTTGTCAATAGAGAGGCTGTGTCGGTCCATGGACGAAAGAGTTATACATTTCTACAAAAATCATTCTTAACCGGGTATTAGTATCTATCTACTAGGTCTCTATACATTAGGTTAAATTTTCCCCAAAGCATCCCAATGCATCAAAAACAACTATCTCCCTTTAGTCATACACTCAGAAACTCAACCCCATGTCCAGGGCATCTCTATTTTTCAATTATTAGAATTCACATCTAGAAAATGGTTCTTTCCTTCTCTGTATTAATAAAAAGATTCCATAAGGACCATGTTTTCAGATATATCCCTCTTTTCTGCTGGGATGTCCAGACCAGATCTTCCAGATGGTTCAATTCCTCTACCCTTTTAAGCCACATTCCTACCATCGGAGGTTGTGTCTGCTTCCAGGTAAATGGAATACATGATTTAGCTGCATTCAAAACATGACATAAAATGGATTTCTTATACAATTTGACTGGTATTTTGGAATTATAACAAGAAGAAGAAAGTCGGATCTTCAGGGATCTCTTGGTCGCTAAATTTTTGAACAAGTCTCCAAACCTCTCTCCAGAAGCCCCCCTAATCTGGTACAAGACCAGAAGATATGCAGTAATGTCCCACCCTCCTCCCCACAGCACCAGCAACTACCTGATATATCTGGAAAGCATCTATGTCGGAAAGCCGGGGTGCGGTACCACTGAGACAGGATCTTAAAATTTGTTTCCTGCATTCTTGTACAGATTGAAAATTCGAATATATTATATTAATACGCTGCTCCTCTAAGAAGACTCGGTCTAAGTCCATCTCCCACCTACTAAAAAATGGCAGTTGAAAGTCCTCCGAGGGTGTGGCCAACAATGCATACATCCTCAAAAGAGTTTGAGGAATATTGTAACGGAAATGGCCTACTTCCTCAAACGGTGTTAGATTACGTTCATAACTACTTAAAGTGGAAGTAAACCCACCGACTTAATAGTTTCAAAAAACAGTTAAATTCCCGGTATGCCGGAAATGCTGTCACATTGGCTGTGCTCTCAACCAAACTGTCACACCATTCAATGGCTGGTGTCATAACTGATCACATGTGCAGCATCATGGCAGTTGAAGATTAAACAGAGGCCAAGATGGCAGCTTCCTTGGCTGAAAATGATAGGAGGGTTTACTTCCACTTTAAGGGAGTTAGAGTATTAAGAAAATGTCTCAGCTGCACCACTTGCCAGAAATCAAATTGGTATGGCGCTGTTCCTGATATCATGAACTGTACAGTCTGCCAAAATCTCTGTCACAAATTGAGATGCCTGAAGAAAAAAAAAAAAAACCCTGATCTATCAATACCCGAAAAGTTCCCTTCCTTAGACCAGGCCCAAAATGGGGAACAATGTAGAGTCTATTGTTGATAAATTTGCCTTTAGCAATAAGCCCAAAACACACCTGTAAGGTATTAATTGGTGTAATAATAGATGGGAGATCACTGAAGCACCAAGGGGCTCATTGTAGTAGGGCAATACGCTGTGCCTGCTCTAGATCTGGCCATATTTAAAAACTTTGGTAAAACATTAATAATATTGCACCTTCCAAACCAAGCACAAAACCCCCTCTGCCATCTCTCCAAAAGAATCTGTACTTTAAGAATGGTGGAAAATTAAGCTTATGTGTGTGTGAGATCTGCCGGAATAAGCGTTCCCAAATACTTCAGAGCTTGGTCTGACCATTTAAATTTATAGCTAGTCTTCAGTGACCTTAATACGTCACTAGAAATCAAAACTCCCATAGATTTTGATAAATTAATCTTGACATAAGATAAAGAGCCATATGTCTCCATTTCTTGGAGCAAATTAGGTAGAGATATTATCGGGTTAGTCAGTGAGAAAAGCATATCATCTGCATAAGCCAAGATCTTATACTGCATTCCTCCAACGGACAACCCCGCAACATCTTGGTTTGATCGAATTCTACAGAATAAAGCTTCCAAAGACAAGGAAAATAGGATTGGCGACAATGGGAAGCCCTGCCCAGTCCCATTGGTAATCTTAAAAATAGGTGCTTAAACTCCATTCACCTTGGTCTATCTTTAAGCATATTCTCTCTATCTATAGTTCCCCCTTTATCTCTTGTATGCTCCAATTTCTCCCTCCTGTATCCCTGGGGTTTACAAATCTTTCAATTAATGTCTGTCTGTGAATAGTAATCCTTCATGAAGTTAAAGTTGCATCCAATGCTAATAGATTGGCCTTTTGGTATGGCCCTTTTCCATTGTGGGTGATGGCAACTACTGTAAGGGATATATTCATTCTCGTCTGTATCTTAAAGTGTGTCCTGGTCTTTTAAATGGCTTCTACTTTTAAAAAAAAAATAAAAAATCTAAATCAAGGACGTTAATGGTCTTTTTATGTATATTTACCGTGAACTTAATTCCATATTTATTAGAATCTATAGATTTTAAAAACCTATTTTAATTCCTCCTGATTACCTATCCACATGATTAAGATCTTGTCTATGTATCTTTTATAGAGCGATATGTGTGGCCAGCACCTTCCAAAAATTTCTTCCTTCTCCCATTTAAAAGGAAGCTGTTGGCCACACTTCTTTGGAGCATATTTGTTACCCATACCTACCCCCTTTATGTGCTTATAGTATTCACGTTTATACCAAAAAAAAAATTTCCCCATGGCCATTCTTAAACCTGCATAAGGTAAGGTGCAGCGCGAGAAGAGGTAAATTAAAAATGCAATGATAAATGCAGTATTAAAGAGCAATCACAAAAAAAAAGTCCAACAAGCGAGGGGAAGAGGACTAAGTCCCAGCAAGCACCAAGAGGATTCCACGTGAAAAATCACACAATTCAAGGAAGATAATGGTGACAGACCCTCCACCTTCAGAGCAATCGCTTTGTTCACCTTAAGGACTGGACCACTGAACAGATGGTCAAATAGGCAGGTCCCTTCATAGGGTAAATGATCCAGGCAAACACAGGAACTCCAGTAGATTCACTGAAATATACAAAAGGTGAAGCAAAAACATCTCAAAGCTGCTTTGTAACTGATCCACAGTGAGCACCTAATTTTAAAACCGGTTACTCACAAACGGCTGTTAGAAAAACAGCATTTCCATCACATATGGCTGAGTGGTGTGTAAGATGCAGGTCGGCAGCGGGTGACATCAGCGCGTAGCTCCTCCCCCATACACATTACGTTCATAGAACTTCGTCAGCGGGCCTAACGAACATCACCCGTCGTCCTTAAAACCTTTTCCGTCGTCATGGAAACCATGATGCCAACGGGGGACGCGGCTAAACCTCCCCCCTCACATCGTACACAAATCCCATCAATCAGCATTCCTGCTGAAGGAGACAGAGAAAAGGATAACACATGACCAAACCACTTCCAGGTAAGGAAGTGAACACTAGGTCAGCACAATGACCCCTAGTGGCTAGTTGTTAGGAAAATGCTCAATGATCATATAACATGTGAGAATACATAAAAAAAAAAAAAAAATGCATAAAATATAAAAAGCACTATTTACACGCTGGCTCCTCGCATCTCACACCTTCATAAACAACAAAAAGTCAGGATATGGGAAAAAAATACAAAACTAATAATAAATAAACTTTCTGTTTTCGTTTAAAATCAGATTGATTTTTCAATGCCCACTCCACTGCTCTCAGTGCATCGGCTTGCTTTATATATTAGTATATAATGATACCACATCTATCATTACCAATAGAGTGGAATCATCTAACTTTACCTCCCTCAATTTGTTTATCACAGCGCCGGAGTCAGCGGCTGGAAGGAAGAGGGGACAGAATATGGACGCTGCCTACTGTGGGGACATCGCTGGATTCTTTTGCTGGTAAGTGGCACATAATGGGCTAGTATGCGATGCATACTAGCCCATTATGCTTTTCATTTTCAGCGAGCAAAAGAGGAAGTAAAACCCATCAGGGTTTACTTCCTCTTTAAGAATAAGCATTGATTAACACATTGTTTATTTTGGCACATTAAAATTATTTTTTTAATGGGGTTGGCGCAGCTACCTATATATATTTGGACACAGGCACAATTTTAAAAATTTTTCCCAGGTATTTACCAAAACATATTCAAGCTATAGTTATATTAAAGGGCTGAAAGTTCACACTCTCAGATTTAATTTGAGGGAATGTACATCCACATCGGAGGAAGGGTTTAGGAATTACAGCCCTTAAGAATAGCCATCCCCCTGTTTCAAGGGACCAAAAAGTAATTTAACAATTGAATCAAAAGCTGCAAGGTATGGGCTACTCGGTTATTACTTCATCAACTAAGCAGGTAAAAGCTCTGGAGTTGATTCCAAGTGTGGCATTTACAATCTATTGCTGTGAACCTACATCATGCATTCAAAGGAGCTGTCCAAGCAAGTGAAATAGGCCATTGTAAAGCCTCGTACACACGGCCGAGATTCTCGTCGAAAAAAACATGTCGTTTTTTTCGACGAGATTCTTGGACAAGAAACTTGTCCCGGCCGAGTGTACACACGCTCGATTCAATGAACCCGCGGTTCTTTAAATGGAGCGTACGCAGTGACGTCATCGACTACGACAAGCATGCGCTCGTCACATTCGATGCCGTCGCCGCCATCTTGGTATACCCTACCTATGCCTAGGAAGCTACCGCGCATGCGTCGAATTCATTTCGAAAATGCGCGGGCTTCCCGGAGGATTGGTAAGTGTACACACACTCACTTTTCTCGTCGAGAAACAGGCTGACGAGAATCTCGACGAGAAAATAGAGAGCAGGTTCTCTATTTTCTCGTTGAGATTACTTGTCGGTTTTCTTGACGAGAAACCATACACACGAACAAATTTCTCGGCAAGACATCTCTGCCAGCAAGTTTCTTGCTGGTTCTTGCCGAGAAACTCTGTCGTGTGTACGAGGCCTAAGGCTTCAAAAACTACAACATTAGGAGTGACCAAACCAACAGTTTGGTACATTCTGAGGAAACAAGAATGCGCAGGTGAGCTCAGCAACATAAAAAGGCCAGGACGTCCATGGAAGACAACAGTGATGGATGATCGCAGGATCCTCTCTATGGTAAAGAAAAACCCATTCACAACATCCAGATAAGTGAAGGACACTCTCCAGGAGGTGGACAGCATATCATTAAAGTCTACAATCAAGAGAAGACTTCACAAGAGCAAATACAGAGGGGTTCACCACAAGGTGCAAACCATTCATAAACCTGAAGAATAGAAAAGCCAGATTAGACTTTGTCAAAAAACATCTAAAAAAGCCAGACCAGTTCTGGAAGAGCATTCTTTGGACGGATGAAACCAATTTATCTGTACCAGAATGATGGGAAGAAAAAAAAGTGTGGAGAAGGCTTGGAACAGCTCATAATTCAAAGCAAACAATGTCATCTATAAACATGGTGGAGGCAGTGTAATGAATGGCATGGGAATGCATGGCTTCCAGTGGCACTGGGTCATTGGTGTGTTTTGATGATGTGACAGAAGCACCTGAATGAATTCGGCAGTGTTTAGAGATCTACTGTCAGCCCAGATTCAGCCAAGTTGATTGGACGGCGCTTCACAGTACAGATGGACAATGATCCAAAACCAACTGCAAAAGCAATCCAGGAGCTTTTGAAGGAAAAGAAGTGGAATATTCTGCAATGGGCGAGTCAATCACCTGATTAAACCCAATTGAGCATGCATTTTACTTGCTGAAGTCAAAACTAAAAAGGCAGAAAGACCCACAAAAGAACAACTGAATAAAACCAAAAAATTTGTTGCGCTAACCACACAATTATTATCTAATAAGTCCACAAAAATGTGAAATTATTTTATTTATTTTTGTGTGAAAAAAATTATTATTGTGAACCAATGGTGATGAATCAAAGAAGTCCACAAATGAACGTGCATATGCAAATCAAATGGATATGTTGATCAAAAGAAACATTCATTCAGTCAAACATCTGTTCCAAAGTCTGTGTATGCTGGCAATATTCAATAAGAGGAAAAACAGCTCGACAGTAGAT